>VBSM01003157.1:24082649-24113905 GCA_008086735.1 Cheirogaleus medius | reverse complement strand
AACACACATAACCTAAACATTTGTACCCCCATAATATGCTGAAATAAAAAATATCTTATCTAATGCTGTTGTACTCCTTAAAAATAATTTCACAAATTAATAAGTTAAACACATGAAATCTTTGGTGTCAAATAAACTGATGTAATTCAAATTTTAAAAGAAAAGAAGAAGAAGGGGATGGGGATGGGAGCTACCATTTGCTGAATTCCTTTTATCTACTATGAGCAATAACTTGCCATACCTGCAGGGTATCCTCTTATCCTGACTGTGACCTGAAAAGGTATTATTTTTGTCCCCATTTTACAAGTAACTGAGGCTCAATATTAAGAAACCATGGCCAAGTTACATACTAAAAAGTGCTGTTCAGTGCAATCAAACTGGCCACATGGAGCCCATGATCTTTCCAGAACCTCTGTTTTATATGGGCAATGGCATCGGTGCCTGGTGCTGGCAGTGGGAGCAGCAGCAGTGTTAGCATTGGCCAGAGTTGCTATTATCATCACACAAAATTGTTTCCCCCTGGTTTTGGGTGGCATGAAGCATGGAGCAAATATGGAGGCAGAGATACACAGCATATGAAAGAGCCACACACGTAAGAAATGCTGTCTCACCCAGCTCTGCCTATCTATCATCTGTCTGTTTTATTTCATCCATGCATTACTTGTTTATTCCTCAATTATCTCTCTCCTCTAACTTGAATGTAAACTTCAAGCAGTAAAACACTATGTTTTGTTCACTACAATATACTCAGCCCTTAAAAGAGTGCCTGGTACCTAGTTGTTGCTTAAATGTTATTTGTTAAATCCCCTTTTAAAGCTTCCCTTCGCCCTCCTGCAGACTGCTGCGATAGGCGGCCTTCTCCTCCAGCCCTTTTGCCTTCTCCCTTTCCCACCCCCATCACCATTTGTGTCCGGAGTGTGCCCCCCAGAGCCTGCTCTATGCCATACGCCCACTAATATTTATAAAGCAAATCAATCCTTGTCTATGTGTCAGTGAATAGGAGACAGAATGCCTCGACCCAGTGAAAATGCACGCATCTCGTGAAGGACATTTATTACAAGATAAATCTCAAATAATCTTAGGTCTTATCAAAACCCTTATGGGAATGTAATAAAGAGTAGTGGAAACTATAGGAAGAGTTGGGCATTGCAATCCAGTCAGAAGGGGGACCTGTTTTGAAGTTCCAATTCTTTTGCAAGAGCACTGTATTCACTTATAACTTCCATTGACTAGCAGGAACTTTAGGTTCAGCTCATGGAGATAACAGAAGACTCTAGGTCTCTAAGTCCAGTCTTCATGTTGCAACTGATTTGGGAGTCGGGAAAACAGATGTTCCTCAATTCTTATCATGTAAAGAATATGGTGAAGGGTATCTGAGTGAAAGATAATTGAGGAAGAAAAGGCTAATCATAGTCACTGAAAACACGTGGGCATAAGAGTATTAATATAATCAATTGTGCAATAAAAACAGTTGCCAGAAAAATCTCCCCTTCTTTAGTAAATACTTCTTTCAAAGGTGTAGGTCACAGGAACATAGGCTTCAGGGAAAAGAGCTGGGGTATGAATGAGGAAGTGGGCATAAATGGGCAGACTCAGTAGGCAGGACTCCAAAAATACTCAGTGCCTCAGCAGTGAAATAATAATAGTAACAAGGCCGCAGAAATTATTATTTTATAATTATTTTGAAATAACTTGAACATTTGTAAGGTAGGGCTAGTATATAATTGAAGTATTTCTCTGGACCAAGTGGGGAATTGGTTGTGGCTTATGAATTGCACTGTTGGTCCACACCACACATGGGCTGGAGGAAGCCAGGAAGCTGCTCCGGGGCCCTTTGAGAAGGCCATGGCTCAGAAAATTCCATAAAGCCCACATCACTCGAGAAGGCAGGCGTTCATGCCATATTAGGAAGGCCAGCTTCCTGCTGAAATTTAATACAAAAATGCAGATGTCCCCATGATCTGGAAGGAGAAGGACCAGGGAAAAAGCAGACTGTCTATATGCCCACCACTGAATTCCAGGCTGCAGAGGTTGTGAGAGGCTTGGAGGGAAAGAGGCTTAGAAGGTCAACACACCTCGTCTCTGAAGCCACAGCTCTCTCCTCGCACCACCTGGCCTCAGACTCCTGCCTTAGTTTCTCTAGGAAGTGGCTCAAGTTCTCCCTCCCCTTGGGTTCTTTGTCAAAGCACTAGCCTCCAAGTCCATCAGGTCGCTTTCGTCAATGACAACTCATTGGCAAAAAAATACATATGACATGTTAACAGATGACACTAGGCAAGCCACTCATTTGGTAAACATTTATGGAGAACCCCTGTGTATCCAACATAGTTTTTTGCAGTCACTGGGCCCAGTTATTTTGGCAGCAGAATAGCAAATTAATCTCAAGTCTTTTCTTAAAATCTATTTCTTGTAAACTTAGGACTCTTATTGGTGAAGCCTTGGGCTAAAAAACAAAAAGGACATCTGCAATGCTTGGGCATTAGGGAGCCCTTGACACCACGCCACCCTGCTGCCATTGTCACCACTCACTTTTTCATGTTAATGAATGTACTTTCATACATAGGAAAAGTCATAACCAGTTCCTGTGCTATGCCAGGCGGTGGCAAGGGGCTGGCTCCCTGAGTCAAGCAAACCAGTGCAGCCCTCGGCCCCAGGCCCTTGTGACCCGTTTTCTAGCTCCCTGTCTTTCTGATATTATATTTAATGAACCACTTTTTAAATTTTCCCGGCTTGACTGGCCTAGTCTTAAAGCTGGGGTACCCCTCCTCTCTGAGCAGGGACTTCTTTCACCTCTACTGACTCAGTTGCATCATTTGATTTAATAATAAATCAGGAGAATTTGCAGTGGGTTTTAGATACTTTCATTAGGGAAGATATATGTGGTATGGCTGCTGTTTGGTCGTGTGTTTAATTAAATTAATGAATTAATGTCTTTGGTGGCGAGGATTCTAGGCACACCTACCTTCTCGTTCTTTAGCCCTCAGGCTTCACTCAGTAAGATTCCTAAGATTAGCACAAATAGATTTTGACAAAAGAGTTGCAACTTTCTTGCTGTTCTCCCACCAAAAGAATGAGGGTTGGTGACCCCAAAGTGAAGGGTTTTCATCATTTCCAGTTAACCTCTCATAGCCCATTCATTCCACACACTCACCCCCAGCCCGTGCCCCAACTCTCAGTTCCCCCGCTCCCTCTTGCTGCTCCTTCCATCCATCCATCAGGACACTTGCTTTCACACCCTCATTCTCGCTGAGGAGGTCACACATGATGACAGCTTGGCCCGGTAAGACAAGCATTTCAGCAAGGACTGAACTCAAAACCTAAGGGGTAAATGTATACATGCTTCAAAGCACCATGTTATACACAGTAAATACTGTCAATCTTCTCTGTCAATTTGAAATAAATAAATGAAACCTAAGGAATGAAATAATAACATTAATATTTCAGACCTCGGGCAGCAGGAAGGGAAGAGGTTCAACGTGGGGGCAGCATCCACGGAGCTCCTGAGGGCGCCTTTACCAGCCTAGAGCCAGCAATGCCCAATGCCAGGAAGAGTGTGACATGCAGATGGCCTGCCAGACAGCCCCATCAGCCCACCACCACTTGTTGGAGTCAATTACTCATGTTTACTGTAGCTTAAACTGGCTTCTGGAGTCTTGCATAAAGCAAATGAAGCTGTAATCAAGGTCTTTGTCACTGTCCCGCATTTGCATGGAGTAAGTGCTGCAGTTTGGGGACAGCTCATCAGTCCTTGGTCTGCTCAAAAAAAAAAAAAAAGGATTTTTTTTAAAAAAAGGAACAAAAGGAAAACAAGTTTAAAAAGACCCTAAGCATTTTTGGACTCTCTGATTTTGGAGACACAGCAGACAAAAATATTCTAGTTCCTTCTTGAAGACACAGCAGACAAAAATATTCTGATTCCTCCTTTCCATAATATATGGGTCCAAACAAGCCAAGGACTGGACTCACAGCAGAAAAGGGGCATCTCTGTTTATGCTGCTACTGAGGCAGCTCAGAGGGCAGTGTGTACAGCTCCCAGACCAGGAGGGCGTCCTGAATCCAGTTCAAAGAACGATTACCAAGATCCCAGGAGTGTCCTCCAGTGGAGGGGAGACACTTGGTCACACCATGCACAGACAGGTATTGATTCAGTCCATAAAGCCTGGCTTTGGGTTTTGGAAACAATGTTGTAGTTATCTATGTGTGGATGTCTGTCTATATGATTAGACACATTCAGGGTTTTTGAATTCATTCTGTAGCATTATTTATGATTTCCAAAGGAAATATGGTAAAGAGCTTCCACACACAAATCAGACAGAGAAGAAACAAAGGGAGGATCTAGGGTCTGATCAAAATCTTTCCTAGGGCCCTCCCTGCAGACATCCCCATGGAACCTCTCCCAGGAAAGTCTCAGGGTCATTATGCAAGTCCCTGGATTAGACACAAAGTAAGGGTCTTTGCAAATGGCAGGGAGCTGTCACTCTGAGCTACCACTCTAGGCTTCACAGACAGTGTGAAACTTCTTGGATGATTCTGCCTGGAAAAGGAGTAGAAGAAGATTGAAGCCAGTCTCCTGGTAGTAGAAAAGATAAATATTATGAAATGATTGTCAACTTGTCTGCTTCCTATAAAACTGATCATCTATTTCTCCACTGTGGTGGTCATGAGTGATATTCATTAAATGTTTCCAGTTCTCTGCCTTCTGAAAACATGGCAGGATTACCTTTCCTGTCCCTCGCTAGTGGTTAGATGGGGTCATGCAGCTAGTTTTGGCTAGTGAATTGTGGACTGTGAACACAGGATTATTAACGCCAGGCCCTAGGGTGCTCTTTCATCTCTCCAGCTCAGCAACCAACGTCTGAGACGACAGCTCCCTGGGTGCCTGGATGACTACAGCAATCCTCCCTCCTCCCTCCAGTGACAAGCGATGACTATGTAGCATGAGGCAAAAGAATATTTTGTTGTATTAAGTCACTGAAATTTGGGAATTCTTTGTTACTGATGCATAATCAAGCCAATCCTGAATAATCCCCTCATGACATCCCCACAATTTCATAAAACAAAGATCACATTGATTGGCTTCATATCCGTAAGGTAACCAGCCAGTTTATTAAGTAGTATTTACTAAGCCAAAAAAGTGCCCTGTCTCATGGTAGTCAAGCATTAAAAAGAGAAAGAAGCCTCTGTCCTCAGAGGCTTACTGTCTCAGCTGGAACCACATGTTTCATACAAGGAGACATTGGAAGATATTTCAATATTAAAATGTGAGGGTGTTTGCTGTAAGTGCCAAGGAAGCTCTACACTGGAGCACATTATGGACTACTCAAAAGTTCATATGTTGAAGCCCTAACCCTCAGTATGGCTGTATTTGGAGTAAGGAAGTAATGGAATCATAAAATGAGAACATAAAGGTGGGGCCCCTATCTGACAGGATTAGTAACTTTATAAGAAGAGACACCAGAGAGTTCCCTCTTTTTCTCTTTCCTTTCTTTCTTTCTCTCTTTCTTTCTTTCTTTTTCTCTTTCCATGTGAGGACATAGCAAGAAGGCAGCTGTCTACAACCCAGGAAGAGAGCTCTCACCAGAAACCAACTCTGTTGGACCTTGATCTGAGACATCTAGCCTACAGAACTTTGAGAAGATAAATTTATGTTATTTAAGCCACCCTGCATGTGGTATTTTGTTATGGTAGTCCAAGTAGACAAAAACAGAGGGAGAAATAGAATTCTGGACTAGGCTTCCAGGAAGATCTTCTGAAGGAGGCAATACTTGATCTGGCCTTGAGGAAGGAAGCTGAGAGCAGTTATTAATGCCAGTTGTTTTCCATATGTTATCTCCTTTGATTTTAGTGACTCTACAAGATAAGAACTTGTCATCTCCTATTGCAAACAAGGCTCAGGGAGGTGGAGAGTAGACGTCACATCAGACCCACAGGTTGTCCCTACCCTCTCCTTCCTCTCAACACTGAATGAATGGGGTTTGATGGGCAGAAGGACAAGAGAGCTCTAGCTGGTTAGGGGCTAGTATTTTCAAATACAGAGAAGAATGGGACTGAATGAGACCCAGGATGCTTGCTCAGAAGCAGTGGGAGATACATTGGAGTGGAAGGCTGGAATGAATGAGATGAAGCCATACTACTAGAGAAAGGGGCAATAGGGAGGCACTATAGAAATATATAAATTATCCATATTTAAAAATCTGTTCTTGAAATTGTGTAGACTCTTTATAGTCAGATATATTTTTTTCCTGGCCATCTTAAAAATTGATCCAAGTCAGATGTGAAGATGTCCTAAAAAGCCCTCTCCACTGGTTTTTGATTTGATGTATTTCATCATCTTGACACAGCCTTGGGATATAAGCCTCATCCAAGAAAAACTGGACTTTAAGTTGACTGCTTTCAGACAGCTGGTCTAAAGAGAGGGATAGAGGGAAGGTGCATGAGACATAGAAAACGTCCAAGCCTCATTATTGCTGAAAATTTCATGCTCTGAAATAAAAAAATTTTAGTGGCCCTGGTTGAGACTTCTCCAGAGCTTGGGTTTACTGGAAAGAACAGTGGATTTCCACTCTGCCCAGTGGCTGGCTCAGCCTTCTCCCCTGCTGCTGTAACAGCCTTTTAGGTAATGACCTTTTTTATTAAGACAAACCCCTAAACCCTTTAAACCCCAGCAGAGATGAGCTTTAAAAATGAGACACTCCAGGTGGCCATGATGAGCTACTAAAACTTCTCTGCTCCTGTTTTCCTGAGTTTTATCCTCCCCTAGGGCAGGAGTTCCTAACCTGGAGACTACAAAGCAGGTTCAGCAGTCCATTAGCCCTTGAAATTTTATGCGAAATATTGGATAAATGTGCATTTTCCAGGGAGAAGTTCTGTGGCTGAAATAATACATCTTCAGAGGAGCCTGAGTCTGCAAAAAGAATCACAGATCTAGAGATACTTACCTTAATTCTCACTGAGACCACTAGAGTCCAGAATGCCAAACTGGCTCAGTAGAAAAGGTGTTGAATGTAGTGTTGAATGTGGTGTTGAACGTGGAGACGGGCAGAAGTGGGTTCAAACCTTGGCATGACCATTACCATCTGTGGCCCTAGGCAAGAGATTACATCACTCTAAATCCAATTATCCAATTTCTTTATGCAAGCTTCACTTTCCTTCCTTTGTAGAGTTGCAAGAATTGGAGGTAAAGTATATAGAAGAGATTCAGTAAAACTCTTCCCACCGTAATGCTTTTATTCAAGTTGGAATGAAATAACATTGTTTACTCCAAAGGGAGTCTCCCTGCAGCTCCAAAAAAATCTTTCTGCATATAGTTAAGTAAGCTCTCTTGTGTGCATCTGTGAGGATGAGGGGTACAATTTAATGAAGGGTCTACTGAGCACCCAAATTCCAGAAAGGGAAACCAAAAGAAGGAGCAATGCGGTGATAGGTTTATCAGGCGCCTGGTGGGCAGAGATCCACCATTATCTTTTTTTCACAATGCAGTGGGAAGACCAGCGTTCCAAGAGCCACTACACTCAGGTTCTACTATGAGCTCCACACCTATTCCCCTTGAGAATTCTTATAACCAATAACTTTATCTCTTCAGTTAAATGATAAAAATACTACCCACTTTGCCTTTTACATAGAACAATGATGAAGACAAAAGAGAATCATTGGATTCTATGAAATGCACTAATGAGTGGGAAACCACTCAGAAAAGCACCAAGAGCTGCAAAGGTAAGCAATGGTAACCAGCGTCAGTGCTGTGATTTCCATCATCAATCGGAAGATGCATCAAACAAACTGGGTTAGAGACAAAAGGATAGTGTTGCCCAGAGAAGCAAAGTGGTCTGGCCTCAGACAGTGGGAGGCAAGCCATCTGTTCCCTTTCTCCTTTTTATTTTCCCTAAGACTTATAAGGATGCATCACATGATTCTGTCTGTGGGCACTCATCTCCTCTATGACCAGTGTGCCGATTTCCTTGCTTTAAATATTCACAAAATGACACCCATTAACATGCTCCTTATGTCATTCTGATAATGAAAGTCTCTTCTCCTCCTCCTCCTCCTCCTCCTGCCACTCCCCAAATCTCCCCACGTATATGTATTCTTAGCTTTCCTTTTCTGTCCGTGCTTTCCCACTTTCCACCTGCAGGGATACCGGGAACCTCCATGTGACACAATTTCTGTTCATCGCTCATGGTCCGGCTCAGAGGCCACCTTCTGTAGCCTTCTCTACACACTCCACCCCAGCCTGCATTGGCCTCTCTATCCTCTGCACCCTTGTAACCCATGGAACCTAGTGATCCTGACCGTGTAATTTGTCATACAAACTGGAACACTTAATCATAACCATCAGGAAGATAGGTATAAACAAAGTTTGTCCTGGGATAAATGAAATACATGGTCACTCCAAGTTCGGGATAAATGCTGTCCCTTTGTCATGTGGTGCCTAATATTATTATTGTACTGTTTTTTGTAGGAGTCTGTTCTCCCCAGCTGAAGTCCCACGGAACTGGACTCATCTTGTTTCTCCACCAACATTCCACCCTCATCTAGCATTTTGTTTCAGTCTGGTTCCAAGGGCAAAGATTCTGCAACGGAGATTTTCATGCAAAAAATTCACTGGGACATGCTCTCAAGAAGACCCTCTGTGAGGGAGTTAATGTTAAATGATGTAGTAGAGGCTTTAGACCATCCTACAGGCAGCCCAAATTCTGGGATGGCCTTTCAAAATTATCCCAAATTGAGGACAGGGGCTCAAGACTTTGTATTCCTATATTAGTTCATCATCAGGTGCAGAGTCCCTAAAAGTAAGAGGCCAAAACTTGCCCAAGGCAGCTTTCTTCAGGCCAGGATGATTTCTGGAAAGAGACATGTTTCTGAGCACTGCAGGCAGCTGGAGGAATGAGCCACTTGTACCTTGCGTTAGTTTTCAATTGATGCATAAGAAGTTATTGGTGCACAAACTTAGAAGCTTAAGGAGTATATACTTATTAAGTCACAGCTCTGTAGTTCAGAAGTCTGGTTGGGCTTGACTGGGTTCTCTGCTTAGAGTTTCACAAGGTGAGAAATTAAGGTGCCAGCTGGGCTGCATTCTTATCTGAATGATCCAGAAGGCTCAAGCTCACTCAGGTGTTTGGCAGAATTCAGGTCCTTGCAGTTGTAGGATTGAGGTCCCTTTGTCCCACAGACGTGAAGGGGAATAGTGGCACACTATAGAATCTACTATAACCAATTACTACCAATCAATGAGTGTCAAAGTTAGGGAAATCCCAGAGCATGATTGCCAGTTCTCTTCACTCCACTTGAATTTCATGTGTTGTATCTATTCTTATCATGTGCCGCAACAGGAACAGTATGGAACACTAGTCCCACCAGGATTCTAAACCAGGAGGACAGCTTGTACATGCATACCTGCCCACCTCCATCCAGCCCATGGAGAGCCAGGCCCAGGCAAAGGTAGATACAAACTCCTTTGAGACAAGGCTGGCATGTTCAAAAGCATGTTATTCAGAAATGAAGAGAAGATAAAACATTGTGCTATGGTTCAGATGTGGTTTGTCCCTGCAAAAACTCATGTTGAAATTTGATCCCCAATGTGGTGGTGTTGGGAGCTGTGTCCTAGTGAGAGGTGTTTGGGTCATGAGGGCAGATCCCTCGTGAATAGATTAATGTCCTTCCCAAGGGGGTGAGTGATTTCTCATTATCATAGAAATGCATTCATTCTTATGAGAACAGGTTGGTCAAAAGAGTCTGCCTTCCTTAGTTTCTCTCTTGCTTCTTCTCTCACCATGTGATCTCTGCACATGCCCACTCCCTTTCCACTTTCTGCCATGAGTTGAAGCACCGTGAGGCTCCCAGCAGATGCCGATGCCCAATCTTGAACTTTCCAGCCACCAGACCATGAGCCAAATAAACCTCTTTTCTTTATAAATTATTCAGCCTCAGGAATTCTGTTATAGCAACACAAAATGGACTAAGACATGTTGTATCCCCTAAAAGTAATACTTTAAACAGATTGATTTTTTTATCTTCAAGTAGTGGCTATGTGGCCAAGCTCCAGAGGTGGTCTGCTTGTGTTCAAGACCTGGTCCACAATTTACTGTGTATATTTGGGCAAGTTATTTACTCCTTCCATGCCACAGTTTTCTTATCTGTAAAGTGGGCATAATAATACTCTCCTGGCTAGATTTCTGTGAAGATTAGATGAGATAGTACATGCATGTGGACTATTTTGCATCTCCTCCTCAGATCTTCCCTGTATCCTTCTCTGCTTTGCCTGGTTTACACCTCAAGAGACTGACCTACATGAAATATATTAACAGAGTCCCTTGCCCTCTGACTTCTGTTGGGCTCTAGCCAATGGGACACATGGGATAGAAATCCAAGGGGTATTCCTTTCCCTGGCTTTCTCCCTCCAGGGTAACCTCAGGCTGGCTACATCCCTCAACCAATAGTCACAAAAACTGTCAAAATGCCCCCTCCACACAGGTATCTCCCTCCAGGTTCCAGTAATTGTCATCAACCTGGGCTCCCTAGGGTTAAAGGTGGTAACTCCCTAACTATGAATACACCACACTTCTGTAAATAGACTCTATAATTGGTTTCTTTTATTCCTGCTAGAAATTGTGTAAAACTGCCCCATAGTCAGCATTTGTTAATTGTTAGGTGTTAACAACAGTGGAATTACTGGCCACAGGATGGTTTGGCCACAGGCCCTATTTCTCTACCTCACCCCCAGCTCATTGAATGTAGCTCTGAGGTCAGAGTAGAATGAAGCCAGGACCCTGCATGGCATTTGGAGGGGTTCCTTAGCATAGTACTTGCTAAGTTTCCTCTCCTGACCAAAGACCACCTTCAGAGACCATGGACTTTGTTGTATTTCTCTGTGGACCACTCACAAATTCTCATCTCCTATATGGGGAAAATGCTTCTGATCTTGTCTCCAGAGAACTCAGCATTCTGTGGGAAGCCCTTTGCTGCCCTTCTCGCATAGGTGTCTGTGCCCAACCCTGTCCTCAACCCACTTCTCCCTTTTCTCGTGTCTTCCAGAAGCACATTCATTAAACTTAATGATGCCCCCTTGGTTAGTTCAGTCTGATATAAAATAATGCCATTGACTAAGTGGCTTATATAAGAGAAAATTGTTTTCTCACAGCACTGGAGGCTGGAAGTCCTAGATCAGGGTGCCAGCATGGTTGGCTCTAGTGAGGGCCCTTTTCCAAGTTGCAGACTGCTGACTTCTTGTTGTATCCTCACGTGTCAAAAGGAGAGCTCTCAGGGTCCCTTTCATATTGGCACTAATCCCATTCATTAGGCCTCCACCCTCATGATATCATCACTTCCCAAAGGCCCCACCTCCTAACACTATCATATTGGGGATTAAGAATAGGGTTAGGATTTCAGCATACTAATTTTGAAGGCATATGACCATTCAGTCCGCAAGAGCTGCAAAAGATGCTTCAACTCTTATAAAAACCTACACAAGAAAGCCCTCCAGGCCATTGTCCTCTGTGTCAAGACCAAGTCACCCATAGCTGAGAGACAGCAGAGAAGACAGTCATCCAACAGGCCAAACTGAGCCCACAGCCACCATGGGCTGACTGGGAGATAGGAGGGATGACCCTGAACCAGGAGCATCAGCCTCTTGGTCCCACATCTGCCCTTATGAGAGGATTTCCCCACACTCCCACAGCTCACAGGTTTGTGACAAGATCTGCAGTCATTTTACAGTGCACCATATCAGCCAGTGCCCTCATTAATCAGAAAATCATATGTATGTATTGGGTCAGTAGTCTGTCCATTCAAGGAAAAATGAGTTTTCTGAGAAAATGAAAATCATTAATTTACCCTGAAATTTTATTGAGGGGAAATTCTGTTGTATTTGAATACAGATGGGAGATAAAAGATGCTGGTGCACTCCATTCTTCCTTTTATTAATGAAGTAGGAGTTTGGTTGTATTCATCCATTTATTTACTCATACATTACTTCAAAAGGTAGATTTGAGCTCTCAGGGTCAGGCATTTTCCTAGTTATTGGGAGCCTAACCATGAATTAAATTCAATTCCCTGCTATGAAGATGTTGACAGTTTAATGGGGAAAATGAATGGGTCACATAGGCAATTGGGGGCAGGAAGTCCTTGGGTCCTGGAATTTCAGAAAAACAACATCTAACTTGGATGTGGGACAAGAAGATCAATCAGGGAAGGCTTCCAAATTGAGACTAAAGGAAAAGTCAAACTTACCTGGTGAAAAGGGGGAAAGACAGAGACAGAGACAGAGACAGAGACAAAGACATAGACAGAGACAGAGGGAGTGAGCAGAGTGGTCCAGCCCAAAGAAGGAGCATCCCAAAGGGCTCATGGAAAACTTGTAGTAGTTCAGTAAGACTGGAGCAAAGTGTTTAAAGGGAAAAGAAGGAGAGTGGAGAGGAGAGAAAGGTTCCAGGGAAACAATGGTAACAAATGGGACTGGATAGAGAGAGTCCAAGGCTGATCAGGAAGGCCTTCCTGGCGAGGGTGAGTTTTGATCTGGGAATTGAAAGTCACAGTTATACTGGATCCAGGCTAGGGTGCGGTGCAGGTGGCTTCTGACCCAGTGAAGGTGCATTAATAGCAAATGAACTGTACTGCTGAGACCTAAACTTTACTCATTTATTCATCCATCAATCCATCTTTAAATTTATCAAATTTTAATTGGCTCTCTTGTATGTGACAATGCTGTACTAGGCCCAACAGGAGTCTAAGAGGAATCAGACATGAATCCATGCTTTTGACTCATTCTTAAGCCCAAAGTTAAGCTTCACTGTTTTGAAAGCTGTCCTGTGAATGATGGGCAGGGATTAGGATGGTGGGCATAAAGAGACTTGCAGGGGGCACTCAAGAATGAGATGGGGTATAAAATCCCCTCTCTAGCATCATAACCCATTACTTGGAAAATAAATAAAACTGACCTTTCCACTAATGGCACAGATCATCATCTTCAGACAAGAACTGACTGAGTCCCCACTCCAACTGACTATGGAATTCCCACCTAGTCTCATGCTTCAGCCCATAGGGAGAAAGCACATTCCTTGTTGTATGTATAAGTCCAGGAGTTCAAAGCCCTGCTGTAATATACCCATAGGTTGTTTGACTTTGATGCAGTTATTTAACCATTCTAAATTTCAGTGTTTTAGTCTCTAAAATGGAAATGGCAATATCCTCCTTGCAAGGTTGTTAAAATGAAACACAATAAATGATACCTATCTATAATAATTAATTTTTTAAAAGAAAAAGAAAAAAATGTACACAGTGAATGTCAAAAGTTTTATATAAATTCTGGTGGAGTAGGATGTAGGAGAGTAAAGTCAAGGGAGAGTTTTAGGAGAAGATGGTCCTTAACTGGGCCTTGAAAATCATTAGAGAAGCCTATGTGGGTTGCTTTATGGGATTGCCTTAGATAGGGCAGAGTCTTTCTAAGCACTAATTCGTTATTTCTTCAATAAATCGGAATTATCACTGTGCTGATCCATTGCCTGGAATATCTGTCTCCCGTCTTATCCTACAAGGTTTTGTCTTCATTCCAGCACATCTTCCAGCACCATACATGCTTTCCCTGATCTTCATGAGAGAATCGCTTGGCCACCTCATTAACCTATCTTGGTAGTATGGTCATTCTGCAGTGGTCGTATGCTTCCCATTAGACTGAGATCATTTTCTTTTTGTATATCAGACTCTTCCTAGAAAGCAATCTCTTTGACAGCAGGGATCGTGTCTCCTTTTTTGTATCTCCAACAATATTAGAAGCCCAATAAATGTTCATTGAATTAAGCGTATGGTACTTTGTAGTTTATAAAATGCTCTGTGTTCATCATCTCAGGAAATTTTAGGTGGTTTCCATAACAGTCCTTGGAGTAGGCAAGAAAAATCTATATTTAACTCCATTTTGGAAAGGTGGAACCAAAATGAAATGCCATGTGAACTTTGGCTGTTTCTCAAGAGCATGGATTCATAACTCTACACTGTGGGCAAGCCACTGACCTTACACACTGGGAGATCTAAGGGAAAGAAGGCAAGACAAAAGGTGCATATTTCATAAGAAACAAAAATACAGAGTTACAAATCTTTCAGAGGAGTTTCAGCAAGACCTCATGAAAAAGAAGAAAGAACAGGGGTTTGGGTTCAAAAAATACAATATTCTAACTTTGTACTGATATTTATAAGCTCAGTGATGTTTAAAGAAGAGAGAGAGAAAATTGGTCCAACTGCTTGGAGTCGTCTCTGCTCATCTGCAAAATGAGGACAGCAGTACCTCTGTGGATTATTGTGAAAATAAATTTTTAAATGTATAATAAATGTAAAAAGTATACCTTCAAACAAATATCCAACAAATAGTAACCCACCCTTTCCCAGCCTTCCCAAGGAGTTGAGGAAATGGGATAGCATAGTATTGGGAGAGAATCAGTAGGGAATTTGCAAAGTAGGTAACTATAAACTGAACTCCCATGGCTGATCCAGCAAAGATGGGGCTAAGGGGTGCTTTAGGAGAAGGGAATGGACTTAGAAAAGCTGAGAAGACAGGGAATTATAAACTGCATTGTTTAAAGACCAGTTAGACAAGAGTGAATTTAGTGTAGTGTACGCATGTCTGGGTGCATGTGCATACATATATGTGTGTGGGTATGAGTAGTGTATGTTTTTGTGTTTGTAAATGTGCATGTGTTGTTGTGTGTAAAGCAGAGGAATGGGAAATGAAGTTAGAAACATGGAGCAAGACTAGAGAAGCTCCCACATGGATCTGACCCACAGAGCTAGGAGTTCATTCTGTAGTATTTGGGGGGACTGGGGCAAATTGCCAGACAGGGAAGGACACAACAGGGCAGCCCTGTGGAAGAGGAGGGCAGCATTCACTTGTGTGGCACATGGGAGGAAGGAGAGACCAGAGCCAGGGAAAAGAGCGAGGCCCACTGGGAGGCTGAAAGGAGGGATCCCAGGCAGGTTGGGAAGGAAAACTCCGTCACTGAGGAGTGAAACTGGAGGTACTTTTCTTTTCAGATAGCTGGTTAATGGGGAGACGAGGAGTAAACATTGATTCCAAGACGGAAGGCAGAGTCACTGGGGGAACGTGGTGCCACCCAAGAGGTTTATAAATTAGAGAGGTATGGAAAGGGTCAGGGCCAAGTAGCCGACTAGGCTTTTGAGTTTCGAGGCAATGAGAAGGAATTCTTTAACAGCTACCTATTGAAGTTCGAACCCTCATTTTCAAAAAGAATTCCCCTCCTGGGCATTCTACCATTAGAACTTCATTCCAAATGGTCTTCAAGGCTCCTAAGTTCCCCAGAGAATTTTCATTCGAAGGCAAATATCAGGGGAAAAGTAATACCTTCTCCTTAGCAAACCACTGGCCCAAGGAGGAGGCAACGCTCATTAGTCATCAGCTCAGAAAGCTCCAGGCAGAAGACAGGCCCCCACAGAGAGGGATTTGTGTGAGTGCCAGAAGAAAGATGCAAGCAAAATGTTACAGTGCTCTGGGGGCAGCAGAGGAGCAATGATGTGCCACCTGGGCAATCAGAGGCATCCCCATGAGGTCCTAGCATTTAATCTGGGGCAGAGGTGGCCTGAAAGAGGAGGCAGGGAGGGGACCAGCATGACGGATTTTGCCAAAGGCCAACCCAAGTGCATCAGGGACCAAAAAAAAAGAGCAATTTCCTTAATCTTCAGCACATTTTGCAGGGATATTATAAATATGGTTATGGCTTTAGGCTTAGGCTGAGACAGATGCATTATCTCACCTACCCAGAGTGAATGAGACATCAGGTTCCTTCATGCGGTAGCCCTGAATCGTCTCTACTCTGTTCTCTCCCATGCTGCCCAACCATACACCATCAATGTTGTCACAGCCACACTGTCCTTAGTGAATGAAATGGATCTCTGCCTTCTAGGCAGTTAACCTGTCCATCTACATAGGAGAGAAGCTGACAGTCACAAGTGCACCCCTCTAAACTCTCAGCTGAAAGTTCTGCAAAGATTAACACCCAAGGGCCCTGCATCAATGACATCGCCACGTCCCCAATCTGATTTCTCCCAATGTTGTTGTTATTTTTTTTTTATTTCCTTACAAAGCACATAAAATTATGGGGCAAATGCTCAGATGGGCCCAGGGCATCTTCCCCAGCTGGAAAGCCAACTTCACCATGTGTGGCCTACATCAGCACATCATGATTAGGGCTCAGTCAATTTTACAATGCTGTCACAAATATTGACCTGTATAAAATCACAAAGTAGTGCTTCATTGCATGCAAACTCTCTTGATAACAGCAACCACAGAAAACGTATATTCTGGCTTTTCCAGTAAGAGTGGATAGCCTGAAAATTATTTATTCTGAGCTCTGGGATGAATTACATGATTTTACTTGGAAGATTGTTTATTTTGGCTTTACAAGGAAGATTATTTATTTTGCAATTTTCTTTTATTTTTATAAAGAGTAATAACTATTCATTCCACTGAAATTTTATTGAATACCTATTACTAGTCAATAATAATTTTTAAATATTATTCTATGCTCATTTTAGTATTGGGTACAACTACAACACAAATAAAAGACCCATGAACAATGTCTAAAATGGCAAACCCAGGAGGCCAGAGAGGAGTTCTAAGTCTAGAACTCCAATCTACCCTCTAGAAGTTTAGTGCCCTTTCTAAAGCCCCTCCAAGATATCATAAAACCTCATCTTCAGAAATCCATGATAGGGAACATGTTATTTCAGTAAGAGCTCATGGTGTTTTCAGACAGCTAGCATCCATACAAGTCATCCCATAGCCCCTTAGAGCTTCCCTCAAGTGTTCTGAGTTGTTTCCACCTGGAAGAAAAAAAGATTAAATAATATAATAAAACACCTAGAGCCTCCTTTACTCCAAATGATGGCAGCAAATATTCATTATATAGTAGCTGTCCTGGTCTCCTTAGTCTTTTCTATCTCATGTTAAATAGCTCTCTTTCAACTTTCCCATAGGTGGAAATATGTTTAAGGGGATAAGAATAAACCCAAAGCTCAATCTGTACGAAAACTGGTAGTAATGGACCATGACTGCTAATTAGTGAGGCAACAAGGATCTATTGCCAATAAGTGATTCTAAACTCACAAAAGGATTCCAGGAGGCCCAGGAGATCCAAAAGCCTCATCCGACGCTTTGTGTGTTTAACTCTTGCTCCCACTTGGTCATCATCTCCTTATTTCTATAACTGGGCAAACTGGCCAAAATAATCTGAATCTTGTTGGAGGTTTTTTGTCTTGTGTTGTTTCATTTTAACTGTATATCGTGTCATATTCCCCATTACATAGGGCAAGAATAACAAGAAAAAGAGGCTAGTCTTAGTGACTAGCCTAGTCTTGGTGACTGTCTTAGACCATTCAGGCTTGCTACAACAAAGTACCATAGACCAGGTCATTTATAAACAACAGAAATGTATTCCTCACAGTTCTGAAGGCTGGAAGTCCCAGATCAGGGTCCCAGATCAGTGTAGTCGGTTGTGGTGAGGGGCTTCTTTTGGGTTGCAGACTGCCAACTTCTCATTGTATACTCACATGTAAGAAAGAGAGAGAGAATTCTCTGAGGTCCCTGGGATAAGGGCACTAATCCCATTTGTGAAGACTTCACTCTCATGACCTTATCACCTCCTAATATTATCACTTTGGGGGTTAAGATTTCAACATATGAATTTGGGGAAGCACATACATTCAGTCCATAGCAGTAGCAATATGCACTTGTTTGCTGGACTTATCCCTCATTGTTCTGTTGCATAAGCATTGCTTTATAATCAAACTTGACACATAATACCATCCTTTCATTGGCTTATTTCTCACCTGGATACATAACCCATGCTAATTATGCTTTAATCATTTTCTTCTGAAGACTTCTATGGTCGTTGATTAGTAGCAACAATTTCACGATTATTAGAAGAAAGATCATCAAGTCTTTGTGTTAAAGTCACATTTTGTATGGAACCTTTTGAAGACTTTTCAGAGCAACTGTTACTTTAATTTTGGCAGCATGTTCATGATCAGGTTGATGAGCGTTGGCCATTTATACTGGGGAAAATTCAAAGGTGAACTTGGATAAGAAAAATAAACTCATATTCTAGAGAAACTAGAATATGAGAATACTATAGAAAACTAGGAGTCCAACATGTGAACATGTTGCATAGAAGGATTTAATCTGGAGGCCATAGGCTGGATGTGTCTGCTTGGAACGGGAGCCTTTAGGCAGAGAGCTCAACTGGGGCTTTTGCAACACACAGACATACCCTGATGAGGGCCCTTCTGGAAATGGCAAAATGTAGAGACCAACCCTGAATGGAGTGTGAGAGAAGAGGGTAGTTAGCCATGACCTAGCAGGTGCAGGCCTGGATGAGTGAACTGATACAAATATACTTCCCTTCACTTAGGTCCCAAAGAGTGTGTATGTAGCGAGGGCATCCATGCTGGGAAAAAGGGCCATAGATCATCCATACTTGAATACTCCATTCACTTGCTCAAACAAAGATCGATTTGTTACTCTACCATACTGTATTGGTGCATAAAAACAAAGTACAAAACATTATCATGACCACATTGCAGGGATAAGGGTGGAATAGGATATTCATAGATGTCTACAAAACCAGATGCATACTCTGATGCACAGTGCCCAGGAAGGTACAGTGAAGCAAATAGCCACACCAAGTAATACAGTACAGTATGAAGGAATCTTATCAATCCCTGGATGGAAACATAGTGAGAGTCACTCAAAGAGAGGAAGCATGAAGGTTAGGTCTGCAGGGTGAGCGGAGACACTGCTAATCCTCCTGTTGGCATTCACCAGTGAGGCAGGAAAGATAAGCCAGGTAGTGGTCAGGTCCAGGCCCGCCTAGCAAGTCCATCCACCTCGTGTTGAGGAAGAGATCAAGAGCTGTACATGGATCTATGCCTCTGCACTCTGGGATCCTGCCCACCAGTAAGCACAACACAATCAGTTGGTTGTCAGACTCAATTAATGCAATTAGGCTATTCCTTCTTCCTTACTGGTGTAGAGGGGAAGCTAAGAAGGGACTGGCAGAAGCAGGCAGACGTGATGTAGGAAGAAGGAGAGAAGGATGGAGGTGTTCTCTGTGCTAAGCATCCTTCAAGGTGTGAGCAAATCCTACCTCTCTAAAGTCCTGAAAAGCCTCCCTACTTATCCTGAACAAACAAAGAATTTTAACTGTACTCCTCATGTTACCAATACTAATTCCATTTTTTGTTTTAAAACTATTGGGGATACATGTGTTTTTTCCTCCACCTAAATCCTAAGCTTCTTGGAGGCAGACTCTAGGTCCTATTTATCCTCAAATCCCCTTCCCCATGACACTTGCTGTAAAACACACTCAGTAAAAGTAAATGTGAGCTCCAGAGAGAGACTCACTGCCTCCCTGGACTTCCATGCAGTGAAATCTAGAAAGAATAGAGGACATGCAAAGAGGGAGAGGGTAGAGCCAACTCAGGAAGGGAAAAGATGCTCTACCTGGAAGTCAATCATCTAAGATTTAAAGCTAGAAAACTGCAGCTTCAGTTAGGGGGAGGGAGAACTATTGCCTGTCCCTCCACTTGGGGCAAATTCCACACACCTGAGCATGGCATGTAACTTCAGGTAGGAATAAGGGATTTAAAAATTTGGGGAGCGAGCTGGAAGAGATGAAGAGGTTGGGGCTGACTGGTAAGTCTCTTTGGCAGGTGGAGGGGGGGAGTTGATTGAAAGGAGAGACATTCATGAATTTGTCCAAATTCCATGAAGGAAAACCTTCTTACATTATACCCCTAGCACTTAGCACAGTGACTGCCATTAATAAAACTGAGCTGTCTGGATCTATGAAGCAGTGAGTAATTAATTAATGGATACCTGGAATCGATGAATGAATTCCAGGCCTGCTGTAGGTGCAGGCTTACAGCAGAAAGGTAAAAGGAATCCTAACCCCTTGTGTTTGTTCACCACTGCTATCACTTAGGGGAAAAGGCAGGAACTCAGAACTCAAGCTCTGCCCAGAGTAGAAGAGAAGAACCGGGTTGTGTGGTGGTAAGCTGGGCTTCTGCTTTATTTCTTGACACACTAAACATATTTGGGTGAAACAACATGAAAATTCTTAAGTTCAGAACTCAGACTTCAATATACATTTGAATTGAATAGGATCAAATGGAATTAACAGAACTGAACAGCAAGATGACAGAGAAGTGAACAGATAAAGACCAAATTTAGCTGGAGAGACGAGAATGTCCACCCAGACTTTTAGCTCAGCTTTGGTCCAGTTGGAGCCCTAGAGTTGCACAGACACATCTGAGTTCTCCAGCAATTTCTGTAATCATGGAAGGCATATGTGAAGGTGTGTGACCACCACATAAACCACCAGGTCCCAGGAGCCAGCCCCTCCTGTGCTGGCCTGCAGCTCCCTCTGGGCATGTATCTCCCTGCACCACAAGCTGTTCTGGGTTTTATATTTGAACTTTACGGGGAAAGACATCCAACTAAAGATCTATCAAAGAACTAAAAGTAGAACTACCCTTTTATCCAGCAATCCCACTACTGGATATTTACCCAAAGGAAAAAAAGACATCCTCTAAAAAAGACACCTGCACTTGAATGTTTATATCAGCACAATTCACAATTGCAAATATGTGGAAACAACCCAAGTGCCCATCAATACATGAGTGGATTAATAAAATGTGGTATATGTATACCATGGAGTACTACTCAGTCATAAAAAGATGGTGAACTAATGTCTCTTGTATTAACCTGGATGGAACTGGAGACCATTCTTCTAAGTGTAGTATCACAGGAATGGAAAAACAAACACCATATGTACTCGCCATTAAATTGAAACTAATTGATGAACACTTATGTGCACATATGAAAATAACATTCATCGGAAATCAACCAGGTGGGAAAGGGAAGAGGGAATGGGTAAATTCACACCTAACAAGTAAAATGTACACTACCTGGGGGATGGGCACACTTTGAGTCAAATGTTACAAAAGCAATTTCTCTAACAAAAATATTTGTACCCCCATAATATTCTGAAATTTAAAAAAAAGAATTCATGAAGAAAGGAACAGTGATAATGCAGAGAGAGTGTCCAGAGCAGCCCTCGGGTTCCCACCATGGCCACGTGGTGGGGCTGCGGGCTTCCGACCCTGGGGGAAAGTCCTGGAGATAGCCCAGAAGTGAACCAAGGAAGAGCCAGGGAGCAGAGCAGGGGCCTCAGGGGAAGGACAGGGACAGGGGAGAGGGCAGGGGAGGAGGAGTGCTGAGGAAGCCCCTTCCAGGAACGTTCTGTCTTTCCATCTGATGGACTGTAATTATGGGGAGGCACAACGGACCTTTTCCGCTTAAATTTGTGTGTTTCTTCCATAATCATCTTCGAGGAAAACATTAACTTAGAAATGGATAAATGTCTCAGAAACGCAGATCATCTGCTCAGTGGGTGTGGAGTCCTTGTGACTGGGCCAAGTCTATCCAGAAGCGCTCCTTTCACCACTGGAGAATCCAATTGCCCTGTGTGTGCACCTGTTCAGGTATAGGGCAGACATCTGAGGAAAGAGGTGCAGTCTGAAGCACCTGCTCCCATGGCCCCCTTTGGAAAGTGCTCCCTTCAGAACACAGGCAGGCCACATGGAAGCTCCTTATAAAAGAGGCAGGCACCTGCCCACAGAGAGGTTGGGAGAAACACCTCTGACCCAGTGAAGAGTACAGGGCAGTCCAGGGGGAGGCTCGGCTCCTGGTGGGGCGGGGGACAAACTTGGAGGCTGATGTAGCTTAGAGCAGTAGGGACAAGCTCCCTGGTACAGCTAGGACTTCATCTGTGCCTTGAAGATGTGCCTTAAAAGGAAATTATGGCCTAGCATAGCTTAAACAGGAGTCTCTGTTTTAATATATGGAGATTTTAAATAATATAGGACAGAAATTTTATCATGCCAATGCAAAAAGAATCATTCAGATAAAATACATAATATGTTTTTAATTTCCCTTTTATGTAGTATTTTTCTTGGGCTAATATCTGGTGTTCTCAGCTAGACTTCCTTCGTGTGGTCCTCCCACTTCACTCTCAGAAGGAACACCTTCTGGTGTTGCCCCAGGCTGACCTCCATGAACTGAATCACGAAGGCTCCCTAGCCCCTGCCTTCCTGAAGCCCTGGCAGGAGAACAGGTGGTCGGAGGGAAGAACAGGCAAGAAGGCATTGTTCCCTCAGCTCCCTTCCTGGAGGTTTGTGGGTTGACAGGAGCTTTGTTTCTCCACCAAAGCCTCCTCTTCTGCACCTACTGCTACAAGTTCCTCTGAGACCAGCAACTGCCTCGCTCTTTCAGGCCTTAAGCTGCTAATACCTCCTGTTCTTGCCTGCCTTGGGAAATTTCGACACATTGTGTTGGTTTTCCTTAATACTGCCAACTCCCTATTTGGGCATTTCCTGTCCTTATTTCCTACAAGGACCCTAACTGAAACAAAGTCCCACTGACCATAGAAATGTTCACAGACAAAAAGGATGATCACTTTTCTGTCCATGTTTCTGGAGCCAAAATCAACCTGCTCTTTGAGATGGCTCCAAGCAATGCTGGGCTATTTGAGTATTTGGGCTAGTTGGAGACTTGCTCCTGAAGAATTGCTCCACCTTGACTAATCAAATCAACTCATGAAAAGCTGCACCAGTAAGTTTTTGATGAGCACAGTAGAAGATCTCAGAGAAAGAAAACTTATAGGTCCTGCCCTCCTCTGAAAGGAAGCCTCTTCTGTGTGCTCCACCCTGGTTCATGTTCGTACCTTGGGGCTAATAGGAATTTCAGAAAGAGGTTTATGCTGAGCCCATGAGACTGTTTTTACTTACTCTTGTTTTCAGTTTTTGAAATACAGAAAGAGAATACACATGTAATTCCAGGTTGTATATCATCAAGTCTCTTATTTTTATAGCAGGAATTTCAGGTTATAGAAGCAGCTTCATGTTGAATTACTGCTGTTAGGGAGGTAGTTTTGCTACAAGGTGTCCAGGTAGTCCTTTTTGGTGGGTGTCAAGTTCAAGGGGGCTGCTAACCTAATAATGCTTCTTAAGGGAGGAGCTGACCATGGTGTACATAACTCACAAGACAATTGAGGCCTCCTATTCCTGGATTTGAAGAATAATCTCCAGGGTCCCATTATCCCTGTTACTCTGAGCACTCCTCTCCCAAGTTAAGACTCTCTCTCTCAATGCTCCTCGGTTTCCATAGTATGCAAAAAACACACTCTTTGATCATTGCTTAGAGTTTGAATGTCCCCTCCGAAATTCATGCTGAAATTTAATTCCACTATAATTAAATATAATTATATATTATATAATATATATTATACATAATATATATTATATAATATATAACATATAATATGTATAATATTATATATATATAATTATAATATAATTCCACTTCGTGTTGAGAGCCACGACCTTTTAGAGGAGAGTTGGTCACGAGGGCTCTGTCCTTATGAATGGGTTAGTGCTGTTATAGTGGAGTGGATTACTTATCAAGGGAACAGGTTCCTGATAAAAGGAGGAGTTTGGGTCAATTTCCTCTCTGTCTCACAAGCACATTTCCTCGCCATGTGACGTCTTCCACCATGTGACGATGCAGGAAGAAGGCCCTCACCGCTTGTAGCCCCTCAGTTTTGGACTTTGAAATGCAGAACTGTGAGCCAAATCAACCTCTTCTCTTTATTACTCAGTCTATGGTATTCTGTTATAGCCTCAGAAAATGGACTAAAACGATGATTGATTTCATGTGCACACTATTCGACGCTTGTTCACTTGTCAGAACGGCTTTTACGTTTGTCCTTGTCAGGGCTGGATGTCACAGCCTATAGACCCCCTGGGATAGTCATCTTCCCTTTTTTGTCACCTTATACAAAGACCAGTTGGAGAGCGAGGTGGGGTTAAGAAATAGTGTTCTGTTAAAGGCATTATGCAAATTCAGATTATTAACACCAACGTTATTAACAAACAAGGATGACAGTAATGGCAGTAATGATGATTGTAATAATCCCTCAGAAAATACTCTTCCCTTTAGAATGCTCATGTGGGCCTGCTCTGTGGTTGACTCCAAACCACACACTCCTGGAATCCCAGGTAAAAACTTGATTTCCCTGAGCTTCTGGTAAAGTGCACAAAGGGGGCATGTGTGTGGGTGTGTGTGCGGGTGTGTGTGTGCGCAGGCACACAGGCTGGTTGCCTTATGTCTCCAACAGGAAATGACTCCAAGGCAAGGCACAGGGGGAGGCCTTGCCGGCTGCAAGCTCCTGGGGTGTAGCCATAACCATAAGGGCTGAGAGTTTGGGGAAAATAGTTTGCAATGTGGGAGATGTTCCCGCATTTGAGGGGAGCATTTCTTCAGGCCATTGTGGACCAATAAACAGTTCAATTTTTTCATTGTTCTAATTAATTTAATTAAGTTAACTTCCAAGGTGTGTTAAGAAGCAATGCCTTGGGTGATTAACTGTTCCCATATCAAGGTGTTTTCACAAACACATTTACCCTGATTAGTGTACACATTATTATGTAATTAAATACCTCACACAGAGGAATTTATTAGTGCCTCCTTGTCTCCTAACAAATAAAGCAGCCCTGAGAATCTCTTGGAAAAGACAATTCCAGTTGCTAGGAGAGAGGGACAGGCAGAGGTGGAGACACTCCAAGATCTGGACTGGGAGGGATGGTCCCTGAATTCCAAGGCTGCCCCTGCAGGACCCTCCCCTCTCCTGGGGACGGGGGAGGTTTACAACCTGTCTGCCTCCTGAATCCCTGGTGTTTCCTCTCCTCTTTTCCCCTACTGGGTCCCAGCAAGTCTGTGTCACCTACCAGAAAGGCTCCTTTTACAAAGAGGGATAAAGGAAGGTCATTGCACAGAAGGTCTGAGGATTACCCCCTTCATCTGTGCACATCCCTCTGAGCTGGTCTCCAGAAAAGTTGTCGAGGTCACAAAGTTGCATCCTAGCATCCTCCACCACCTCCTAGCCCATCCACCACATGCCACATACTGCAGAGCCAGTTTCTGTCAAGCCCACTCACTATTGCAGAGGAAGGAAAGGCTCATATTTTGTGATATTAAAGTAGGTGCTGGTCAGATATTGGCATCTGAAACAAGTCAGAAGAATAGTTCTTGCTGGACAGGCCAACTTCTTAAAGCCTTTTCTCATGGTCATCAACTGTAGTACATGTATAGTCAACCCTACAAATCATACGGGTGTCCTAACAATAGCAATATTAATAACACACTTACTGACCATGTCTGCCCCGTGCAGCTGTGGTAAGATTGTATGTCCCTCATCTCCTGGAATCCTACAACTCCATGAGGTAAGCGCTTTTACTATGATTACTTAACAGGTGAGGAAGCAGAGACACAAGGTGATTAGGTAGCACATTCAAGATCACACAGCTGGAAAGTGGCAAAGTCATGGAAACCAAGCAGGGCCCTCTTTCAAAGCCCTGGTCTCTGGGCGCCACCTCCTGCCCCGCCCTCACTGAGCGCAGGCGCATGAGAGAGCTCAGCCATAATTTTCAGGTCTAGGGACACTGAGTCCCGTCCCTCTGACGTGAGAAGCCAAACACGTTTCCTTGCTCGCCTGCTCCATTTAATGCAGTGAGGCCCAGGCAACTTAGCCACCTCTGAGAGGATAAATTAAGTGACATTTCTGGGGAATGTAGAAAATACTACTGAAGGCCAAGTGAATCAATGCTGAACGCAGAACAAAACAGTTCCCACCACTGGGATCAGACTGTTCAGGTTGGTGGCAGGGAGAGAGAATTATGTGAGCCGGGGGCGAGCTCCTGAGGGAGCCGAGATTGATTCTGCATGATTGATGACTCGGGGACAGAATGCCAAGTCATCAATTGCCTCCGCTCATGCCACGGACAGCATCAAGATCACTTTTCCCTGGTGCCCAGCCTGAAAGATTTCTCTTCTGTTTGTTTGTTTGGCCTGGGGCAGGCGCCTGCCAGGCTCAGCTGTGTAACTTTACCAAGGCCTTCTGAGAAAAGACAGGTGACAACATCTGGCAGGAGGGCACAGAACTTGAAGGAGAAGCAGCAGAATTGTGAGTGGGGTAGAAGCTGTGTGTGTGTGTGTGTGTGTGTGTGTGTGTCAGAGGGAGAGGGGAGGCGGCAATAGTCCTGTGCTAAAAATCTTGAATTCTAGTTCCACAAGTGCCAGTGTATAACATTTGACCCACTAAAATATTTCCTCTGTGACTCAGTTTCTTCATATAATAAATCAGAATCATCAACGTTATGCCTCCTAACTCACCAGGATATTAGGAAAAGATTCACAACCCTCTTGAAAATTTGGTCATGTTAGCCTTAGGGTTTAATATTTACTCTCTTGACCTTTATCATGGTTTTTTGGGAAAAATTTATAGTTTGCCTTATACAAACTCAAACTTAATTGTATACTGTTGGGTGGCCCATTCTGGTTCCCTATATGAAAAGTCATTCCACCCAGTTAAAATAGATGCTTCCTGAAGTTGGAGACCACAGCTTTTCTTTTTCTAGATCTCCTATAATCCTGGAGCTTAGCAGCCCATATGCTCCATAACTATTTCTCCTGATCATTTAAATCTGTGTGTGTATATATAATATATAATACACATATATACATATATATGCACACATAATACTTATAAATCCCATGAACTTATATAAATGGTATCAGGAAGGCTACAGCTTGGAAGAGATTGAAACCATTTAAAATTTCCGCAAAAAGAGCAAATGTGATTTTAAAGACAATAGGGAAGGGATAAGCCTATTGGTTTTTGAAGATAATATCAGGTTAAGAGATAATAGTGAGAAATCTCAGTTACTCAGTTCCTATTTTGCTCTGTCTCCTCTGACAGTGTTAATACACTTTAACTGAAAAGGTAGAATAACGTGGCTAAGAGGGAATTAAAGCCCAATGTAAGTGAAAGGATGGTCGTAAAGCACCTAACCACTTCTTAAAAGTCCCTAAGTCTGATTATAAAATGGGTAATTCATTTGCATGGCAAAACAATTGGGAAAAAAGAGAAAGGCAGAAAGAAGAAGAAAAAGATAAACATCCATAAACCACAATTCAGTGCTGAACATTATGCTAGTCATATTTTCTCTAACACTCCATCAGTCTGTGTGTGCCTGTGTATGTGTGTGTATTTAATTAGAATTTTAATATGTAGCACCTTTAAATTAGTTCAAGTCTTTGAGCTTAGACTAAAACTCTACCCCAGGGAGGAGAAAGTAATTGGAATCTCTTACAACAGAAAGCGATCAGAGAGACCCTGGGTGAGCCAACAACAAAAAAAGTAAAAATAGTCTCATTTTCTTCTTAGATAAAACATATCTTAATTTTTATAAGTGACTTAACAAAATTACTCATGATATGAAGATAAAATAGAGAAATATGGGATGGTATACAAATCAAGGATGTGAAAAGCAAATTCAAGGCTGAATGTGTTGAACATAAAGGCTCTTCTTGACCTAGTCATTCATTCACTCATCTGTTCATTTCTTCAATCACTTCCTGAAATCCTGCTCTGCCCAAGCACCACTCTTGGGGTCTCAGGGCCCAGGGTGCAGCAACTAGAGTGAATTCACAGAAGATCTCCTCAGGCGTCTGCCTGAAATGAATCCAAGAGGTAGTGAACAGGGTAAGTAAAAATTCCTAAACTGAAGATATTGAAGATATTGACAGACAACTAACAACACTGAGATTAGCAGGAGAAAATGTAGAGGATTCCATCTCAGTTTTAAAAATCAACTCCTTGGGAAGAACATTGGAGAAAAGTGATTCAAGAGCCAATCACATAAAGAAAGACTGAGAAATTTTTCTTAAGTACAAAACTACCAACAGTTGGATGCAAACACTAGGGAAGCTAAGGCAGTCCTAAACTAGCCAAGTATAATTCTTATGTCCATGCCAGAAGAGGAAGAGTTGTATGTTTGCCGCACTTAGTGTTATTGTGCTCAGTTCTGGGCTTGGAACGTCAGAAGGGACCCTGACAGTCCAGGATAAGTGCATCCAGCTGCAAAGTCAGAGAGGTGAGAGACTTAGAAGCTTTCTCTAGAGAGAAGATAGAAGGAATTGAAATGCTTAACTAGAGTAGAAAAGCCACATGATGGGGTCATAGGTCAGAAGAAGACATGAGAGATATTGCCCTTTAAACCCCTGGGGAGACTGTTTTAGGAGGGGTGACAGATTAATCATGCATAGCTCCCAGGATAAAGGGTGGAAATTGCTGAGATATTGAAAGTTTTAAGACATTATAAGGAAGAACTTTCCTCTTAGCCAGGATGCTCTGTAAATGGGCTAGTCTTGATTAAGAAACAGGGAGTTCCCTTTGTCCACCAAAAATTTATGGGAAGCTATTGTTTTGGACTGAGCTCCTGCTCTAAGCCCCAAGAGACCAGACCAAACCAGAATGCAGTTGCTGATGCTAAGTGTCACATAATCAAACTGAACTTTAAAATGGCCAGTTTTCAAAGAGACAGGACATTAAAAGCAGCCAGTGAGAAGAGACTCAGCTTACCTGAATCCACATGGTAAGGAAGTCCCCTGTGTTTTAACTATATAAGGAAAGTAACTTTGAAACAACCAATTCATTTTTTGTTCCTTATTTCTGCTTTCTTCAGCCCTTTTCTGCCTATATGGGAATATCTATTCTATTTTATAGAATGAGATACTACTCTGATTCATAAACACTAATAAAGGCCAAGTAGATCTTTAAACAAAATTTGTTGAAATTCTGACAACTTCCATCAAGAGTGTAAGCAAAATCAGGATCACTATGTGTCAGGATAGAATAGAAAAAATCTCTGTGTTGGTCAGAGGTTGGAGTCCATGCCTCAAAGAAGCATTTCTGTTAGACATTCCATGATTCTCGGATAGCTGTAGTTTGGCTGTATATCAGAGACCAGAAAATTGGGGAAATGTCCGTTTTCGGCATTTTTCATTCAGTTCTCCCCAGACTCCAAGACATCCTACTGGCTAAAGGACCCCTAAAAAATCCTGTTCTTTGTTATCCCAATAAGTAAAAATTCCTGTTCTCAGTTATACAATAACTAAAATCCCCTATTCTCAGATATTCAGTAAGTAGAAAAGTATGTATGCTTCACTCTCCAGGTACTTATCCACAGGACTGGTAATAAGTCCAATGGGGTCAAAGCCTAACCTACAAGCCCAACTCCCGTTGGCATTGATGGTGGAAGGGCAATCATTAGGCAGGTGGGCAGGGTGGTAGCTGTCTGGGGCAGTGTGGGCTTCCTAAAACCCCTCACATAGTGCCATGCTGGCCATGTAAGGAATACAACCTGTGTTCTCAAATCACATCCTGAAGTCACATCTCCACCTCTTCTGCAAGGCTTTCCTGGACTGCTCTGAACCTGACGCTCCCTCCCTCTTCTGAAGCTCAAACAGGTAGCCCCCACCTAGTCTTTGATGATGAATTCAGTTGAGGAAAGAGCAACATCTGTTTCAGAGCAGTGGCAGATCCAAAAATGTTAGAGACACTCAGTTTGAGGACCTAAAGCCACGGGGTGTTAGAATGGAAGGGACCAACTGGCAAAAGCCCTTCTTCGAATGAAATTTTAGCAGCGTGTATAAATTTATCAAACAGAAAAAAGCACGTCTACTCTGTCTGAAGCCGCGATTAGAATTGAAGGTGACCACAGTCCCATGTACTGAACCCCCAGTATCTTGCCCGTGTCCCTCAGGGGGACCCCCTAGAAAGGCTCTGTGGACCCTAGTTTGAAAACCACTGAGGGTCACTTTGTGCATGAGGAAACTGAGGCAAAGCTCCCAGAAAATAAAAAGAACTCACCCAAATTGACAGCAAATTGGCAATATACATCGAGTCTGTTCTGACCACTACAGTGGTCATATTCCCCACATGATTATTTAGTTACATGAAGAGGATCAGAAAGATGTATCACCAACTGAAAATGATGAGTCACTTTCCTTTTTAATATGTCTTATTTATTGGATCTGGGATCAGTTACTTCTCTTTCCCCTGAAGAACTTGGTGCGTTGTGGTGAAAATGGAAAAAAAGAGGTGGGGAATAAGATGAGAAAAAATATCTGCTTTGGCAACACAAACGCATAGTTTCTGCAAATTTGCTCCCAGGCGTGAATTTGGCTTTTTTTCCCCAGGGAATGTCAGCATTTTTAGTCTCAAGAACAGCTTTCTCAGCAAAATAAGAGTTTTTGGTCCATGGAAGTTGCCCTTTGTTTTTGCAAAACAGAAGTTTGAAGCGTAAGGAAAAATGGCACGTCTATACCATCTCCTCCTTCATCCCTAGATGGGCTTATTGCCCGGGGGATACATCCAGAGAGACATTAAGGGACGCAGAAGCCAATGGTTCCACACCGTGGACACCCTCTTGTGTGCTTTGTGTGAAGACAGAGCTCAGCCTCCTTTCTCTGGGCCTCGCCTGGCTGCTGCCTCGCCCGTGAGATGACTGCCTGATGTCCTAATGTCCTGTCTGTGGTCGGCACTGCTTTATCTGTTACTTTGAAACTTACCCTCATCTCTTTATATTTAGTAGACTGTTTTTGCAATAAACTTTCAATTCCTTGAAGCAGGAAAAGTTTTCTATGTTCCATGTTATCTAGCACAGGACTGAGTAGACAGCACACAGAGAACAGTACATAAATAATTGAAAGGAAATTGAAAATAATTGAAAAAGTAATTGAAGTTGAGGATACCATGCCACTATGGCCACACTTCCTCATCCTCATTTTCTTCTTCCTCTCCTCTTTCTTCTGCAAAGTGTGTGCAACCTTGAGCAAGGTATCCTCTATGAGCCTTAATTGTTCTATCAGCACATGAGAATGTGCATACTTTCATCATAGGCTCTTTGTAAAGTTAAGTAAGATGATATGAAAGTGTAGTAAAAACAATCGCTAAATGTTCCTTTCTTTCTTCCTGCTTCAGCTTTTCCCTTTATCTTTCTGTGATCCTTTTCAGCACAGATATGTATAAATGTCTGCACTTATCTGGTTAAGTGAGTAGATACTTGTCTAACCAGGGTGTCCTGACAAAAGGGATGCCCTCCCACCCATGGCTTAATCTTCCTAGAGGCCACGCATCATTCAGCAGTCAAACCTTAGTTGCTGGGGCTAAGGGTTAGGTGAAGAGACAGATGGGCCAGGGATGTCTTAATAATTATTGAATCTAGAGTTCTAAATAGATTCCAGTTATCAGCCCTTTATCGGATATGTAGCTTGCGAAAATTTTCTTCCATTCTGT
>VBSM01003157.1:24037170-24082549 GCA_008086735.1 Cheirogaleus medius | reverse complement strand
TGGGCAATATACGTAACCATAATATTTGTACCCCCATAATATGCTAAAATAAAATATAATAATTGTTGAATCCAGGGGCCATTTGGAGCCACCACAAGAGGAACAGGTAAGGAGCTGGAACCCACCAAGCCCTGCACTCAAAGCAACAGAGTTCAGGACAATAGTGCAGCAGGTGCCCTGAAGGCCTGCCAAAAACAGCAACCAAAAAAATGCTAAACACACAGATATCAGAGGAAAGGGTGGAATTGGAGCCCTGAACATCCTTCAAGAAACAAGGGAGCATCTGCAGCAACAGAAGAAGACCCTGAGTGATCACCAGGGTCCATCCTTTGACTCTGTCCGGCATCCTTCCCAAACAGGCCACAGCCCCTGTCTCTAGGTGGGGCATCTTCAGCCAGGCTCAGCCAATCAGAGCTCCTCAGCAGCTTGGTCACATCGACCCAAGGCTTGTTTGGTACCACATTTAAAATTTCTTTTGCACTGAGCCTGTCACAACGCTGAATGCTTTCCATAGATCATCCCAACAACTGTATGAGAGGTATTATAGTATTAGAATTATTCTCTTATTATTCCTTTGTAAAGGAAATTAGAGCAAAGAGAAATTAACTAAACCAAGTTAAGGTCTCACAGCTAACGTGTGGCACATACCCTAAGCCAGGCTGATCAAAATTCTTTCCTGGGATTTTTCCAGAATTGATCAGGAAAAGTAGAGTTGTGCAGGCTCCACTGCCCAATTCAGGGGGTATCATTTGGGACCATTTGCACCTTTCTCTTCTTTTTCTGGTAGTAAGGTTGGCAGGATATAAGCCAGGATCTGCCTACAGCCCTAGTCCTTGCTTCAGGAGAAGGTTGAGCCATCATCCCAAAAACAGAAGAGATGGAGAGCCCCAGGTCCAGCCATCCCCAAGGCTGGCTCCATTCCAGACCAGCCTTTCCTTGGGGTTTGGTGATGTGAGCCTAAAGAAGCAGAACTCTCCTCCCCTAGACACACATCTTATTGTCGACTTAAGCTGGTGTGAGATGGTTTTCTGTCATTTACAACCTGAGTCCTGATGAATTCAGTAACTCAGAGCTTTCAGTCTCTGGCACAGCTGCTTTTAGCCCTCTCCCCTGGCAATACTCAGTCTTGATGGAGGAGAACCTGCAGGCCTATGCAGGTGGCACCTGAGAATACCAGGCTGGGTGATGTTAGGGGGTTGGGAATGATGGCCATCAGCAGATCTTACTGTGGCAGAAATGACACTGGGCAGTGGCTCTGGCTACCAAGGAGAGAGCAAAGGACCAGGACAGAGCCTTTGATGGGCTCATTCATTCTGACAGACCCCTCCCTCGCACCAGCACATGCCCACTCCAGGCCAGCCGTGCCCTCACGGTGCTCTACAGAATCCTATGGACGGCCACTAACACATTCACAGCCAGAATGCTCACAGCTACTTCTGGTCAAAGACCCACCAGCACATTAAATCTGTAAGAAATTTAAAGTTTCAGGTTGTCTATAAAGGTTCACCCAAAGCAAGAATTCCTGTTCTGGTGTCTGTGACAAAGGGTCATTATTATGACACCTGCCCGGCAGCCCGCCAGGACAGCAAGCTCATTGGTTTACGAGAAGCCACTCACAAGGGCTGTATTGTTCACTCGCCACATCTTTATCTGAATTGCAATACATTTTAGAGAAAAACTGCATTTATATTCTCCACCAACCAGATCTAATAGATACGAATATTTTGACATATTTGCCTCAGATTGTTCTTTTTCTGTGAAAATTGATGGTTACAGATCCAGCTGAAGTTCCCTTTATACCTCCTTCCAATCCCATTCACCTGAGTATACCCCCAGGCATCACCACTCTCTCCCTGATTTTACTTTTACTCCATGTGCACAGCCATAAAAGCACACTCACTGTTTGTAAGCTTTTCATCTGTATGGACTGCATGTGTTGCGCAATATTAAGGTTTTCAAATGCTCCATGTGTGTGCAGGCCTCCTGCTCCATCCATTGCAATGGCGGTGCAGGTGCATTAGTGGAACATACAATTTATAATATACAGCTACTTATCCACTCTCATATTGATAGACATGTATTTATTTTTTCAAATTTACTACCAGAAATCATGCTGAAAAAGACATCCTTGTGGATATCTACTCCTGCACCTGGGTCTGAATTTCTCTAGGACATACACCAAATAGAATTGTGAAGTTACAAAGTGTTGGCCATTTTGACTTTAGTGCACATTGCTAAATTGCTCTCCAAAATCATTGTTACCTATTTATTCCCTGTCAACAGCATACAAAAATCCCTGTCTCTCCAAAGCTTCACCAAGACTTGGAATTATTAAACATTTTACCTAATGCATGAACAGGAATTTGTTTTAAAAAACTTTTTATTAATTACCGAGGTATTCAAGTCCCACAGTGTCCTCAGTCATATAGAAGACTTAAGATTCAAAATGAGAAAACTATGAGATTTTTTTCCCCACATATGTCCTGTTTAAGGAATCTAAACAATATTTACCTACTTCTATATTATAAAAATATACTTCTATATTCTCTTCTATAAGCATTAAAGTTTTCTTTTCATATTATATCTGTAATCCACATGTCTTTTTTGTGGTTTTCTTTTTATGGTATCAAATTGGAATTCAATTTATTTCCACATGGAAAACCAATTCTGGCAGGACAATTTATTAAATAACCCAACCTTTCCCAGCTTTTTAAATATCATACACAGAGTTTCTATATACACTTGGGTCTGTTTCTAGGCAGTGGTTACCATTTGATGTATTTTTTTATCCTTGTGGCAATACTGCATTATTTTAATTACTATAACTTTATATTAATTCTTAATATATAAAGGGGAAATTCACGCTTCTTCTTAAAATAACCTTGATTATTTCCATATAAATTTTAACAGCACCTTGTCAAGTTCCATGAAAAACACTGTCAAGAATGCAATTGAAATATATTTAATTATGGAGTATTAGGAGAATATTGACACCTTTATGATACAGACTCTTCCCTCTAAGAACATAGTATATTTATGCATTCATTTGGATCTTCTATCTCCTTTAGAATAAAAGTTATAAATACCTCCATAAAGGTCTAAAATTAGTATTTGCTTAATTTGCCTAAGAATTAGAATTACTTAGCATTGGTTTAGAATGTACTTTTGCATTGCTTAATTTTGAAATTCTTTTTATTTAGATTTAAATAAAATCTACTGGCCGGGCGTGGTGGCTCACACCTGTAATCCTAGCACTCTGGGAGGCCGAGGAGGGCGGATCGCTCAAGGTCAGGCGTTCGAAACCAGCCTGAGCAAGAGCGAGACCCCGTCTCTACTATAAAGAGAAAGAAATTAATTGGCCAACTAAAATATATATATAGAAAAAAAAATTAGCTGGGCATGGTGGCGCATGCCTGTAGTCTCAGCTACCTGGGAGGCTGAGGCAGGAGGATCACTTGAGCCTAAGAGTTTGAGGTTGCTGTGAGCTAGGCTGACGCCAGGGCACTCTAGCCTGGGCAACCAAGTGAGACTCTGTCTCAAATATATATATATAAATAAATAAATAAATAAATAAATAAATAAATAAATAAAATCTACTTTTAATAAATAAATAAATAAATAAAATCTACTTGCTACTTAGCTGCAGGTGGGTCTCGAATTTTGTTTCTTTCCATTAAATCTGTTGCTGCTATTACTTTTTGATGATTTACAACTATACAAATATAAATTTTATTTTTCCCTCTTCCCTGAACATTTTATTATGACAATTTTCAAACATACAGCAAATTTGATAGAATTTTGCATTGAAAGTACATGTAGTCATCATCTAGACTCTACTTTTAATATTTTAACATACTTTCTTTTTCATATATCTATTCACACAACCATTTATCTGTGAAACTATCAGTTCATTTTAGTATTTGCTGTTTATCCAAACAAATTACAGATATCAGTACACTGCTTTCTTGTCTCAATCTTATAATTTATGATTTTAAGCCATGTTTATATAATTACTGATAAATTTGAGTTTACTTCTATCATTCATATTTTTGTCTGGTTTTTTTTTACAGTCTTTTTTGTGGGAAATTTCTTTTTACTTTCTTGTGCTACCTGCTGCTATACACTGCAGAGTTTTTTTTTATAATAAATGAGCATTAATTTTTGTCAAATACTTTATCTGCAATTATTTTAAACTATCATATTATTTCTCTCTTGAATCAATATAATTAATTATATTGATCAATTTGTTTATGTTAAACAACCTTTCATTCCTGGGATAAGCCATACTTGGTCATTAAGGATTATCCTCTATATATATTTTTTGTATTCTATTTACTAATATTTTGTCAACAACTTTTTACATCTATATTCATTAAGCATATTGTCTCTAATATTTATTTGTCATAATGTCCTTGACTGGGTTTTTTAGCAGAGTCATGCTAACCTCATGAAATGAGTTAGGAAGTGTTCCCACCTATTCTATTTTCTGAAAGAGTCTGTAAAATATCTTCAAAGTAAGATACAGTTCACTAGAGAAGCTACATGCAGGCCCAGAATTTTCTTTGAGGGAAAGTTTTTTGATATGTGTTATTTTTAAATAGATTTTATTTTTTAGAACAGTTTTAGGTTCACAGCAAAATTGAGAGAATAGTACAGAGGTTTCTCATCTTCCCTGCCTCTACACATGAATAAACTCCCCCATTATCAGCCTCCCTCAGCAGAGTGGATCATTTGTTACAGTTGATGAACCTACACTGACACATCAGTAGCACCCAAAGTCCATAGTTTACATTAGGGTTCACTCTTGGTGTTTTACATTTTTGGGGTTTGGATAAATGTACAGCGGCATGTATTCACCATTATAGTGCCATACAGAGCAGTTTCACTGCTTTAAAAATTCTCTATGCTCTGCCTGTTCATCCCTCCCTTCCTCCTATTTCCGGGCAACCCCTGATCTTTTTACCATCTCCATAGCTGTGCCGTTTACAGAATGTCACATAGCTGGAATCACACAGTATGTAGCCTGTTCAAATTGGCTTCTTTCACTTACTAAAATGCATTTAAGGTCCCTCCATGTCTCTTCATAGCTTGAGAGCTAATTTCTGTTTAGTGCTGAATAATATTCTGTTGACTGGATATACCACAGTTTATCCACTCGTCTACTGAAGGACACCTTGGATGCTTCTAAGTTTGGACAATTATGAATAACGTTCTATCAACATCTGTGTGCAGGTTTTTGTGTGACATAAGTTCTCGGCTTTTTTGGGTAAATACCAAGGAGCACAATTGCTGGATCATATGGCGAGAATATGTTTAGTTTTGTAAGAAACTGGTAAATTGTCATCCAAAGTGGCTGTACACATTTGCATTCCCATCAGAATGGATTAGAGTTCCTGTTGCTCTACCTCCTCACAAGCCTTTGGTGTTGTCAGTGTTCCAGATTTTAGCCATTCTAATAGGTGTAGTAGTGGTATCTTGTTATTGTTTTCATTTTCATTTCCCTAACAGCATATGATGTTGAAGCATTTTTTTCACATTTGTCATCTGCACATATTCTTTGATAAGTGTCTGTCAAGGTCATTTGGCCCATCTTTTAATCAGGCTGTTTGTTTCCTTATTGTTATGTTTTAAGAGTTATTTGTATATGCTAGATAATAGTCCTTCATCAGATAATACCTTTGCAAATATATTCTCCCAGTGTGTGATTGCTGTCTCATTCTCTTGATGGGGGAAAGTTTTCATTTATAAATTAAAAATCTCTAATTAAAATACTACTATTCAGATTGGCAAGTTTTTGTTGTGCCAGTTTTGAAAGTTATGATTTTCAATGAATTTATCTAAGTTTTCAACTATTTTGATATTATATAGTTCAAAATATGCTTTTAATATCTGTGGGACCTGTAGTAATTCTCTCTCTTCTATTACTAATATTGGTGATTTAGATTTTCTATTTCACTTGAATCTTGCTAGAGGGTGATAGAATTTATTAATCCTTTTATGAAATCAACTTTTGTTCATTTTCTCTATTTGTTCATTTCGTACTTTGTTAATATTCATTCATCTTTATTTCCTTTCTTCTATTGACTTTGGTTGTAATTTGCTTTTCTTTTTCTACTTTCTTAATGTGGAAGGATAAATCATTGTGTTTATACCTTTTTGTCTTTAATATGAGCACTTAAAGCAATAGATTTTCCTTATTACTGGTTTAGCTATATCTTACAAATATTGATATATTAGATTTCCATTAAGTTCAGGATATTTGTAAAGTTTTTTGAGATTTATTCTTTAATCCATGAATTACTTAGAAGTGTGTTGTTTAATTTCCAAACATTTGTATATCTAGATATCTTTATGTTATTGATTTAAAATTCAATGTGTGGTCTTCAGAGAAAGTATGCTACACGATTTCAATTCTTTGAAATGCATTAAGACTTGTTTAATCACCTCACATGTGGTCTTTCTTGGTGTATGATTCATATGTAATTGAGAAGAATGTATAATCTATTGTCACTGGGTTTAGTGGTCTATAAAATGTGAATTTGGCCAAGTGTTTGACAATGTTATTCAAATTATATCCTTAATGATTTCTTTTTATTTATTTGTTATATTAATTATCCTTATTATGGATTTCTTTATTTCTCAATTTAGTTCTGTTCTTTTTTGCTTCATGTATCTGGTAGTCCTGTTGTTAAATGTATGCACATGTGACAGGGTTATGTCTCCCTGATGAATTGACCTCTTTATAATTGTGAAATGTCCCTCTATCTCTGGTTAACACTCTTCATCTGGAAGTTTATTTGTAGATAAATCTTGATTACAAGTGTGTCTCCAACTGTTTGATGTTAAGATGGCCACACTAGTTTTACCTTTTTTTATTTTGGCCTAATATTTTCATGGTATATATTCTTCCACCCTTTTACTTTTAACCTATCTATGTTTAAGTGTAGCTACATCTTTTTTTGTTATCCAGGATGGCAATCTCTGCACTTTTACTAACAGTGATTAGTACATTCATATTTAGTAAATGTAATTTATTAAATTTACTTATTATAATCATTATATCTGGGTTTAGTGTAATTATTATTTCTGGGTTTAATTTCTTAGTGCTTGCTTTCTATTTGTGCCACCTGATCTTTATTCATCAGTTCCTCCTTTACTGTTTTCTTTTGTGTTAGTTTTAAAATTCCATTTAATTTCTGTATTGATGTTTTAGTTATGCCCGTGTGTGTATGCGTGTGTGTGTGTGTGTGTGAGTGTTAATGGTTGCTCTAGAGATTTATTATTCATCTTTTCCTGATCAGGAAAAGATCTACCACTTCATAAAATGTATAAGAACAAAGTTTCACTTCCAATTATAATCCTTCTACCCTTCATGTACCTATTGTCACATATGTAACTTCAATGTGTGCTTCTCCACTGGACTCTTTTCTTCTCCTATCTCTCCTGAATGACTATTTGCTTCATTTCTTTTGGATTAGTCTCATTAGGACACAAACATGCTATTATTTCTCTCATCTTAAAAAAAATGCTCTTGACTCTGCATCTACCTACGTTATTGCCTTATTCTCTACTCCCCTTTACAGCAATGCTTCTTGAAAACTTTCTGTTCTCAAACCTCCTTTCCTGTTTTTTGAGCACACACCAATCAAGATTTTATTCAAACTATTCTTACAAAAATGCTCTTAACAAGGATACCAGTGACCTCCACTTTGCTAAATACAATAAATATAATTATTAATTCTCAGTCCGCATCTTACTTGACCCATCGGCGGTACCAGACACAGTTGATCATTCCCTCTTCCTTGAAGTACTTTCTTCTAGTGGAGTTCTTGCAGATCTTCTCCAACATCACTTACTTTTCCTCCTCAGACATTTTTCCTGATTTCTTCTCAACTCTCATATGTCCCAGGGTTCAGTCTTAGAGTTACTTCCCTTGTCTATTTATAGTAAATCTCTTGGTGACATCACCTGTTCTAGTGGCTCAATTCCTAATTTATATCTCCAGTCTAGAGTGTTTCACTAAATTCCAATTTCATACACCCAACTATCCGCTTGACATCTTCACTTTGATATTAAAAAGCCATCTTAAAATTAAAGGTACAACACTGAACCCCTAAAAATTCCCCAAGCCCTCCCCCAAAAAGGTGCTTCTTCCATAATTTTCCCCATCTCAGTAAATGCAAACTCCATACGTCTTATTGTTTAAGTCAGAAATCCTGGGATCATCTTTATCTCTTCTCTTCATTCACACACAACACGTAATCCTGTTGATTCTACCTTCAAAGTATATCGAGACTATCACTACGTCTCACCCCCTCCACTGCTACCACCTCAGTCAGAACTACCATCGTCTCTCAACTCAATTACAACCTCCAGACCCATCTACCCGATTCTGCCTTCTCTACCCCCCAATCTCTTCTCAATCCTTAAGTCCAAGTGATCCTGTTAATTTTGAAGTCAGGTTCTATCATTCATCTGCTCAGAATCCAGTGGTTCCCCATCTTACTCAAGATAAATTTCAAACTTCTCCTAATGACCAATGAGGCACTATGGGATCTGATCTCCTGTGGTCTCTGTGACCCCATCTCCTGTGACTCTTCCCCTTACTCATTCCACGTCATTTATGTTGGCATCCTCACCATTCCTCCAACATGCCAGACATGATTCTCTCTTTGGATATTTATACTTACTCTTCCCTCTGTTAGAAGTGCTCTTTTCCCAGGTGTCCTCGTAGCTCACTCCCTCACTTCCTTCAGGTATTTGTTCAAAAGTCCCCTTTTGAATGAGGTCTTTCCTGGAATTCCTAACTACAATATTAATAGTAACCCCTCCTCCCACACACTCTAATCCCTCCCTATCCCTATCCCCTCCTGTATTAGTCAGGGTTCCCCAGAGAAACAGAACCAATAGGATAGATAGATAGATAGATAGATAGATAGATGAGCGAGGATTTATTGTGGGAATTGTTTCACACAATGAAGGAGTCTGAGAAGTCCCACGATGTGTTGTCATCATGCTGGAGAATCAGGGAACCCAGTAACATAGCTCAGGCCAAGTCTGAAGATCTGAGGTCCAAGGGAGCCGACAGCTTCCGTTCCAGGCTGAAGGTCTGAGAACCTGGGAAGGAGGGAGGAGGTGCGCTGATGCAAGTCCAAGAGTACAAAGGCCAAAAACACCTGGAGTTCTGATGTCCAAGGCCAAGAGAAGATGAATGTCTCAGCTCCAGAAGAGAGGGTAGATTTGCCTTTCATCTGCCTTTTTCTTCTATCTGGTCACCCAACTGATTGGATGTTGCCCAACCACACTGGGTGAGTGAGAGTATCTTCCTTACTCAGTCCTCTGATTCAAATACCAATCTCTTCCAGAAACACTCTCACAAATAGACCCAGAAATAATGCCTTACAAGCTCTCTAGGCATCCCTTAACTCAATCAAGTTGATACCTAAAAATAACCATCACATCTCCTTATTTTTCCTCTACATATTTATTTTGTTTTGTCATCTCTGTCCTCCTAGAATATAAATGCCATGAGAGCAGGGATTTCTGTCTGTCTAGTTCACTGATATATCCCCAGCTCCCAGAGCACACCTGGAACATGGTGGACATGAGTACCACATAATCACTTTGCATACTTTGCCTCATCAGTTTAGCTTCAAATTAGATATTTAAAGATGCACATCCTTTATCCATTAGCTGAAAACCCCATGATGTTTACATAATTGCCACTCCATAAAAAATATAGTCTGTTTATTTAAAAAGTATTCACTGAGTGTCTACTATGTGTCAGGTATTGTGTCAGATGCTTAAGACACAATGGCCAGCAAGTTATACAAAGTTCCCCCAATGCCCAGTGGGTAGACAGATACCTCACCCCTCAAAAAACCTGAACAACTAAATAAATGAATACAGTTCAGAAATAAGTTGCTGTTGAATGTTAAAGAAAATAAAATATTTTATCAATGTTATATAATGGATCATATTCTAAAGGATAAAAATGAGTTCTGTGACTCCATCAACAAATTCAAATACAGTATATTAAATAAATGACTCGTATGTGTGCAGGGTTCTCTTCTAAATGCCTTAAAATTTTAAGGTGTCACCCCTTTGCTTGATGGACTTGCAACCAACTATACAACAGCAAGTCATGTGCCTCATAAAATAACAAATCAGGGAGCATGACACTGACATCCATCCTATGTGTACTAAGCACCTCCTTTGGGGCTGGGAGAGAAGATTTAAACACTTTACACCTGGCATATATTGATCCCTTTACCCCTCACTGCTGACGTAAGAAGAAGGTATTCCTAGCCTTATTTCACTAGGAGGTAACCAAGTATCAGAAGATAGCCTCTCTACTTTTAACAGTCAAATGAGAATCAAATACCTCATGGTCATATTCTAAATCCCATACCTTCTACTAGTCTCCTCAAAACCTCCTGCCACAAATACTCTAGTCCACACGTGTCCTTTCTATTCAGAGCTAGTCTGTCAGGCTCTGTCAGGACAGTCACAAGCCCTAAAGATGTAGGACCCAGCACAAGTCCTAAGTCTGAAAATTTGTCTCTGTTCCCCTCCTCCTGCCCACCCTCACCTGATCTCCCACCATCCTCATTCCCCTTCCCTGTCAATCAATATCTACTCCCTCAGGTCTTTAATTCTCCCCGAAGTGCAAGGGACTAACAACAGCTGAAAATGCAGAGCTTCCTATGAGAAGGTGTATTTGACATCCTTCACAATTTTAAACTCTGGCCAAAAGTTTTAATGATGAAATTTCACTTGATTTTTCTCCAGCTACGTGAGAAATGTTCATACATTTGAGCTTTCCCAGTGGTTCTTAAAATCACCCCTCAGGGAAATTTGGCACTGGAGTGGACTCCTAAGAAGCTTCGAGAGGGCTTTTTGGCTGCAGTTCTGAGGCAAGGACACCTACTAGGTGCAAAGCTCCGACCTCTTGTCCCTGCAAATCCCAAGCATACTTGCTGCCTGTGACTCTAAAGATGCAGTGTCACTCACTGGCCCTCTGGCCAAGGGCACTCTGGTCAGTATTTGCCATGTCTGAGATCTTAAACTGAGTCATTGGAGGACTTGGAGATGGTTTCTGTGAAGTGCTGGCACACAGGAGGCACTCACTCAACGGCAGCAGTGCTTAATGGTTTTCTCTACCTCTCCCAGTCAAGAGTTTTGGGTCCACCAGTCCTTCCTCAAAACTATTTAATAAAGTCAAGAAACCCTTGGAATAAAAATGGTGATGGAGTATATTGCCTAATTAACTGTGCGGTAATTAAATTGCAATCGAAATAGTCTATATGCACTTAAGTGGGCATTTATTATAGCTTAATAAGGTAATGATTGTATAATAAATACATACTACTTGATTACAAGGAATAGATGCTCTGAGCATGAACAAATGCTAACGATAGGCTAAAACTGTTGAACACAGTTTGTGGAGTTTCTTTCACCTAAGAAAGTGGTACATTAACTTCTTCACTTTTTTCATATCAAAAACATTCAATTGGTTGAACAAACATGATGAAACGGTCTGGTTGGTCCTTATTGCCACCGTTCATCCCCGCTCCTAATTGTGTGATTAAATGTAGTTGGAGTCCAATTCCACATGGAGTGGTAACATATCAGAGCTGGGAGAGCCCATGGGGGCCATCTGGTTCATGCCGTCATGAAAAATCCAAGGACCGGGGAAGACACACGCCTTGCCCAAAGACACCCAGCTGAGAAGCTCAGGACAAGAACCCAGCCCTCACGATTTCTCCTCACATGTCCTCTCCTTACAACATATCCATATATGTGCTTTTGCAAGTCAGCCTTCCTATCTTCCCTGGAATATCCTCTCTACCTGCTCATTGACAGGAAAAGACTTGTTTCTCTTCCAGAAACAGGTGGAAAGACACATTCCCTGAGACAGAAAGCTAAGGGGCTGGTGTTCACACAAAGGTGCAAATGACTAATACACAATCCTGTTAAGGTAGTGAGTTTTGACACAGATGGCAGGAGAAACTGATAGCATTGGACAGTGAAGAGCAGGGGGCGGATCCGATGACAGGAACTCAATTTGGATATTCAATGAGACTTCAAGTTGGTAGCTTGAAATCAGCCATGGTGCAAGTATTTAACCATGAAAAAAAGTAAACACTATACATTGGGTCTTTAAAAAAAGAAAAACCTGGTTTACCAGAAAACCACTGATTAGGGCTTTATGGGCCTGAAGGCAGTGGGTAACGAGGAATGAGGGAGTGTGCTGGAGGTTGAATTTAATTGTGGTTGATGAAGGCCAACAGAGTCCATTTTCCAGTTTTGCCAAGAGTTGTTCCTGGGCACAGCTTCCATCCCCAGAATATGTCTGATCCAAATCCATGTGCTTAGACACTTTTTTAAAATCAAAAGTAACTGAACACAGAAAGGAGACAAACAGAGCTACAGAAGATAGTTCAAAACATGCTTCTGCTCGATTAATGCTGATTAGCATTCCAAAAAATATATTTGAAAGAGACACTCTATTGGTTGGGTATGAAATACAGTGTTTTCCAGAAGTCATTGTAGAATTTTTAAGCTTTATAAAACTAAAGTATCTCGCCAAATCATGGCTCTCATAATCACCTGTCACTTAATTAAAACCCAAGAATTGCCTTATTGCATCAAAGAAAAATCCTTCATGGATGCACACAAGAGACAAAAGAACCTGAACTTAATTTTTCTTATTGAAATCATGCCATTTGGTTCTTTGTTATACTAAAAGATGAAAGGACACAATAATGGCATTATCCCAATCATGTGAGCAAGCGTTGCAGGATAGGAATTAGAAATTAAAGGAATATTGTATCAAGTGAGAAATCATATGTTTAAGTCAATTACTTACCTGCCTTATTACTAACACACATTAAAGCCAAGGAGATTTATAGAGTGTTCAGCATTCTTTTTCCTTCATATAATTTCCAGGCTATGTTTGGAGCTGAGGTCCTTGGAGGTTGAAGCAGTGTCTCTGCCTCCTGTGGTTCTACAATGAGACCTACCTCCTATGACAGCAGAGAACGTGAGCGCCCCCTCATCAGGCCCAGGAGGTGGTGAGTGGACAATCCTAGATCCCTAAACCATGAATCTTCTGTGGAAAGCAGGTACATGAGCAACGCACCAGATGAGTTTAAACTCCCAGCTGACGTTGGTTTATATCCAGGGCTGAGAGCCATTGCTCCCATTCCTTTTCTGTCTTGCCATGTCCTGCCCTCTCTTCCAGAGTGAGCAAGTCTCCCATCGCCATTAACAAAGCAGAGAGAACAGCACAGACATCCCCTTACTGTCCTCCCCTAATATGCACCTGCTAAGAGTAATGTTCTTTATTGTTATGTCACATCATTCTCTCATTCAAACCTCAAAATTACTCAGCCAGGTGAGTGATCATTTCAATTTTGTGATAAAGAAGGTATGAATTGTTTTTACGCACAACACTTCTGACTCAGTGTCTGAGGGTTTTTTCACACCCGCACCAAACAATTCTCCAACTTTCTAGACACCAGCTGGGTGTCCTACAATTCAATTCAATTCTGACACTAACTACTCTGAATTAGTTAGACCCCACAGGTCAGATATCAGTTGCAAGTCCCAGGTTTTCACCTGTACTTCTGGCCAACTGGCTATAAATTGAGAGTTCCCACAACCCCTTCCTTACCTTTGATAATTTATTAGAACATCTCACAGAACACAAGTCTCTTTACTTACTATTACTGGCTTTTTATAAAGGATATAACCCAGGAACAGCCAAGTGGAAGAGATGCATAGGGCAAGGCATGGGGAAAGGGTATGGAGCTTCTATGCCCTTTCTGGGCCATGCCACCCTCCCAGAACCTCACTGTGTTCACCAACTCAGAAGTTCATCATTTAGGGATTTTTGTGGAGGTTCTACTCTGTAGGCATGATTGATTAAATCACTGGTCATTGGTGACTAAACTCAATCTCCAGCCCCTTTCCCCTCTCTAGAGATCAGGGGATGTGGCCAAAAGTTTCAACCTCCTAATCACATGATTGCTTCCTCTGGTAACCAGCCCCATCCTGACTGTTATCTAGGGGTCCTCCAAGAGTCACCTGATTATAACCACAAATTCAGGTGGTTTAAAGGAGCTTCATATGAATAGCAATAAAGCCACACTAAAGAGAGGAGTGAGATCTGGCTGTAGACAAGCTGACTCCTCCCCAGGATATGGATCCAAAAAGAGCCCTTTCAACCTCATTTAGGAAGAAAGGTGAAATCACCAAGCCATAAATAAGCCAGTCACAGGGTCAGCCCATGGTGCTCCCTTGCTAGGCGTGTCTAGCACAGGTGAGGCATTTACAAGAGTCTTGATTAAAAGTCATGGCACGTGCTCCATGTGCTTAGAATCTGCAATGATCCAGGCCAGGGGGACATTTACTGATGAGAATGTTGGAAATTAGTTTTACTCTTATGAATTTCCAGGATTTTAGAAACAAGAAAGTATTCTAAATTCAGTCATTTTGGGATTGCAATTGATTGTTTGGTTAGATTTTTTACAAATCACAATGTAGTCTCCTTCCAGAAACGTCCTGAGACTCCCAGGCAGCAGAGTTGTCAAACTGACAGAGTCGCTGTGCCTCCTGGAAGGGAATTCTGTCTGAGCAGCGTATCCAGGAATTCAGAGGAGCCCAATCTGTGTCCTTTAACAAAGAAAAAGACTAAATGCATATTTCCATGGAAATCCCATTCTTGAAGCTTTTCTCTTTCAAATGCAAAGAATGTGTGAAGGTATGAAACCTCTTGCTCCCAAGACAGTTCTCTAGAGGTCTAGCTTCTTCATAATTCGGAGGACTTTTAGCCTAGGAAAATCATCAGGCTGAGAAGGAGAGAACAAGCCTCACTGAATCCTTCTGTAGTTTTCTTCATGAGATGCTTGAATAATTGCCCTGTAACCCCCAGGTTAAGCAGAGTGGAGTCCAACAATCACTGAACATAGCCTTCCCCTCACCTGGCTGGGCAGTCCTGAACAAGTCCCATAACTGCTCTGGCCTCAGTTTCCCTTCAGACAAAAGGGGGTCATAAAGTCCTCATGTCTACTGCCGAAGACAGTACATTATTAAACAAATGTATCTTATGAAGGTACTTGGGAGAAAGCCTAATAAATTCCATAAACAGAAAGTGTCTTCACATTTACAGTGTTCATATTGCTTTTCATGTAGGACCCAATCTATCCTGGGGGTAGGGAGTGAGGAGTAGCATTTGGCAACAATTTACTACAGATAAATACACCCACCTTGACATTTTCAAAGCCTGGCTCAGAAGAAAAAGTCCCTTTTTTTCCCTGAAGCATTAAGAGAAAATGTGCATGATTATCATCTGTCTAGAAAAAAAAATGAGGAAAGAAAGAGGGAGGGAAAGGAATGCAGCAGAACTGACACCGAGAAACTCACCATTTTATTTCTGCACAATTGAACTTCATTAATCATAGAAAATCAGAGATGGAAAAGACCTATTAGGTCACCCCATCTATCCCTCTGAAAGCATTAAAAGCTTTCAAATGAGACAGAAATCGGAGGTCCTGACTGCTGATGGTCATTAAAGATAGTTTTTGTGAAGAAAAATGTTAACCTTCGTGTCTCTGACAAATTATACTCTGGGTGGCTACGGGTTGCCTTTGCCAGAGCACCCCAGTACTGGGTTTGAGGTCACCACCCCTTAGCATGAGTGCCACTAAGTGGCTTCATCAGGGGCGCCTATTAGATACCCGCCACTCACTGATGGAGAGGACCCGCAGGAGAGGAGCGTGGCCCAGTTCCCTGCTCTCCCTCTGTTCTCCCTAAAGAGGAAAAATATGGTTTCCCCTTCCAAAACACCTTCCTTCCAGGTCGCACTGTTACCAGGGACCCTTCCTACTTTTGCCAGTCCACAGCATGGCCCCTTTGCTGAGCTGTCACGTCCTTCAGTGCTGGGCCTTACAGAGCAGCCCTGGCCCACGGAGGAAGCACTTGCTGTTTCAAGATGTCTCAGATCTCCTTGCCCCTTCCTCTGGCAAGAGTCCTCATCCCCACCCCATTTATCATAGGAATTTGTCTTTGTCCCCCTCTGTGTGTCTGTGGTGGGGTAGGAGCCACCTCCTAGTACATAAGAGTGGTCACATACCCCAGGCCTGCCCTTGTAGTAGCTCAGCCCTCTGAACACAGCTGTTGCCCAGGAATGAGCACATGCGCCAAGCCACTCAAATCTAGGCCATGCTGTAGAGCTTCACATGTCTAGGAGAAGCTGTCTCATTCTTCGGATATCACAAAGTGGCATGGTACATACCTGAAACTGTGGTAGTAGCCACCCCTACAGCATGGAAGTAGCTCATCTAATCAGAATAGAATGAGGACCACACACAGGGAAGCAGAGAGAACTATATGCATCTCAGGAGTCCCCCAGAGCAACCACCCCTGTTCTTCTCAGTTAGCCAATAAATTAAGCTTCTTCACTTAAGCTACAGTCATGAATCACTTAACGTGGAGGTGTGCATTGTTAGGTGATCTTGTTGGGCGAACATCATAGAGTGACTTGCACAAACCCAGATGGCATAGCCTGCTACACACCTAGACTGTTTGGTATGAATTCCAGGATCTTAGAAACAAACAAGTAGTATAAATTCAGTCATTTGGGGATTTCAGTTGATTGTTTGGTTAGATTTTTTACAAATTACAATGTAATCTCCTTCCAGAACTGTCCTGGGACTCCCAGGCAGCAGAATTGTCAAACTGACAGAGTCGCTGTGCCTCCTGAAAGGGAATTCTGTCTGAGCAACATATCCAGGAATTCAGAGGAGCCCAATCTGTGTCCTTTAACCAGAAAAAGAGACTAAATACACATTCCCATGGAAATCCCATTTTTTAAGCTTTTCTGGAAATTCACTGCTCCCAGGCTACAAACCTGTACAGCAAAATACTGCCGGCAACTGTAACTCCATGGTAAGTATTTGTACATCTAAACATATCTAAACATAGGAAAGGTAAAGTAAAAAATACAGTATTATAATCTTATGGGATCATCATCATATATGTGGTCTGTTGTCGACCAAAACATCATTATGTGGCCCATGACTGTACTTTGAGCTTGGTTTCTCTCCCTAGGACCAGGGAGTCCTGACTACAAAATGCCCACTAGGTTCTGTTTTTCTCTGCTTGCTCATGTGTGGGATTCTTGAATCCCCAACAAAATGACAGCTCCAAGGGGCCAGAAGCCCTGTTTTCTCCTTCTCTTTGGTGCCACACACCAAGCTCCACCCAGATGGTCATTATTAAATAGAGTTCATTGGATTGTATCCAAGTATCTTTGCAAACAGGAAGTTGCCTTTCCATTTTTTCCTGTAGGGACTGCTGGTAGCTAAGAAGCATCGTGAGTCATACCCACCAACTCACTGGCTAAGTGACATCCCTAGACATGCGTCCTCCTCTAAGGATGCAATAAACATGGCTGGGCTGACTGACGCGTCTCTCTGCCCAGCAGGTTTCTCACAACTGGCCTCCCCTTCCCCAGGACACCTAGTGCTGTGCCTTTTCATTGAGGGCTCTGTTTTGCATTTTACATGTCATGTGTGACTCTGCTCAAACCAACCAAAGACGGATTCCTTTATTTCCTCCTTGTCACATCTTGTTGTTGTGGCCATCAATCAGGCCCAGTTTGGGGACCTGCCCTTCAGGGCCAAGGACAGAATTTGGTGGGGGGGAAATTTTAATAAAAGCAAAGGAGACTATTGTCATCAGCAGCCTTTCAGCCCCAAGGCAGAAGGTGACAAGAAAAAATTAGTCTTGGTGACACATAAGAAATGACTGAAGTTAAGACCTTAAAAATCATGAAACTTTTATACCCTCTCCCTTCCCTGTCTGCACCCCTGCTCTAGGGACCCACTCTCCAAAGTCACCTCCTCCTTTGTGTCTCCTGAGGACTCCCCAAACCTTCAAGTGGCCAACTTCAGATAGGCATCAAGAGATTACCTAATGAAAGCCATTTTTTATTCATCATCCCAGGGGTGAACTATACATTTCATTTCTGTTTTTTAACACCAGTCCAATAACAAGAATAACAGCACACTCTTATATACCACTTCCTAGGTGCCAGGCATAGTTCTAACTACAATTCAAAGACCAACCCATCTCATCTTCACAAAAACCTTGCAGAGAGCGCTAATATAATCACCAGTGAGGCTGGGTAATTCATGTACATCCACAGGGATGACAAATGACTGGGATTATCTTTTGTGGGAAAAAAAAGTCTGTAGTCAACAAAATTAGAAAGATGCATTATTTTAAACTGGAGATCAGTTGAGGTATTGGCACTTTGGGAATAACATGGGTAGAAGAAATGGGAAAGGAAAGTTGGGAAAGATAAACCACAATGGGTAAGTAGTTAGGGCTTACCTCCCAGAAGCAAGCAACTGTAGAGAATTTGGCCGGAAATTCGGAGATTGAGAAGGAAGCGGACAATACCCGAATGGTAGCATCCAGCAAGTCAATAGGTGAGAAGTCAGCAGGCACTGCCCTTGAAGGGTAGCAGAGGCATCAGAGGCTCCTTGCAGGTACTGTGGCTGCAGACTAGCCCTGGGCAGACCTCAGTGAGCACGGCACAGACCAGAGAACAGAGACTTCAGTCAGGGCTCCGACAGTTAGAACTCTTCTAGACTGGGACTTTGTCTCTATAGAAATAGAATCTGAGTTTCAAATGATAATACATACAATGGTTGGAACATGTGGGATCTGTATCTTATAATAATAAATTATTTTGATAATTTTAATTATCCTTAGTAAAACACATGATTTATATTTAATTGCCTTCTTATAATGAAATAAAGTGGTTGTAACTGTAATTATCACATGTAATGTAGAATTCACATTATACACTAAAGCAATTCTATTATAATAAATAAATACATACTTAATTAACAATCACACATGGTAAATGGTTGACCTGAAGGGGTTTTTTTTGCCTCCAGGTTCGTTCTAAGGTTTCTCAGGTGGAGGTCTATTTTGTAAAATTCTGTATCCCATTATCAAATGAGGATGTGCATGACCCCACCTGGGTGACAGGTAGACTGACTGCCATGAGAAAACAATGTCCTGGTCTTTGACAGGTCAGCCTCAACCAAAGAAAGGCTTATCTCTCTTTTTTAAAGCAACTTTACTCAGGTATAACTTACCTATAAGATACTGCATCCATTTTGAGTACACGATTCAATGAATTTTGAAAAGTTTGTACATCCACTTAATCATCACCACAATGCATGACTACTGAACTGAATATAAAGAAATGCAAACATGTATAATACAGACAATGAAGGTTCCTAATGATAAGGAATGAAATAAAGACATTCTACACAAATCCACACAGATTTGTTGATAATGGGTTCAAAAGTACTTTGTGCAATGACTGACACATTAGGCTCAATGTAGGGAAGAAAAGTATAAATCACAAATATCCAAGAAGAGATAGAGAAATTTGTCAGGAAGGGGTCTAGGAGCAGGAGACTATAAGATACTCACTGACTTGTAAGTCTTGCTCCAGTTAACCCCGAGAGTTGATGAGTTGGAATAGACCAAGCATGGGATAACATTACCTATACCTATTATCCTATAAATCAAATAAAAAGCTTTGGCTCAGTCATCCTGCATGTAACCACCACCATTACTGGCTGAGATCCCTTTAAAGTGGCAGCTCTCTCTATGTCCCCTCCTCACCCTACCATGGGAGCCTGGATACCAAGAGGTTAAAGCCTTAGCTGCCATCACCAATGTGACTGCCAAGGAAGCCCAAATTGTTGAGTACAGTTGGATTAAATCAGCCCTCATGCATTTGATTCTTTCAGTACTCTTCAATTATGGGAAAATCTTAACCCTGTGGTTAAGGTTATTTTGGGAGCCAAGGACATCTCCTGCCAAAGACCAAGAGTGATATATACCACTAGGATCCAACAGTCGAGTGCAGCTGTTTTCTGAGACTGTGTTTCCTACAAGATGAAAGGCAGGCTGCCTCTCTCGGAAGTATGGGTGCAAAGAGGGCAAGAGGATGATGGGCAGGAAGCCAAGGCTCTGGAATCACAGGTCCACTTAAGATAGTTTAGATGCCCTCAGAGTTTGAAGGACTTTGAGAACACCTTACCTTTAGTTGAGAGAACTCTAAGCATTTCCTCTCTCCTGGAGTCTTCAACTTCAAGTTTGACTCTGTCAACTCTCAGAAGACTAAGACCATTCTAAACAAATAAGTTAAAATACGTTTATTGCTCACCCAATTTGTGCTGGCACTCTGCTCTTAATAAATTGATATCTCAATTGAAGAAACAAGAAATGTAGTAATGAAAGCATAGACAATGAGTGATGGCCACAGTTGGAACTGAAGGAATTTCTAAGTAGGCAAAATAAGACTGGGAAATTATGATCCTTTTAATGATTGATTTTGAAAAGGGTTTGGGGTAAGATTTCCCTTTCCCCTTATATTAAACAGAAATTTAGATTTTTTTATACCCAACTCAAATTTCTCATAATAGATGCTGGGGGTCTATTATTTTAATTTTCTTTTTCAGCGTCCTCTAGAGACATGGAAAACAGCTCATCACCAAATAACTCATAATATTCATGAATTCCTAGAAGAGGGCTTTCTTTTGCAAAAAAGACAGATAGAAATACACTTTTTAAATGTTCCTTCCCTGGCTCCTTCACTGGTTCTTATTTTAGCTCCTCTTTGTCCTCTTAGTCCCTAAATTTTGATTTCTTTAATATTCTGACCTGGCTTGTTCTCTATATTCTTTGCATACTCTTTCCTGGAACTCTCAAATACTCTTAGAGTGTTAGAATGATAAAAGATCTCACAATTATACAGACAGTAGGTTAGATCATACTGTGTTGCAGGCTCTAAACTGAGGCCCACACAGAAAATTGACTCTCTGAGACCATGCCACAACTTAGTTTTGGAACCCTATCTATAATAGCAAAAATCCGTATCTATAATAGCAAAAATCAAACAAGAAAACTGGCTTACATGGCTTTTCATGGTTTTTACTGAATTGTTTGATAGGATGTTTTAGGATTATACAGACACAAATTCAGTGCTCTAGCCTTGTGCTTTTGCAAACACATTTAGTCTAAGGATTGGATGTTCAAAGATGAGTCTCTGCCTCATGGTAGAGCATATATTTCTTCTTGGGTCTTCTAAGATCAGCACCCCGAAGAATATATATTTTGGATCTATTTTATTAGCAAGGAAAGCCCACATTTTCAGACATAAATCCTCGGTTCCCTTTCTTTTAGCCATGAACTAACAGGTACAATATATTTGTCAAACAAACAAAAATATGTAGCTCCCTAATTTCCTCTCCTTTCTACTTCTTTCATCTCCCAGATGATGCTGAGATCCTTTGAGAGTGGATAAGAGACCTGTGACTGACTGGTGCTGACAGCTGGATCTAGCAAGCAAAATAAAAAGCCCACCGGACGAGTCATTTTGTCCAGGTTCCACTGTTAACTCACTGAAGACATAACTCTCACCAGTACACTTAACCCTCAGGATTGATTGTGCAATAAGAGTAATACACATCCTGCCTGCTTACAGTGATCATTCTTTGTAAATAAAATATCTACGTACATATGTTAAGTCCAAGCACCCATGTGAATGCTATGGGTTCTTATTTTCCCAGCATCTATATGATAGGTGTTACCTTTATTTACTCAGGTATCACAGACAAAAAAAAAATTGGGATTCAGCCTAGAGAAGATCCAAAATATATTCTGTCAACATGACCAGCTTATTCTTTCATAATATGCTGTGAAGTCTTGCTGCTTTGAACATTTCCCTGTTTTAGACTTTAACATGCTTCATCTGGACTTCTCCAGTGGTTCCCAATTGGTCCTTGGAGCTCCCTGCTTCCCATTTTGGCCTGCCAACTCATCCTCTATTTTTACCAAATGGCATTTCTGAAACTTAAATCTAATAATGTTATCCTCTATTTAATATCCTTCAGTAGAGTTGCCTTCATGAAAACATCCCTGTTCTTGGGTAACATTGAAACACTCTTCACCATTCCTGTCTGCACAGTCCCAACCTGACTCATACTATTTCCTCTGCCTGGATCTTCACTTTTTTTTTTCTTCTTTCCCCTTTTCTCACCCCACTATCTCATAAACCCAATTTTCCTAGCATCCTTCATATCGCACAACACCATTGTTACTGTATTTGCTCAAATAAGCATATTTCATATTCCCATGTAGCAAGAACCATGACGGGTTTCTGAAATTTTGTCTTTCCTACAAACTAACAAGTTAGACTGCTACAGTTTTATGAATGTTTACATAAGACAGAAGACTTTTGAATCAGAGTTGAGGAGCAATTTATTACTCATAGCATTGCAGCAGCCAGAAAAAGCATTTACTCCAGTTCCTAATTCCTAGAAAATAACCCAAAAGGGGAAAGAAGGCATCTACAAACTGGTAGGAAATGTTATAGGAGATGAACTCTGAGCTTAGGGAAGCCAAGTCTTTTATAATGGGCAGTAAGCCCACTTGCCCTTTGTTCCAGAAAAAGAGATCTTCCAAGATTGTCTGTTATACTAACATCCTTGAAAAGACAGTCCAAAACAAGGGACAATTAGCACATCACTTAAAAAATGTGCAGAAACTTGAGAGGCACACGAAGAAGTATCTTCCAACACACTGAACATTCTGCAATCACAGTTTTTATAACTCTGAGCTCTTGTCACCCATATAACTTTCTATCTCTGTCGCTAGGTTTTGAACTTCTGGACAATAGAGACTGAGCTAACAATATCCTAGCATAGCTGGGATCTCAAATATATTTGTTGAGTAATAATATGATAATTTGATCTAGGAAAATCTTGTATTCACATCATTTTGTGCACCTCTAAACAGAGAATTCATGTAATTTCAGTTAGATAAAAGATGTGACATTTTCTGGAAGGATATAAAGAGGTATAAAAAAGTAAGAAGTAAGATGTTTTAAAAGACTTGAAATTTTTTCTCCAAATGATTTTTTTCTTACTTTCAAAATAGGGTAGTTTAATTCTAGGATGCATTTATTACTCAAAATCTCACCTACAGCTCTCCATTTTCTTGGATGTCTCTAAACAAATTTCTATGATATAACACACTCCCAACCTACACTTTTTGCACAGAAAACTCCTAATAGAAATGATTGCCATTTCCACTTCCATGGAATCCCCTCAGGTAGGTGAGCACACACACAGAAATACACAAAAGATCACAAGGAAATTTTTGAAAGTGATGAATATATTTACTACTTTGACTGTGGTGATGGTATCGTGGGTATATACAAATGTCCAAACACATCAAAATATAGATATTAAATATGTACAATGTTTGTATATCAATTATACCTCAATGAAGCTTTAAAAATAAAATAAAAATATTTTTAAGAACTCTTCTATTTAATTCCCATATAAAGCTTTCATTCTCCTTCAGCCAAATCCTCCAGGCCTGATATCTCCATCACTTCCCTTACATAGTGGCCACACTGGAAACTGCTTCCTTCCTCAGAAGCCCTCCTCATCCTCCATTTTTGCCTCTGGCATTCCAAGGGTAATTGTTTTCCGGATTTTTAAGAGCATAGATTAGTTCTATATCAAAATGGAATTATCCAGCATGTACTCACTTGTGACTGGAAATTATGGGATCATAATTTCCCAGTCTATATGTTCTTAGCTCAACATATTTATAAGTTATATCCATATCATTTTATACAGTTATAATGCTTTCATTCTCATTGCTATACAGTAGTCCTTTGGACGAATGTACCACAATATATCTATCCATTTGACTGCTAATGGACATTTTGGTAGTTTCTAGTTTGGGAATATTAAGAACAGTGTTACTTCTGGCTTCTGCTTAAGATACAGAAAACTAGAAAGAGCATCACTCCAACTCTTACAACAAAAATGCTGCACAATCCACAAATTAATAACTTTACTTGAACCCATCAGAGACCTAAGCTTGTAGAAAAAAACAACTAATCTGAAATTTAAGTATATACAAGTGTCTACAACGAGAAATAGAACAGGAGCACTTGCTTACCTGGGAAATATGCTCCCAGAGTGTAAGAATTCAGCTAAAATTGTTATTGAACTGTAAAGATGAAGTTATGGATCTCATAAGAATGTAGAATTCCTGAGGGTGCAAATATAACAGGAATTTGCACCCACTCACAAGATCTTCTACATGCACCTCACCAGTGATCCCAAAAAAGATTGAAGAGAGTCCTAAAGAAGCATTCCCTTGTAGTATAAGGCTGAAAGAAGAGAATTGCAGCTGTTCTGCAGCAGAAAAGACATACAACCCCACCCAGATTCTCCTTGCCCATTTCTTCTTCATAATAAAGGCCTTACACTGCTTGAGAAAGGCCAACAAACACTGTACCAATTAGAGAAATGGTGAAAGCCTACTGTATCTAGGGTAAAAGAACAGAGAAAAACTCTAGGAAAGTGGAAGGAATATGAACTAGGCCCAGCATTAACCCCAAGAGCACTGAGAAGACCACAGGCCTGAAGCCCAGACACAGTTCCTATATGAGACAGCAGCTTAATTAGGAGAAGCGAGAATACACCTGCTCCCCACCACAAGGCTAAGGAACATCAAGTAACAAGTAACAGTGGAATACTGCTAGTAGAGAGACAAGAGCATGGAAAAATTCTCTAAAGTATAACATAAAGGAAAGACCTAAAGTTCGGAGTGGATTAGACATTGAAAAAAATTCTCTGTCAAACCAAACCCCAGTCTAAAGACAAAGTAGGGCTTGAGCAGTTTGAAGCGTGTGATGCATTGTTGGTAACCATAGCAACAATGAATCTTAAACTCAACTCAACTCCTAAGTAGATTCATGGAAATCCCCAAACCAAAGTTTTAACAGAAGGAAAGGCATAGTCCTTACACTCATCTTAAAGCATATAAACTATTTACCTCAGCCTCAAAGGCCCTGTACACAAGATGTGTGTCTTTCAACAAAAACTTACAAGACATACTCAAAATAAGCAAGAAAATAAAAAGCTATTGCAAGAGACAATGCCATTAACCAAACTAGATACACATATGGTACAGATGTTGCAATAATCAGACAAGGAATTTAAAATAATGATAATTAACATGTTAAAGGCTCTAATGAAAGGATGGACACCATATGACATCAGATGGGTAATTTTAGCAGAGAAATGGAAGCTACAAAAAAGAATCAAATACAAATGCTAGAAATGAAAACAGTAACAAAGAAAAAGCCTTTTATGGGCTCAACATTAGACTCAACACAGCTAAGAAAGAAGCAATGAACTCCAAAATAGGTTAATAGAAATGATTCAAACTAAAACAGAAATAAAACAGTAGTAGAAATAATAATATTAATAATAATAAAATAACAGAGCACACAAGAATTATGGGACACTATCAATAAGTATAGAAAAATCTTTATTTCTCCTTCATATATGAAATTTAGTTTTGCAGGATACAAAATTCTAGTCTGGCAGTTGTTCTGTTTGAGAAGACTGAAGACAGGGCTCCAATCCCTTCTGGCTTGTAAGAGCTCAGTTGAGAAGTCTGTAGTTAGTCTGATGGGTTTTCCTTTGTAAGTTACTTAATGTTTTCACCTCATAGCTCACATGAGTTCTTCCTTTGTGCTGACTTTGGCCAGTCTGATGACTATGTGTCTTGGCGATTGCCTCTTTGCAATAAATCTCCTAGGCTCTGCAATATATCTCCAAGTTCATTGTGCTTCTTGAACCTGGATGTCTAAATCTCTAGCAAGACAAGCAAAGTTTTCCTCAATTATTCTCTCAAATAAGTTTTCCAGCCCTTATACATTTTCTTCTTCACCCACAGGGAGAACTGTGATTATTATATTTAGCCATTTTACATAATCCCATATTTCTTGCAGGCTTTGTTCATTCCTCTTAATTCTCTGTTCTTTATCTTTGACTGACCGAGTTAATTTGAAAGAGTGATGTTGAAACTCTGAGATTCTTTCTTCTGCCTGGTCTAGTCTATTATTAAAACTTTCCACTGTGTTTTATTTTCTTAAATGAATTTTTAGTTTCCAGAAGTTCTATTTTTTTAATACATCAATCTCTTTTGTGAATATTTCATTTATTTCCTGAATTGTTTTTCTGGTTCCCTTGAGTTGGTTTTCTGTTTTTCTCTTGGATTTTATTGAGCTTCCTTACAATCCATACTTGCAATTCTTTATCTGTCATTTCAATATTATCATTTTGGTTGGTATACATTGCTAGAGAGCTAGTGTTCCCTTTTGGGGGTGTCCTTTTGCTCTAATTTTTCATCCTTCCAGAGTTCTTTAGCTGATTCCTTCTCATCTGGGATGGTTGTCACTTCTTATTTTTGGATTTTCTTCTGTTTAGTTGGGGCTTTTTTTATTTCCCTCTCACTCATAAGGGAGTATCTATAGCATATGTTGGGTAAGAACCTTTGGCTTTGCTTGTAGGGGCTTTGATGGTGATCTAGGTTCTGGATGGATGCCTTGGTTAGAGATATCCTTAGTGTAGTGATTTTTCTCATTTACTAGTTGTTTATAGACTGCAATGCTACGTGTGTGGGTAGATTTCTTGTCTCTCTTTGATGAGGGAGGATGGAGGACTTTGAGATCCTTTCTCTTTCCCCAGCCCTATGGTCTTCTTAAAAGTGTGAATTGTATTGGCATGCCCAGTTTAACCTCTGAGACAGTAGTTGATGCTTCTGCATAAGAATCAACCACACCCTGCAAGATTGAGTCAGTAAATGCTACACAGGGCTGTGCAAATTGACCTCTCTCTCGGTAGATGGCACTTGCCAGAAGGAACAAGCTTCAGTATTGTTTATGGGACCTGTGATCAGTTCTAGCCCCTCATGAGAAGCACTTCAATTCCCCAGATGGTGGGTAGGGCCCTGGAAATTCCAAGTGAGTCCTTTTTCTCCACAACAGCAAGGCAGGTAGGGGAATGAGGCTGGAGGGGGATGGGTTGGGTAAGCCTGTACTCAGCTTCCACAAAAGCTGGCAAAGTAGCTGTATTGGTAGGAGTGGAAGGTCTGCTCTGAGCCTTCTAGGGAAAGCCACCAGAGAGGGGGCTAAAGTGGCCCCACCCAGCCAGAAAGTCTGCTTGTGGGGGCAGGGCCATCTGAAATCCACAATCTGGCTGTTGGGAGCAGGTTTTACTCTTCTCCCCCCTCCCCTGCTCTGCAGTCTTTCTGTGGCATCTGCCAGCAGGCAGGAGTTCAAACTAGCTGAGCTCCCTAACAATGGCACTTTGGGGCTGGGAGATTCCCTTTCTAGGATCCCACCCTGGGTTGAGAGAGTAGCATTCCTGTGGGGAGAGGTGTGCTCCATGAATGCAGTGTGGCTGGGACCCACACTGCACTGTCTTTTCAGCTCTGCCCATGTGGGCTCCTTCATCTCTCTAGGTTCATTCACAAATCTCCCCCTATACCCCTGAGCAACATGATTAAGTCCTGGGAGTACAGGATCTGGTTGGTGGGCCTGTTCCCAGGTCCCCAAAGATTAATCTGTGACCTTGCCAGGGAGAAGCATATTGGTGCTGAGTTGCCTATGGGTGGCTTAAGCATATTTGATGTCCTGACACTTTGGTGTATGCCTTGCTCTGATGGAGAATCTGGACAAACAGCACTGGGGAGGGCCAATGATTTAGGCCACAAAATATGTCTCAATAAATTCAAAAAAATAGAAATCATACCATGTATCTTCTCAGACAACAATGCTATCAGTTATGAATATAGATTCAAAAATCCTCAATAAAATACTGCAAACCAAATTCAACAGCACATTAAAAAAAAATCCACTATGACCAAGTGGGCTTCATCCCAAGAATGCAAGTATGGTTCAACATACATAAATCAATAAATGTGATTCACCACATAAACAGAAGCAAAAACAAAGACCACATGATCAGTGAAATGCTAATTAAAACCACAATGAAATATCACCTTACCCCAGTCAGAATGACTCTTATTAAAAAGTCCAAAAATGCTGGCATGGATGCAAAGAAAAAGGAATGCTAGTACACTCTTGGTGGGACTGTAAATTACTACAGTCTCTATGGAAAACAGTATGGAGATTTCTCAAAGGACTAAAAGTAGACCTATCATTTGATCCAGCAATCCCACTACTGGGTATTTACTCAAAGAAAAGAAGTCACTTTATCAAAAAGACACCTGTACTCGAATGTTTATTGTGGCACAATTCACAATTGCAAAAATGTGGAATCAACCCAAGTGCCCATGATTTCTTGAGTGGATTAACAAAATGTGGTGTATGCATAGTATGGAATACTATTCAGCCATGAAGAAGGATGAATGAAGGTCTTTTGTAACAATTTGGATAGAACTGGAGACCATTATTCTAAGTGAAGTATCTAAAAGAATAGAAAAGCAAATACCAAATGTACCCACTATTAAATTGGAACTAACCAATGAGCACACATGTGCAAAGAGGGAAGTAAAACTCAGTGGAAATAAAGTGGTGTGAGGAGATAAGGGGATTCATTAAAACCTACCCAACAGGTACAATTAACACTATCTCGGTGATGGGCACACTTATAACCTCGACTCAAGCATAACAAAAACATTTGTTCCCCTATAATATTTTGAAATTTAAAAAGGGGGAAAATGACAAATGCTTTTTTAAAGAAAGAAAAACTATGAAAACTCCTTGTCAGGAGACCTATAAGAAATATTAATGAAAGTTTTAAAGGCAGAAATAATATGATGCCAGACAAACCAGATAGAAACTATGATTTGCATAAAATGAAATGAAGAGGGATGAAAATAAAATTAATGAAGGGAAAATAAAATTTCCTTTATTCTTATTTTAATAGCACCAAAAGATAACTGTCTAAAGCAAAAATAGCAGCAATGTATTGTGTTTACAACATATGTAAAAGTAAAATGTGTGATAAAAATAATATAGACGATATAAGAAAGAAATTGGGAATAATATTCATGTGAATATGTGGTATCTATTATATTTAGCAAAAATATTTAACTCTATACTTTCTGGTCCCCTGGATCTGTATGGAACTACTGCGATGGCCAAAAGTTCCCTGGATCTGGAGAGAAGGGAGCCAGGATCCCCGTCCACAGGTTGGTCTCAGCACAGGCTAGACAAGGGGAAAAACTGATCAGCCTACAAGAGTAACAGCCACAATGTCGCTTATAAAGTAAGCTCAAGGAGAAAAAAAAGCCAACCATTTTTACATATTCCTGCTGCCTACTTTTCTCTAGGCCCTGACTGATTTTTCAGACACTTGGAGAAAGAGCCCATCTTCTTTTTCTTTCCTGGCTATAATTCAGCTTTTATTCTTTTCTACTCTATTCTATTCAGCACCCCGCCCATCTGCCCCCTTGGGACAAAAAGCCTCTCTCTGTAGAAAGGAAAGCCTTCAGGCCACATTGACTCTGGAAGGAGAAGTTCACCTGTAGTGTTGTTTTTTTTTTCTTTTTCTTTTCTTGCTCTCTCTCTTCTGCTATACCAAAGGAGCCCACTTAGAAGCAAATTTACAACAGAAGCTGGAAATCCAATCTCTCAGGCAAGAAAAAGCTGGATTTCATAATAACTCAGGAAGGTAGAATTCAAGAAAGGAATAGCTGCAGTTTTGATCGTGTGTCAAATCTGCAACGGCTGAGCGAACTTGGGAGCTGCTTGGTGCCGCCCAGCCCTAGGGGCTCTGAGCTGAGCTGATAGTTTGGCAGGTAGTGATGGTGACTGGTGTAGGCAGCTCAAGGAGGGGGCCAGGGGCTGGCTGGGGACACGACACAGACCCAGTTGTACCTCCAGTGCTGCCTGCACCCTTTTATCATGATCCAATAAAGCATGAACCTGGTAGAGCCACCATTTGTAAAGCAACAGGCAGCTACCTGGGGTAGATTCAGGCCTAAAACGCACAGCAAGACTCCCTTCTCCAGCAGACCAGCTCAGGTCCAAGGGCAACAGCAGTTGGCCCCATGGAGCTGCTCTGGTAATGCCTGTTTTGCATAGGAAGCTTAAGAAGCCAACGGGGTAAATAGTCCACTCACAGAGCTCCAAATCTGCCATCAAAGTATTTCTGAAGTGGCCCTTAGGCCCACCTTCCATGTTTCCAAAAGATGGTCCTAGAACAGTATCACAAGTGAGGGTGAGCTCCACAGCATACATAGCACAGTGTCTATGTTTACAGGAGGCAAAACTTCCAAACACTGAGCCTCAGGACAGAGTCTCATTGTAACAAGCAAGTTTTAAGAGCCTTCTACATACAACTCAATAGGTTAGAAGCCCCAAGACCACTAAGAATCCCAGGACATTGGGTCATCCCACTGTCCCTGTCTTAAAGAAAAATATCCTCTGCTAATGGAAACCAAATCATCCTTCAATGGTGATGATGTTTTCCTCCACCACAAAGTTTTCTCTCACCATGTCAATCAAACCTGATTCCCTAAAGGGCTTTTTCTAATACTTAGATATAACTTTTTACCTAACATACAGCAAAAATAAAAATACCAAGTCCTGGCAAAATTGAAGAGAAATAAGGCACGTGTACATGTGTTTGGTGGTGTATTCATTGATACATTTCTCTGAAGGCCAGCTCAGGAATGTGTTTAAAATGGAGAATGTAAATACTCCCAAACTTGGAATTCCACTTTTAGGAATTTGTCCAGCAGGGACATATATATACATGGATATTCACTGAAAGTCAATTCATACTAAGGGTGAGTCTAGAGACAGATTTTCTGGATCTGGTTCCTGGCTCTGCCACTGAGTTCAGCTTCTGCATCTGCTAAATACTGTTTCACACAGAATTGTTGTGAAGATTGGATGATATAATGCAGTGGTTCCCCAACCTTTTTGGCACCAGGGACCAGTTTCATGGAAGACAATTTTTCCACAGAAGGGGCAGAGGGGACGCAGAACTCAGTTGGTGATGCGAGTGATGGGGAGCTACTGTAAATACAGATGAAGTTTCACTTGCTTACCCACAGCTCACTTCCTGCTGTGAAGCCCAGTCCCTAAGTTTCATAGAAGATAATTTTTCCATGGATGGCAGAGTCAGGGAGTAGAGCTTAGGCAGTGATTTATGGGAACCACCTGGTTCCCAAAAGGCCAGCCCAGGGGTTGGAGACCACAAATACAATGCATGTAACCTGGCACATAATGAAAACCCAGTAACTTTCCATTTTTGTTATTTTAGCTCAATTCAAATATTCTAAATAAATTTATATAGCCATCAATAGGATTTGATTAGATACAATATGATAGATATAGTCAATAGAATACTATACAGGCTTTTAAAAAATGAAAGTTCTAGATACATAATGAATTAAAAGAAAAATAAGATTTCAAAAGAGCCTAGGAGTATATGTGTAGGTTTATTCCTCTGATACGGTTTAAATGTATCCCTTCAATTTCATGTGTTGAAATTAAATCTTCAAATTCTTATGTTGATTGGAGGTGAGGCCTTTGGCAGCTAATTAATATTGATAAGGTCATCAGGGTAGAACCCCCTTGATAGGGCTGGAAGCTTTCTGAGAAGAGGAAGAGCGACCTGAATGGACATGCAGGCATGCACACACATGCCCTCATTCTTGCCACATGATAACATCTGCCAAGTTATGATACAGCAAAAAGGCCCTTACCAAATGCTTGTGCCATGCTCTTGGACTTCCCAGCTCCAGAACCATGAGTTATTAATAAATAAATTTCTTTTCTTTACAAATTACCCAGTGTGTGATAGTCTGTTATGGCAACAGAAAATGGACTAAGACAGCCTACACACATGCATGTGTCTATGTAGGTGTGAGTGTGTGCTGTCTAGTGTGTGTTTGTACATATATATATGTAATGTGTGTGTGAGTCCTGTGTGTAAATCTATGGTGTTTCTTTGTGTGAGAGCTCTCCATGTTTGCCTGCAGTGTGTGCATATGTGTGAGATTTGTATGTCTATCTTCAGCATGTGCATGGGATCTATGTGTATGTGTGGTGTGTGTCTGTGTGTGATGCATATGTATGTATATTGTGTGTGTGGTAAGTTTTGTGAGTGTGTTTGTACGGTGTTTGTCTGCAGTGTATGTGAGTGAGTTCTATGTATGTGTGTGGTATATTTGTGTGTGAGTTCTATGTGTGCATGTGTGCTATATTTGCATGTGAGTTCTCCATGTGTGTATTTGCAGAGTGCTTGGGTGAGTTCTGGGGGGGTGTACTTGCATGTGAGTTCTGTGTGTGTGTCTAAGGGTACATGTGTGAGTTCTGGGAGTAGTATGTGTGTGTGAGTTCCATGTGTATGTCTTCAGGGTATGTATGTGCCTACATAGCTAATATCAAAAGGTGAATAAGAACTTGGGCTCTGAGTGAGAGAAGCCTGACTTGGTTTACTAGCATATCACATAGTATTTCATCTTGGACAAGTTACTCAACTTTTCTAATGTGAGTGTTTTTATCCATCAAAAATCCATCACCTCCTTATGGGACATGTGAGACTTAAATGACAGAACGTATGGAAAACACAAAGCACTGTGTCTGGCACATAGTAGGTACATGGTAAAGTTTAGCAATTGGTGATCATTGTCACCTTTATAGAGAGGTGTCTGAACAGATGTTATCTGACATCTTAACATAGCTATGTAGCAGGAATCATTGTGCTTTTAATTTTCCTTTATAATTTTCTATATTGCTTAGATATTTTGCATGCATAGATATATTATCTCTGTAATAGAAAAACCAATACATATTCTTTTCACCAAAACAAAACCTGAGACTGGCATCGGTCGCCTCTGTGGTATGGCTAAAACACCTCTGAAGCCCGAGTCCCAGCATCCAGTGTCTCTATCTTTCTGAATGCATCTCCCTCTTCTTCCCTGAAATTCCCATCCTCGTTGTAGCACTTGGATTAAAAGCTGAGACTGTGATGTTATGTCCAGAAAGTGCTGCTTTAGATTCCCATGATACCTGGGATTGGCCAGTTGTTGGGGCCACTTTCTGTCTTAATCCCACAACAATTGATTTTTTTAATCAGATTAACTTGTCATATGGGAAGGTCTGGCGGTAAAGGGCATCTCAGTGTCGATCTTGGTCAGAGTGTGAGGAGAGGAGGTCAGGAGTGACGCGGATAAGTCCTTGGCCCGAGGAGGATTTCAGAGGTGCGTAGTTGACACCGTGGGCTGGGGCGGGGGGGTGGGGTGGGGGTTGGAAGCCCAGCATAAGTGGGGAAGGGGTGATGAAGGGAGACTAAGGAAATGGTTCATCACTGTCACATTTCCCTCCTGTACATAGATTTCCTTCCTTTACAGTTGGGTTCAGGCCAGGTCTTCCCACAAGTGCAGGGTTCTCCATCAGCATGTTTGCCAGAACCACCTGGAGAGCTTGTTAAAAATGAAGTTTCCAGGCAAGATCCTTCCTTCCCTCAAGAGGTTCTGATAAAGTTGTAAAGGGGAATCCAGGTATCTGCTTTCCCAGGTGAGAACTGGATTAACCATCGTGAAGCAATGAGGAAGATCCGTGGGGTTAAAATCTCACCGTGAAAAGTCCCACGCTCGACCTCTTTCGTGACTGTGTGGCTTCAGTTTAGTCGCTCAACCTCTCTGGGCTCTTCCAGTCAGTGAAATCGGGGTGATGATCCAGAACAAAATGATGATGAGGCTATGAAGGGTGGGCAGCTTCTGCGTGGAGAGAGAAGCTGGTTGATTTGAAGCCAGTGCTCAGTTCTGCCGTTCTCTGAGGGTAAGACCTGTGATCTGAGGATGATTTCTGACCCTAGGGTCGCCGTGGCCTGTGCCCCCTGCCTCAGAAGCTTCTGCCGACTTTTCCCGGTCCGGAGGCGGCAGGCAGCCTGCGCGTGTGCTCCACTGCCCCCTGGTGGTCCCATCTGGGAAGGTGAACAGAGTCTCCCGCCGTATCGGCTTTACTCAGGCCCCTGAGCAAAGACCAGGCAGCTTGAGGCCAGAGGTGGAGAGGGGAGGCAGCCACATGAGATGCTCCTCCCCTCGACCGCCAATGGATGGCTGGTACTCGAACTGTCACTGTGGAGCATCACCACTGCAGCTTAAGGGTTTCCTCAGCCCTCGGCGCTTCCTGAGCCCTGCGCCGGGCTCTTGCTGGAGCAGGGCCCTGCAGAGGAGGGAGGGGGACAGGGGCGGGCGTGGGAGATACACCTGCTGCTTCTAGAGCTCGAAGAGATGAGTTTGACCCATGAGATAATGGATGAGGCCATGCAGAATTAAGCAGTCAAAGGGGCTAAAAGGCCAGCCCTGAGGGAGCACGCCACAGGCTCTTAGCAGCCATTCAGCCTCAGCGTGAAGGATCTGAAGGCTGGAGGAGAACCCGGCACTCCTGGGAAACCCTGACCTGAGGGTGGCTCTGGCAAACGTCTAAACCTCAGGACCTGAGGATCCGCTATTGGCAAGGCTGTCACTGGCCAAAAATGGAGGTCAGCAAAAACCGAGTTCAGCCCCCACGGTCCCCACACCCCAGGAGCCCCACTGCCACAAGCCTGGCCCTTCTGACCTTCCCTGTCAGGCCTTACGCTGCCCACTCCAGAGGCGGTGCCCACCACCACACCCTTCTGCCCCACAGTGAAACACTCTTTCCCCGTGCCCCCAGGCAGGGCCTTCGGCAGGTGACACCCCTACTTGCGCTTTCTTAAGGCAAAGTACCACCCTTTGTCATCTGATTCCCTAGTGATTCCACTGGTGTCAGGTGGAGGCCGTGCGGATTTGAGGGTGGGCTCCTGGCAGAGGCCATGGAGGGCTGGGTACCATCCTCTGACCAAAACACAATGTCTGTGCATGGTCCAACCACAGGGAGCAGACATTTTGGGGTGTCCATCACAGCACCGTGTCCATGCACCTGGGCACATGTTCATGGATCGAGAAGTGGCTGATCTCACAGCTGTGGTCATCCACCCAGAGGACAGGGCTGGGGCTCCCAGAGCTCCTCACCTGGCACAGCCAGCCTCTGGCTGCATCAGGAGGGAAAGAGGGAGCTTGTGGCTTCTAAGCGACTCCACTGAGCTCAGCGGGAAGGAATTAGACTTAGACGCCTGCTCAGGAAGCTGTCCCAGTTGGGAACCCCATCGTCATTTCCGTCAGCAGGGTCTGGGTGGGTGGACTGCGAGCTGGTCTTCTTCGGGAGCCCACTGACAGTTGCAAAACTGTGTCTCTGTCATCTCTGCCATCCTTGTGCTGGAAGCGATCTTATTAGAGTTGCAGTGGCCATCCTTGTTTTGCCCTGAAATTTCCTAAACACTCAACAACCAAAGAAGACTTTCTCTGTTCCTTGTTTGTTTGTGTTTCTTTTTTCACTCTAGAAACTAGCCCCCACGTGTGTTTCAATTTATAAACAGAAAGGGGTAGCAAAAATTATGAAGATTAAGAAAATGAACACATTGGATTTTTACAATAGCACAAATTATTCATTTAACCCTTAAAGATAGCCAGATGAGGCAGAGATATACTCAATTTTAGAGACAAAAGGGACACAGGTTCAGAGAGGCCCAACTAGGAAGCTGGAGCTGATCCCCACATCCTGACCCTAAGTTCTCCTGACTTTACAGAAAGGTTCTGGTCACCGCACATCACCTGTACTTCCCAGGGTTCCTTTGCCTCCACAGGAGCTCTGATGTCATTTTCCCTCTGCTCTTTCACTCTGGATGGTGGGTTGTATCGACAGGTGCAGGTGGGCTCTTGTCAGTAGACGCTGGTGACCCGAAGAGCAAGGAGTGTTCACCTCAGGCTGCCCAGATGGCACGTTCTGCACCCATGGCTCCAACTCCCCCAAAAGTTGGCTGGTCAGGGCATTTGCTCAGATCCCACCCTCCCTTCTCCCCCATAGCTCATCCTCCCACACACCTGCTCATAACATAGCAGTCCCTGTCCTCACAGGCAGGCCCTGGGCTCAGCGCTCAGGGCTGATATCTCAATGCCTCCCTCCCCTCCCACTAAATCCTGCTCTGAGTCACTGTCCTGGTGGGAACATCCTGAGCAGGTCATGGCTGACCCTGCAAATATTTTCCTCACTTCCTTCCTTCCTTCCTACCTCTCTGTCTGTTCCTTCTCAGCCTTCTGGGCTGGTGCCGCAAGGCCCAGGGCTCCATCCTTGTCCCCTGTCTTCTCTGCCTAGACTCTCTTTCTCAGGGATCTCATCCAGCCCCAGGGACTCGCAACACCACATATACATCTCTCCTGATGATTCTGGTGTCTAACTAAATAAGACATCTCCACTCGAATGTCAAATAAGAATGTGGAAGGTAACATGGATACAACAAAATTCTTCCATTTCTCCTCAGACCTGATCTTCTGACCGTTTCCTGGCACCTCAGTAGAGGCAGCTCCATCCTGTGGTTGCTCAGGCCTCTACGGAGTCACGCTTGGTTCTCTGTTTCTCCACAGCCTCCATCCACTCTGCCAGTGAACTCTGATAGCTCCACGGTCAATCTGGACTAAGATCCAGCTGCCCCCGCCCTCTGCTCAGAGCCCTTGAACTCCCCACCCACCCACAGTTAGATCCAGCGCCCCACCCTGACCTTCATGGCAGGCGGCCACACACCCCAGCCTCTCCAGGACCCTGTCCTTCACCTCTGTCCCAGTGCAGTTACTAAGTGATGTGCTGTCCTCCCCACGTGTGTTTGCTTGAGCTGGGCCTCCTCCTCTGCATCTCCACCCTACTGCCCTCCCCTCCCTGGGACCATATCGTACCCATACACTGCATCCTCTGATACTGTCTGGAAAATTCTCTCCCCAGGTAATCTGTGTCTCGTTGTCCACTTCCTTCAGGCGCTCAAATGTCAGCTTATCTGCCCACCAAGTGATGCCTCCCCACTCCTGCTCTCAGGACAACAGCCTGGTCCCTCTCCACCCGCTGACCATGCCACATGCTTCCTCAGAGCATCCCCATCTGGCAGTGCCACCTTCATTGTCTCACTCTCCTCACTAGAACACAAGCTCGTTTTGCTCACGACTTCCACTCCGGGACCTAGCACAGCTCCTAGCAGCTGAGGCAGCCCCATAAGTATCTGTTATGATAACGAATGAATGAATGAATGGCCAGGTTCCAGAAAAGTCACAAAACATGGAGCCTTTCTCTTCCTGTGAATACTTAAAAACCTGTTCCATCTAGTTACAATGCACCCAGAGGGCAGCTTGGATCCATGGAAATAAAATAATCATTAGAATCATTGTCAGTAATTCACATACTGGTCTGAGGTTCAGAAGACAGGGCCTTTGGTTTGGACTGCATCACTTCTGCATCTCAAAACTCCCCAGAGCTTCAGTTTCCTTGTCTTTCAAGTAGAATAGTGTCTATGATTGTTTCCAGCACCAAAATTCCAGGATTCCTCACCCCACAAAGAAGGTGATGGCACAAAAAAGCAAAGTAAACACACTGAATCATTGGACCCCCCCCCGGCATCACCCACTGTCTCAAAAGGCACTTGCCCAACTCAGGCCTTCTCTGGAAGCTCTGCAGCTTCTCTGGAAGCTCTGGACAGACACATGGACAAGGAAGTGCCCCTGTCCTTAAGAGTGCTGCCCTCCCCAGAGGGCGCTGACCTTGAAATATTAAGGGACAAGTACCTATTTGTAAGCAATATGCACCAGCCCATCCAAGCACGTTAGCAGCTCACGGACCCACTGCAGTCACTTCCAGTTGTAGCAGTAGAAACAGGAAACTCAGAAGAAATGCATTTGGGGGAGCAGGGAACACAAGTGCCCTTCCTGGAGTCATCTGTAGGCTCCCTGAGAGCAGGAGCAGCCATGCAGCTCCTGTCTCCCACTGCCCGCTCTGGCTCCCCACATTGAGAGCCACCTTCCGAAGGAACAACTCTCCCAGCCATGAAAGAAGCAAGTCATGGAATCAGGTGGGATTTTGGAAAATCAGCCTCAGATTTAGCAAGGGGCTGGAGGAGATGAACCCTATTCTCGGGGTGACCCTCATTCTCAGCAGCAACCAGCACCACTCTGGTGCCTAGAATATGATGGGCACATAATAAACATGCAAATAGTATTCTTATATATTTGTGCATTATAAGTGTGTTACTTATTAAATGTAAATAATATACATAATATTAATATATATTATTATATGTAAATAATAATAAATGAATGAAATACACATATGCACACATGCATATTTGTTCTGATATATCTTGTTCCTAGGAACCTCGACTCTATCTTGGGTTACTGTCTGTCAGTTCATCTGCTTCTCAGAGACTTCAGGACAGGGCTGGCTCTAAATGGTTCCAAGTTACAGGAACAATCTTGAAACCACTGATCAGTTCAAAACTTACCTCCTGCTGGGGTCCCTCATCCTCGGTCAGCGGCACCCTCTGTTGCCAAGGCTGTGGCTCACAGCATTATATATACACTGAGTTTGTAATCAGAATCTAGCAGAATCTATTTTAAATACATGGGACTATAGTACATATGAATATGCTAATCAACTAAGCTTAATAGTTCTCGTTTGTATTAATGCAAATTAGGCAGCTGCATTTCCCACCAAATATTTTCCTTGGTATTTACTGACGAAATCAAGGTCCTTCTAATAAGTTCTAATATTTAATCTAAAAGCTCTAAAAAGGTGCTTTAGTTGAGTATAATCTAATTTCACTGAACAAAATTGCATCTAAAAGCAATATAAAGTTACAATTTGTTCCTTGTCAAATAGTAAAAATGGCCTTTAAATTTTACATGGTTTTGACCTTTGGTTTTTGCATTTCAATTAAACTTCCCTCAGAGCCCAGAGGATCAAATGCTCCCTGAGTGTGAATTAGGTCCTAGCAAGAGGTACCCACTAGCCCTCTGTTTCTTTCCTCTTCAAACTGACATCTGTCTCATTTTTGACACATAACAGAACTTTTCTCCCTCAATGGCTGGAGCACAGGTAAACAGAAATATTAGGTCCAGCTAATATCTTATCTTTAGACATTTTAAATTTCTATGGATTAACCTTCAAAATTGATTCCTGGATTGGCACGCCAACTTGCAAGACTCCCTATAACTAGTCTGAGGATAACCCAACCTCTCCACTAAGCCACTATTGAGCAAGGATTTTACCTTTGCAATACCTGGTGACATTTTGCATTACACTCATGCTTCATAAGAACATGGTAATCCAGAGAAGAGGTCACCTTTTGGCTTCTAATGGAATCAGGTGCTCAGGTCTAAGAAGCTGTCATGCCACTCACTCAATATTCATTCTCCCCATTTTTCTTGGTAATAGAATTCTATTTTTATGCAGGGTAATATTCAGGGTAATGATGCTTCCAGCTAAATACTACATTTCCCAGCATCCCTTGCAACTAGTGAAACAAAAATACAGAAAAAGTTTTGGCTTCCTGACAACATTGCAGAACCACCGTACTAGCCCTGGCTACTACCTCCAGGCATCCTTTGCATGATAGAAAGAAATCAGATATGCTTTTTGTTATATGTAGCTGGATCTAATCTTAACTCCTATGAAATTAAAGCATGTAGCACAGCTCCTGGCACCTAAGTACAAATAAATTATAACAATTAGTCAAGCATCAGATGGATGAACAGTCCAAATGATACTTCATGGAAACCAACCAAGTACCCAGAGAGAGAGAGAATAGATAACAACTGCATATCTATTAATATAATACAAAGATGAAGCATACATTAAGAACTGTATGTATAACTTAATAATTAGAAGAATAGTAAATATTTTCTGGGCTTATAGGCACCAAGCACTATACTAAACATTTTACATGTATTAGCTCCTCTGCATTCCCAGCAATTAATATAGCACTAGTAAAATGTGGATCGACAATAAATGTGTTGAATAGAGAGACGGCCAGACAACATCTTGCTTATCTAGACCTGAGCCTGACCTGCTAACTACCTGGACATGTTCTAGGTCAACACACTAATTCTTTTGGCCCATAGACAACATACCCCTATGACTTTGGTTTCTCCAAGGTCAGGATCACTTTATCTCCAGCTAACATGAGAATTCTTGTGTGCAAGGATCATACGTTTCTCTCCTCAACACTGAATTTCATCAGTGCATCTTCTTCCTGAGTTTTGTAAATATATAGCACTGTTAAAGATTTTTTCATCTCCCTGATCTGGATGGTTCCAGGATGAAGACATTGACAGGGCACAGTGTTGAAGGTAGAAGGGCCCTCAGTGGCCATTCTGCCACACCATAGGGCCAGGACCAAGCTGGGAATTCTGGAGCTTCCATAATAACCTACCAATAACTGGACACTGGCACATATATTATAGCACAGTTCATCTTCACAATGGTCTCATGTGTTAGAACACTATTTCATGTAAAACATACTAAGGATCAGAGACATTGTGACTTGTTTCATTCATTCAAATGTATTAAGCATCTCTATGTGTTAGGCATTAACTTTTGGGGATATAAGACAAATACAGCATATTACTTTAAGGAACATAGAGTCCAATGGAGAAGATAGACATATAAACAAACAAAAATCATACTTTGTGACAGTTGCTATAATGAAAGTAATTATCAGATACCATGAGAACATATTGGGACTAGTCACAGACAAGCTGCTATAAGAGCGGAGGCACAGGTTGGGCAGAGCTAGGAGGCAGAGGAATAGGTACTCCAGGAAAAGGATGCAGTCATACAAAGGATGATAAGGAAACTGTGCTGATGTAGGAGCAAGAGTTTGATGGCTTCATAATGTGTTGACTTGGTAGGCTAAACTACATTTCCATAATTTCCTTTCTCGTATGTTCCTAGTAAGGGGGAGGTGCACAAAGGAGATTCTTGGGAGAATTTGAGGCCTAGAGAGGAAGAAATGAAGCAGCAGCCATTTTGTAGCTCACACATATTGAAGCTGATCTCTGATTCACCTCAGTGGGGTCAGGGAGCAGCGGGGTGAGCATTTTCTCTCCCTTCCCTTGGGACTCCTTAGCTACTCTGCCTCCTCTAGCTGTGTATGTTTAGCTCCATGATGGAGGGCCCCAGCTTCTTCAGGATTAACATTGTCACCAAGGTCAGAGGCAACAAGTATGAACATAAGTTCTGGCCCATGCTCACGGAGTCTCAGCCTGTGGATTGCACCCTGCCCATGCTCTTCCTTTCCCAAATACCCGCTTTGGGACCTCAATCTCCAGCATCAGATGAGGAGACTATAGCCTTTCAGAGATCGCTTAACAAGTGCCCACAATTGTGTAACCCTGTAACAAATCCTTTAATATATATAAACATGTATATATCTCTTACTAGTTCTCATTCTTGGGTTGAACCCTGACCAACACAGAATTTGGTACCAGAAGTGGGGTGTTGCTAACAAAAACCTAAAAATGTGGGAGTGGCCTTGAGACTAAGCAGTGGGTAGAGATTAGAAGAATTTTGAGGAGTGAAACAGAAAAAGCTTAAATTTCCCTGAGCAGACTTTGAGCAGAAATATGGAAACAAGGAGGCTGCCAGCTAGGGCCCACAAGGAAGTAAAGAAGATATTACCAGAAACTGGAGCACAGGGAGGTCCTTGTTATGTAGTAGCAGAAAGATTAACAAAATTGTCATCTGCTGTAAGCGGAAAGCAAAGCTTGTAAGGGATGAACCTGGTTACCCAGCTAAAGTGATTTCCAACCTAAGTGTTGAAGGCACTGCCAGCAGCTCATAGTGAAATGTGAGAGGAGAGAGATAAGTCGAAGGAAGAACTGTTAAATAAAAAGAAACCAGGACTGGATGGTTTTGAAAATTCTCAGCCTCTCCAGGTGGCAAAAATGCTAAAACTAAGAAACGATTTCTGAGCACTATCAGCAAAACTCTCTCTCTAGAGCTTCTTGAATCACCTCATAACAAACTATTTGTTTCAGGTTCTAATTCTTGAGGAACAAACCTAAAATACATCCTTACATTTTTTCTAAATTCCAGAGGTTTGAAGCTCTAGTGGGGAGGCTATTCTGCAGAAACCAAGCCCTCCATTGTGGGGCTAAACACACACACACCCCTCGCCTGGGAGCTAGAATAGCTGAAGTAGAACCCAAGGGAAGGTAGAGAAATTACTTACCCAACTGGCTTTCACTCTGCTTTTGAGATATTCTCTCTCAGTGCCTTCTATAAAGTCGTTTTCCTAAGTCTATGGCACAAACACTGGTGTTGTCCAGGGCTCATCGCTCACTTGTCCCAGGAAATTATGTACCGTTCCTTGTCTTGCACACATCACCAATTTGTATTTCAAGTCTAGCCCTTCCTCCTAAACTACAGCCTATCTATCCAACCTTCCCGTGGAAATTTATGCCACAGTGTTCCAAAGGCAACTCACACATCCAAAACTCTCTCTCTCTCTCTCTCTCTCTCACACACACACACACACACATATACATGTACACACAACCCAGAGAAAATACCTTTTCCAAGAGTGACACATCTGGTCTACGGTACCAGACCACCTGTATTTGAGTCCCGACTCCATCACTGCCTGACTATAATACCTTGGACAAGTATTTTTTTTTTCACCTCCTTATGTCTCAACTTCACTATGATTCAAGGTTAATAATAGTTCTTACCTCATTAGGTTATTGTGAAGATAAAATGAGCTCCACATATAAAGGAGAAGTGCCTGGCACATATTATACTCTCCATAAATTTTAGCTGTCAATATTATTATCTTGGTGAATTGCATCACTCAATAATTTAAAAAGGAACCTTGGAGTCCTCTATTGGCCTATGACACACACATATATAATTAACCATCAAACCCATTGGTTCTACCTCCTAAACATCTTCCTAAACCATTCACTTCTCTCCATCCTGACTGTCACCTCTTTCACTCAAGCCTTCATGATCCACCATCAACAAGGGTCAGTGTATAACCGTCGTGACCCCCTCACCTAGGTTTTATGTGTGCCATAATCAAAACAACCCCACTGCAAGATACCCATATCCAAATCCCTTCTCCACACTGTAGCCAGATTAGCCTTCTATACTAAAACTCTCACCATGTCTCTGCCCTGATTAAGAAGCCTTAGATATGAGATTTTGGCTCTCATGTGGCATTGCAGGATGGCTTTTGCGCCCTTTCCTCGGTGCTCACTGGTGTCTGCCCCACCCGTGCTCCAGTTACTTTGGATTATTGGAAAAGTTTGAACTGTTTAAACTCTTAACACATCCTTCCTCCCAGAGTCTTGGGTGCTATTAAAGAAAACCAGAGGCAGATAGTAGTTAAAGCAGTGAAAACAGGTTTCATTCAGTAACTACTGCAATAACGGGAAAGAGATCTCAATATAGAAGTGGGCTCAATTCTGAATATAGCACAGTCAAGTGAGGATTTATGGCCAAGGAGCAGGGTGGGGATGAAAGGTGGGTGGATGGAAAATCACTAGGAGGAAGCATCGAGGGTAGGGGGACTCTTGCTAAACTGATCTGGCAGGATCCTTGCTGAAGGTAGGTCAGGGTAACCAGATACTGAGGGTGAAGGATGAAGAATTTGATCAGATATCAAAGATGATCAGATATAAAGTCGAGGGATTCTCTCTAAACCAACTTAGCAGGACTGTTGCTAAAATTGGGCTATGAAAGCTCAACAAAAACAGCAGCCAAAGTCAAGGCCTAGTCGAGAAAAGGTTTCAGAGGAGCCTTATCAAAGTTTGGTCAAGGAGAGAGTCTTTGTTGATGCTGAAAAAGAGGGAATTATTATGTCAAAGAATACCCCTGCTATAGACTAATGTTTATTCCCCACCAAATTAATATGTGGAAACCTAATCCCAAATGTGAGAGTATTTGGAGACAGAGCCTATGGGAGGCGATTAGGTCATGAGGGCAGAGCCTCCATGAATGGGACTAGTCCCCTCATATAAGAGGGCCCAGAGAGATCCCCTCCTCCTTCCCATATGTGGGAGAAGACAGACATCTGTGAATCAGGAAGTGGGCCCTCACCAGACACAAAATCTGCCACAGCTCAGGCATAGCCTACCCAGCCTCCAGAACTGTACGAAATACATTTCTATTGTTTATAAGCTACCCAAGCTATGGTACTTTGTTATAGCAGCATGAATGATCTAAGAGAGAAAATTGATACTGAGAAGTACGGTGCTGCTATAACAACTACCTAAAAATGTGGAAGCATCTTTGTAACTGAGTAATGGGTAGAGGCTGGAAGAACTTTGAGACACACACTAGTAAAAAGCCCACATTGCTGTGAACAGACTGTTAAGGTCAATTCTTATGAGAGCTCAGAAAGAAGAGAGAAAACCTGTAGAAGAAGCTTCAGTCTTCTTAGAGAATATCTAAGTAATCCTACACAGAATGTTGGTAGAAATAAGGGCGGCAAAGGCCATGCTGTTGAGGTCCCAGATGGAAATGAGGAACTTGTTGGACAATGAAGGAAAGGTCATCCTTACTATAACGTGGCAAAGAACTTGGCTGAATTGTGTTCATGTCTCAGTGTTTTGTGGAAGATAGAACTTGCAAGCAATGAAATTGGATATTTGGCTGAGGAAATATCCAAAAAAAAAAACCCCAAAAAGTATTGAAGGAGTGGCCTAGTTCCTCTTAACTGCTTGTAGTAACACATGAGAAGAAAGGAATGACTTAAGAACAGAACTGTTAATCAAAAAGGAAGCAGAACTTAAAGATGTGGAACATTCTCAGCCTATCCATATTGAAAAGAATGAGAAAGGACTGCTTAGGAAGGAATAACCATCTGATAGAGATTAGACAGCAAGTCTTGAAAGAAGCCAGGTTGTGCAGTCCAAGATAAGGGAAAAATGCAAAGGAAGGTTCACCTGTACTTGCAGGACCTCAATGTCCACTGCCCTGTACCGCCTCATGTCACTGGCTCCATTCCCCACACTCCAGCTTACTGCTGTTCAGCCACATCAAGTAAGGCTTCGGTGGGCCCTAGTGGGGGGTGCCCTGCACCCAGAAAGCCAAAGGGGTATAGCTACCTCCACCTACGTTTTAAAGGATGGAACCACCTGGAGCTGTGGGCATGGGACCCAGGTAGAGGACCTCCAGGACGTAGGGACCACAACAGATATCCTCACTAGGGCACTGTGGTGGTATTAAATATTTGGAGGTGAGGCCTTTGAGAGAAAATGGGATTAGTGCCCTTATAAAAGATGCCCTAGAGGGATCCCTCACCCCTTTAGCCACGCAAGGTTACAGTGAGAGGACAGCCAGCCATCTGTGAACCAGAAGCAGACCCTCACCAGATACCTTGAGCTTGGATTTCCCAGGCTCTAGAACTGTGAGAAATACATTTCTGTTGTTTATAAGCCACCCAGTCTATAGTGCTTTGTTATAGCAGCCCAGAGAAACTAAGACAACCCCTCTGCTCGTAAGTGTTCCAAACAGCAACAGGTGAGTGGGGAGGTGTGTGTAGTCAGGGTCCTGTGTGGGAGGTGTGGGCTGGAGACCTGG
>VBSM01003157.1:23989354-24029689 GCA_008086735.1 Cheirogaleus medius | reverse complement strand
GAGAGAGAGAGAATGAATGCACTGGGTGAAGTGGGCAAGGAGAAGGCAGAGTCAGCCAGAAGAAAATGATGGTAATAATGGATATCCTGAATGTCTAGCTGAGAGGTTTCCAGTTGATTTGACAGTAAAGAAGATCCATTGTAACTCCTAGAACCAGGGCAGAGACCATAAAGGTGGTGTTTGGGGATGCTTAATCTTGCAGGGAGACTTGAAAGATAAAAGCTTTGGGAGCAGGGCACTCAGGCTTCAGGAATCAGGGTTACCTGTGCTGTTCTCCTCCTTGGCCACTGAGTCAACAGTCACCAGATAGGTTTTTTGTCAATTTCCCCCTTCAGGCTCGTTGTTTTCCATTTCTAGGAGGGAGTGAAGGTGACTAGTTAGGATCACTTGTATTGGCATTCACACCTCTGAGAGCAGTTTTCTCCTGAAAAACACAGTGATATGTTCAATCCTCAGTGTTCCTCATTTCATATGAAAGAGAAATGTCACAAGCGACTCTCTCAGCAGCTACATTCTGGGGCTGACGTTAATCTCCCATCTAAAGGGGAAAACCCTGTAAACAAAGCCAAGTATAGCAGGCAGCCCTATATCTTAGAAGACAGGACTCTCTTGGATAAAAACTTGGAATCAATGTTGCCAGGGTCTCCTTTATCTCCATGATGTCATGAGGATGAGATTCTACTTTTTAAAATGTGTCAGGTCCAGCCTTCTGCCTTTAAGCAGACCTGCACTCCTGGAGGAAGCTCAATTCCTAGAGCTTGCCAAGCCTTTCTGCATTCCAGGGACTTGGCACTTGCTGTTTCCTCTTCCTGGATGGCTCTTCCTACTCTTTGCAAAGTTGGCTCATTTTCTTCCTACAGGTACTTGCTTTAAATTTCTTTTGTTCACAGAGGACTTTCTGGACCATCTACTTAAGCGATCACCCTGTTTGTTTCTCATCTTATAACCCTGGTTACTTTCTACATGAATCTCGCCACACATTGATAATTTTATATATTTGCTTGCCTTCTGGATGCTTCTCTCTCCAACTAGAATACTAACTCCACAGATTTGTCTACTGCTGGGTCCCCAGGGTGTAGCACAGTGTCTTGGACCTAGTGTGTAATGAAGAAATACTGGAAGGATGGAAGAAAGTTTAGATAGGTGGATGGATGGATGGATGGATGGATGGAAGAATAAATATTTTATTAAATTTGCCATGAAAAAAGAAGGTTATGCAGTCAAATGGATTTGGAAAATGTGTTCTCTTCCCTTCTTGGAGATTCACAGTGCACATTAGCATTTTAAAGGGTATGAAAATTCCCCAGTAAGAAAAAACTTACTTAATTTTATTTAACTCAGCATTTCCTAAACTTATTTTAACTCAAAATACTTCTTTTTCATGGTACACTTACTTAACATCCTGCCAAAGAATGTTCCTTGAAACACCAGTTTGGAAAATCTGCTCTTTTATAACCATTGCCATGTTGAATAGTAATTATTTTTTTAACTCTCCTTCCAGGCTGTGACGCCCCAAAAGACAGAGACTGAGACTTACTCATCTTCATATCCTTAGTGGATAGCACAGTGCCAGGCATGGAGTGAATACTCAGAGTAATTGAGTACCTGAGAAGGGAGGAAAAAAGAGGAAGGAAGGAAGGGACAGAAGGAAGAAGGGAGGGAGAATACAGATTGGTTTGTCCATAAGTAATCACTTCCCGATATGTACTTTAGTTGACTTTGAGGCAAATAATCAAATGCCAGTGCTGACCTTACTATGCCAGAAGTCTGGATTACATCAACCATCTCCGATAAATTCTAGATTAATAATTGGACAAGGATTAGGTTTAGGGTTGCTTCAAAATAAATACCTCCCTATTCCTCACCTTCTGACACGCACACATAATGTTCTTATGCTGAGCTCTCTCCTGTGTCTGAGAGTCAGACAATTATTATATTTAGAGAGTGTTAGCAACAGTATTACACACAAGTTAACAATGAATATAGGTTCTGAAACCAAATCCAGACTTTACCATTTACTGGCCATGTGAACTTAGACAAACTATTTAACCTATCTAAGGTTCATGTTCCTCATCTGTGAAATGTAGATAATAATGGTGTATATTTATTGTACTGTTGTGAATGTTAAATAAGATAAACAAGCCATGGGCTTAGAACAGTGTCTGGCATGAAGCTAGTAATCAACAAACTACTATTACCTCCTGGAGGAGGATTCCCTTCCCCGTAAGGACATCAGGATTGCCTTTACAAGGATATTCAGTGAAATTCTTAACTCAGAAGAGCAGTGTTCCAATGGTAAGATTTCAGGCCCAAAGAAGGACAATTTCAGGGTATGGGGCTCTTCAAATCTTATGCCAAGATTCTACCACCTCCTTAAACACCTTGTGAAATTATACACAATCACGTTTCCTCTAGCACTTTATAGATACATCCTTTCTGTACCATGAGGCTGGTGGGAAACCAAAAATAAGTACACTTTTTCTAGAGAAAATTCAACCCACACTGATTTGTAGGAATGCACCTGGAGCCAGCTTTGTCCCCTCCTTCCTTGTAATCATGTAGGATTCATTATTTTTTTCTCTACTTCTTTTCGGGGGTTGGAATTACAAGCACAGGCAACTTCTGTCTGTGTAGTGTGTGTGCACTACATAGGGATGGGAGAGGTTGGAGGAGCCACAAGAGGCAGGAAAGCACATGGTCTTGACCTAGGATGGGATTAGGGAGGGGCAGGCTAGGGAATGGGCATGGTTAAAAAAATTAGCTCCTAACCAGGGCTGAGCATACACACTCAAAAATACATAGGAAAGGCTCTGAAATAAGTTGAAAACAAGAATATCATCCAAGAATTATTATTTTTAAAGAGGATTTTGGTTTGGGACAAAAACAATTCTCTATTTCTGAGTTCAAATGTGCCCTGATTGTGGCCCTAATGGAAAAGTTGCAGTCTTAAAAGACTGAAAGAAACTCAGGGTGATATCATCCCTCTGCCCCTGGATAAGATTCACCTTAAATCAGCTCAAATGGTCCTCACCTTTCTTTTAAACTGACTTTACAGTCACCTAGAAAATCCTGCATTCTTGGAGGTGGACGAGTCTCCTTCCTGAAATCCAACATCTTTGACAGATGGCTGTACAAGCTTAGAGGGTGGAAAGGGTGGGTGAGTTCAAGAGCTGCATCCCACATCTCTAATCTTTAGAAAGTTAGTTCTCATGTCAAGCTAAAATCTGCTTCACTGTAACTTCCATCTGCTGTTCCAGTTCTGCCATTTGGAACCACACAGGACATGTCTGCTGTCTTCCATTTGACACCCTTTCGTTCCTGACCTTCACCTCTCATTGCCTTTCCTCTGCACTAAACATCCCACCCCCATCCCTTGAACGTTCCCCACATGCTGTGGTTTCCATACACTTTACCTGGCCACTGATGCCACTGTTTGATTATTGTCTGTCTTAAAATGTGTCTCCTAGAATGAATTCGATGCCCCAGATATGTTCAGGCCCACACCGAACATCATGACAATCAGTGGCTAAGAACAACACCTTTTGCAGTCAGATACACTCAGTTCCACCATGTCCTAGCTCTGTGTCCTGGCACAAGTTAAACCTAGGTCTCTCCATCCATAAAATGGACACCATAATAAAGTTTTGTTCATAATAAAGGAGTTGTCTTCATGTATAAAAAAGCATGAAGCACAGTACCTGATACATGGTTAGTGCAAAATAAATAGTGGCTACAATGAATGTTGATGTTACTTGTGTTATTAGACATGATATTCCATTATTAGTGTAAAATTTTAACAGCTACTCATGCTGTTCATTCACAGTGAGGCAGCCAAAACATAATTTTTTCCATAAATTGTTGTCAAGAAACATCTTCCCTACCTTGTGTTTGTGCAACTTGTTATTTGAATCCAAATTCAGAATTTGTCTGTATTTGTGTTTATCTTCTGGCTCATTGCTTCAACATACAAATATCATCTTTTATGGGTAAAAAAGAAAAGACCCTCCCTTGGCCACAAGCCACGGGACTTGACTGCACACAGAGTCTGGAAGCTTTTCTAACATAAGCAGGAGCCCATGCAGTTGGGATCCTATTGCCACGTGATTTTTCTCCCCACCTAGGACTCCAGTGTCCAGACTTCTACCATCAAGAATTTAACCTGTGGGTTCATTTGACAAGTTAAATACACATTTTTTGAATGCCTTCTCTGTGTCAATTCCATCTCTTGACTGGGGCTATGCAGTGGATATGACATGCAAGATCCCTGCTCTCATCTAGCATACATTCCAAAAGGGAGATGGACAGGCAAAAAGTATGTACACCAGATAAATGCAATGTTAAGTGTTATGTGTTGTGAGTGTTGTGAGGAAATAAAGCAGATGGCAAGATGGAGAGGGATGTGGGTGGGGTGAGGACCACTAGACTGAGTAGTTCCAGAAGGCACTCACAACCTAAAGCAAGGCTAAGAGCTGCCAGACCCAACAGATGCACAAGTCGGCATTTCCCTAGTCGGTTTGGTTGTTCCTTTTTTATAAACATGAGTGACACCAAAATGTATGTCATTAAAGGTAGGAAATTGCTCAGTCTTCAAAACTTCCAAAAGCCTGGCTCAGGTTGTCTACCCACAGCAAGCTCCTTTGGCTCATGAGACAGAGCCTCCCTTGCCGTTGCCAGGAATGACAGCAGTTTAGTGTGGTAATCCGGAATATCACATGCTCTTTGGAAGTTAAGGGAGCAGTTAAAATGGAAAAACATATTTTTACTAAATTGGTTCATTTGGGAAAGAAAATCTTATAAGATCCATAAGAAGCTGGACACAGTAGGCTTTACTTGGTAGGAAAGAGACTGGGAGTAGTTTCTCTAGGCTCAAACCCAAGCGCTTTCCTTGAATCCCTCTAGTTCAGTGTCAGAGCACCACCCTCATCAGAAAATCTGATTTCTCATGAAAAGGGGCCTTCCTCTTTTCTAATAAAAACATCGGAGGTGCCCTTTGGAAGGACTTGTTATTTAAGCTACTCTCTCCTGGGGTTCCAGGCGACCTGCCAGTTGATAGCAGTTTGTTCTACTTTCTGCCCAAGACGGCGTCTTGCTATCTACGTACAGGACTTCCCTTTTTCCAAAGCCCCATTGAGAAAACATGAGAAAAGAGGAAAACCTAACTGCTCTAACTATTAATAATAAATACAGCTTGGTCAGAATCTGGGGAAAATCTCCACTGATGACGTGAGCTCTGGAGCTAAGGTGGGGATTGGTTGGGTAGGTGAGCAGAAGAAGGAGAATAAGGCCACAAGCTTGAGAAGATGGTTTTACCTTTTCCTGTGGAGTAAATCTTAAATCAGAAGTCCAAGGTCTTTCTCATCAGATACCAGCTCCCTGGCCTGCCATTGTAGAGGGGTCTTCTTTCTTGGGTGACCAGGTTGCTCTGGACCCCACCCCAGTCCCCTGACCCCCAAATCGTCTCACTGATGTCTTTGCATATATCCCCAGGCTACACTTTCCCCAAAATAATACTAAGGGTTGTCCACAGTTACAGATATGTGTATGTAAATCCATAGAGAACTTTCTGGAAAGATTCATATTAATGCAAAATGCTCACAATAGTTACCTCTGGGGAAAGAATTTGTGTTGAAGAAAGGGTAGTCAAATTGGATTTTTAAAAAATCTGTATAGTTTTAATATTTGGAAGGAGGATGTTTTTAGGAATTACTTGTGCAATAGAAATTAACTGTGTAAAAATGTTTAAAACCAAATACTTCCAGCATCTAAATAGAAATGAATGATATTGATCAGAGTCCCCAACCATTTTGGCACCACGAACCCGTTTCATGGAAGACAATTTTTCCACGGACCAGGGCAGGGAGGAGGGGATGGTTTCTGGATGATTCAAGCCTATTGCACATTATTTCTATTGTTATTATACTGTAATATATAATGAAATAATTACACAACTCATCATAATGCAGAATCAGTGAGAGCCCTGAACTTGTTTTCCTGCAACTAGATGGTCCCATCTGGGGGTGATGGGAGACAGTGACTACAAATACAGATGAAACTTCACCTGCTCGCTTACCACTCACTTCCTACTGGGTGGCCCGGTTCCTAACAAGCCATGGACTAGTACCAGTCTGTAGCACATGGGTTGGGGACCACAGATATAGACTACGAGGCAAAAAAAAAAAAAAGAAAAACCCAGGCTCAAACTTCTCCTACACAGCACTAAAAATATGAGAAGACATAAGAGAAATACATAGAATTTCTGGAGAAATTCTGTAACCAACCAAGTGATGATTCTAGGAAAATAATATGAAAGCAAAGTATCTTCTGAATAAAACTGCTGAAAAACTTATCAGTTAATCCAACTGTGTTAAATAATTTAGTATAAAAGATTAGGGTTCAAAAGGAATGATGGTGCGTTACCAAAAGCATTTAAATGTAGAAATGAGTCTAAATGGTTGTAGGAAATGTGGACACAAAACAAAATGAAAACATTTTTTAATTGAAAGAATATACATAATGTAAAAATAATTAATTATTAATATTCCGGTTCTGAAATTCCCCCAATAACCACAAAAAAGCGGGAAGTGAATGGAGAGTTAATAGCATGGCATAAAGTAAAACTGTAGTAATTTCCTCATCCACAGAGTAGGCAATTGACAGTTTCTGCTTTACTTGGGCAAGTTAATTAAACTTTCTGTGTCTCTGAATCCTGCAGTGAGGACTAAATGAATATACATACATTGTTTAGCACAGTAGCATATCATATATTAAGAGGTCAATAAACATTAGCCAATAATTATAACATAATTATCATTATTACATTCACTTTGATACTTCTAAAAATACAGACTCAAGTATTTACAAAGCTACTCACTTTTCAGTAGAATTAAAAACCAAACACATACTTAGCAATTCACAGGAGAAAACAAAAGCAAATAAAATATCATCTATACATGCATAAGAGAAAACCAAAAACCAAAGAGCAATAATATATTTAAAAACATGAAATAAAGGCAAATAGATTAAAAATGAACACATTGTATTGGTTAGGTGCTCTTGGTATAAGCAGCTAAAACCCTAATTTAAATTGGCTTAAGTGACAATTTTTAAAAACTGCCTAATTTTATGTAACAGGAATGAATGATGTAGGACAACCACCGGATTGTGGATTCAGAAGCTCAGGGATAGCTTTAAGAGCCCTGATTCTTCCCATCTCTTTGCTCTGCCATCATCGTGAGAACTTCATTCCCAGGCAAGCAGGTAGCAACATGGCCATCTACCATGTATTCACACTTCAGCATCCAGATATAATGAGGCACAGCAGGCGAGAGTCCACTTTCTCCTATGGCTTTCTTAAGATCAAAGAAATTTTTCCCAGAAAAGCCCCCACATCCATTTCCTTGCTCACTGTCTTGTCCAGAATTGAGTTAGTTGCCCATTCCCAAGCCAATCACTGGCACAAAGTGGAATTACACTCTGACCAATTAGCTCACCGTGGGAGCTAGAGTGAAGTTGGGGTCTCCTGAGGTGCAAGGGGTGAATTCCTGTAAATATCTGGGCTCCCTTAAGACAAAGCAGGAGGGAAAAGATTCTGGACAGGGGACTGCAATGTTCACTACTCGTATCAGTTTTGAAAATCGCCATCAGTATAATTAACTTCCTCATTAATAGACAGAGGCTTTTTATGTTTGGTCAAAATACAAAATACACAAGCTACAACTCAAACAAGGTCAGAAATAAAGGTTAAACACTCAGCCAAGATGTATGCACACAGAAAGGAAACAGGGATAGAAATTGCAAACAAAGCATTAAATAGGCCAAAAGGGGCATTTTAGATTGATTACGGGTGTAATCCACAATTAAGATACAATAAATGCATGTCCTCGCCTCACATTATATTATGCCATCATAGAACAAAAATCAAAATCTCTAAACAAGAGAAAAACTGAGAGTCATATAGTAATCACAGAGAAGTTGAACACATTTCTCCCAGGTTTTGGCTAATCGTATTGTCAGAAAGGGATAGAGGACTCGAAATAATATAATTAATAATGTTTACTTAAACTATTTCAAAGTTTAATGTCTTCTAAGCCAGCTAGTCTGACCTAAAATAAAATTTAATTGATGGCTCCAGTTATGATCATTGTAAGCATCCCCTGCCTGGCCGAGGCAGACAACAATGCCCTGAAAGTGCCTCCATGATGTTCCTTACAGCCTCCTGGGGCTCCACACCCCAGGGCTGTTTCCTTGGCACCAAGGACCGAGCCCTCTTGTCTGCCCACTCCAGCCGCCTCCAGCTGCCCAGGCTCGATCTTCCTTGCAGCTGAGCCCAGAAAGGATAAGCTCAGCTGGAGCCCACCCACCTTGGCAAAGGCCCCACTTCCCCTTCCCTCTCTGCATGGGTCTGGAAGATACTTTTCTTCTAAGTCCCATGGCCAAAAGCAGATGACAGCCTTTAGCAAGGATTTACTGAAATTTCATAAAGAGAGAAGGGGAAAACCAACTATCCTTGCCAACAGAGGCACCCATTTACCTGCCCTGGGTATGGACCCAACCTCAGGGTCCCTCCAACCACCCTGCCTGCAATGCCTGCCATGCTATAGCAGGATCCCAGAAAGTCCCCTTTCTGTCTAGCTGTGCTCTAGAGTATTTCCCCAGGCTATGCTAGGCCTCCCCAGCCTTGACCCCTTTCCAGACACTGACTGATCTTCGGGAAGGTCCTCAGCTTCAGATGGAATCATTCTCTTCTCCAACGGCTGCGTGTGCTCCAGCCCATTGGTCACGTCAGAGATCCCAAACAGCTTTTTCTTTTTGTTTTTAAAACTCTTAGAACCAAATGTTATCTTGGGTATCCCATTACAGACATATATCTAACTATAGATACTGCCAACAGAGAATACTGTATCTTTTCAAATATACATAAAACACTACAAAAATGCATTGTATATTAAGCCATAATAAAAATCAGAATAAATTGCAAAAAGGAGAAATTTTGAGAATGAATAACAAAGAGCAGAAACAACAAAATACAACCACTTGAAAAATGAAAAGGTATTCCTAAATCACACTGGGATTAAATTTTTTTAAATGACTATTTAGAAAATTATAACAAATAAAAACTTGCATATAAAAATTTTTGTGTTACAATCTAAAATATTTTTTCAGTGTTAAATCAGAGGCCTTATATGCCTACAGAATTTTAAATGAAATATGAAAATAAAATCTAACTTCGTTGTCAGAAGAAAAATAAAAACTATTTTTTAATTTGTAAGAATAAAGTTTTCTTCCTTTACAAATATCTTCCTTAAAACTGGATATTTGGTTAACTAATGGGACACTAGAGGAATCTGCATAGAGTAAGCAGCAATTCAAATAATATGGAGTATCATTGCTCTTACTTAATACTTTCAAAGTTCTAACCAATACAACAAAACAAGAAAAATACATGGGTTATATATTATTTGAATAAAGGAAGAAAAAGGAAACTTTAAGAGAAGCAACAAAATATGAGTGGCCAAATACAAAATATACATACACATACACCCCACAATAGACTTTCCACAAACAATATCAGCAAATAAATAAAATATCTAGCAATAAATGTAGAAAGTAGGTAGCTACTGTTGAAGAAAATTGTTATACTTTATTGGGGTGCATAAAAGAATCCTAACTACATTGAGTAACAAATAGTCTTCCTGAATAGGAAGAAATAATTTTTAAAAGAACTTAATGTTATAATTGTACAATTTCCTTCAAAACTAATTCAGAAGTTCCCATCAATTTTAATCAAATGGCAAAACATTTTTCAAAATGAATATAAGAATCCATCTAGAAGAATAAACAAATAAGTCCCCCAAAAAGAGAGTAATGAAAGGGGACTAACAGTATCAGATAATGATACTTACTACATTATAAAACTTAGTAATTAAAGCAATATGGTGCTAGAATTGACAAACGGACCAATAGCACAGGGAAGCAGTTTCAGAAATAGACTCTAATGCTAATGAAAGTTAGGCATTTGACCAAAATCGTATTTAAAATCAAGAGAGAAAGAAGAGAATATTTAATAAGTGGCTCTGAGAGAACTGATTACATATTTGAAAAGAAACTGTTAGATTTCTGCTCTATAGTATACCCCAGAGGTATTGACCCATTAATTGTAAAATGAAAGAAAAAAAGGAAGAGAGAGGGAAACAGGGAAGGAGGGAGAAAAGAAAGAAGAATAAATGGAAGAAAATGTACATTATTTTAAAATATGATCTCCACCTAGAAACAAAGGAAGAAATCGTTAAAGGATTTTAATACATAAATATCAGGCATTTCTGTTTGTAGGGGGGGAAATCACTATTAAATTTTTAAACAAAAGCAAATATCTGGGGAAAATATTTGTAGCATATATCAGAGCTCTACAAAGAAGTAAGAAAAAGCATTTACAGATCATTAGGAAATAGGCGAGAATATAAGCAGGCAATTCACAAAAGGGAAACAAAAAATAAACAATAATAATGAGGATGTATTTAGTATTTCATGAAAATTAAAATAACAGTGTGATTGCCTTTTTGCCTATTTATCAAAATACTACTTTTTTAAAAAAAATTATGTTCTCCAATGCTAACAAGTTTGCACTGGAAATATGTACAAATGTTGTTAATCGGAGTTTAAATTGGTTCAGACTTTCTGGATGATATTATAGCAATATGTATCAAATGCTTTATTATTTTTTTAAATCTACTTCTAGCGATATTTCCTAAGAAAATAATTTGAAATGTGTCCCAAGATACATGCATAAATGTGCCCACAAATTATATTATGTATTCCTAATTTTAAAAATTAATAATGAACAATTTTCATGTCTTTCAAAACAAGGCTTTGGTAAAATGTTTCTAAAAGCTTGAGAAAGATGTGCATGATATAATATATTAAGTAAAAAAGCATGATGTGTAACACTGTCATGTATAGAAAGAATATGAATTTAAATTTGTAAAACAAAACAAATATAGAAAGAGAGAGTGAGAGCAAGAATGAGACCAAGAGTGAACGAGAGAGAGAGAGAAAATAAATACACCAAATAGTGTTAAGTGGTGGGAATATAAATGTATTCTGTTTTCTACTTATATCTTACTGGGTGTTTTTTATTAATTTAATAAATAAGAACTGCTTTTAATACCAGAAAAAAGGGTATCATTTTTTAAAAAAACTCATTGTATCAAAATCCTATTAGGTGGAAGTACTTGGATTATGTCAAATCTCCTTGAACTCTGTTTACTTGAATGCCATATCCACCAATAATCATCACCATCTTTATCATGAAGGCACCTTTATGACCCTCTCTTTATTTCAGGTAGGTGATAGTCTGGAGACACCTATATATAATGAAATTCACCCACTTCAAGGACATTGAAGTCCAAGTTGACTTTGTTCGTGGAATTTGATGTCCCATTGTATTCGTTTTACTTATTTCTCTTTCTCTGGCCTAGAAACAGTGTTGGTCTTTCTTAGGAGGATAAATCACAACTGAGGTGCCAAGATGGCTCTTCCTTTGCAGTGGCACAAAGGGGACATGTCAGGGAAAAGGCTGTCAGCAGACCACTGGCTTCTGTGCTTCTGACAAAGAGAAAGTGCCTCAGCTTATAGTGGTCCTGGGGAGGAAAAAGAAACAGTATTTGAGACATGAGAGCCCCTGCTGACCCCACAGCAGGGGACCTTAGTGGACAGTTAGGAATTGGATGGAGCCAGTTCCCTGCTGTGGCCCAGGAAAGTACAGCAAAGGGCAAACTTAACTTGATTGGCCCCAGGGAGTGAACCACTCTCCACACAGGGTGCTGCTAGAGGACTTCCTCCCTCCTGGTGCAAATTTGAGTAGATGCTCATGATATAACATACTTAGTGAAAAAGCTTGATGCATAACTTTATCATGTATAGCATGAATATGAACTTAGATTGTTATAAAAGGAAAAAAAAAACTTCCTCTATCTGGTATTGCACCACCAACTAAAGAGTCTGGAGAAAGGGCTTTTAAGAGCATTGAGAAGTGGCTGCAAGACAAAATTGCAGTCCTAGGAAGAGGAGCCTAATTCACAACAAGGGCACTCCCCACACAGCCTGTCATTTAAGGATGACACCTTCCCCTTTTGGATTTTGTTAAGTCCTTTGGGTTTAATTTTTCTCAAAGCTTGATTATACATTCAAAGAATGGGGAAGAAATTCCAGTAAGGAGAACTACATAAGCAAAAACGAAAAACTGGAAATGCTATTGTATCTGCAAGGAGTAATAAATGGTTGAATTTTCTTTCAGTGTGTTTATTATTATTACAGTTTGTCTCTGCTTTACGTTTAAAAACTGTTTATCCCTCCTCACATCAGGATGTAACAACAACAAAAAAAGGTATACATTGCATTTTCCCAACTGGATTTGTCAACAACAACAAAAAAATTATTTGCTTCTTTCCTTTGTTTTACTCGAGATATTTGGTCCTCCTCCTTGTATCCCAAATGGGAGAAAATAATAATCAATGATTGATTTATTTGTGTGGACAAAATGATTTGATGCTGTTTCTTCTTGTTGACAGAATGATCTGGGTGGAATTGCATTCCATTGAAAAAACTGTGATGAAATGTTATTCGTTGGATGAATAAAGTTAGAAATCAAGAGAAATTGCTTTGGCTCACAAGATATTTTTTCAGCTGTCAGTCATTTCTTGGCATTTGATCACATCACTGTCTCTGCTCCCATCATATTGACTCCATTGTCTGTTATTAATTGAAGCATGACTTTTCTTTCAAAACTAGAACGAAGAGCACAAACTCTAGAAAATGAAAGAAGTTTCACTTTTACTTTTCCTGGTGTCTTGACTGTCTGGTTCTCTCCAGAGTACCTCCCCTTTCTTCCTTATTGGTACACTTCATTTTTTTTTATTTCACAATATTACGGGGGGGAATAAACGCTTTGGTTACATACATTGCCTTTGCACTGCCCAAGTTGGACTACAAGTGTGCCCAACCCCCAGGTATCACACACATGCATACCCATTAAGTGTGAATTTATCTATAGGTATGTCCTTCTTCTAAAGATGTACTCTGTGAAAGGAAATGTCCTATGATTTGACTTTATTCAGCATGTCTTCACATGGCCTCATGAAGATATAAATTTCACAATAAAACTCCCTTGCTATGAAGTCAGAATACTACACAGCACTGAGAAATAAAGAACTGATAATGCGTCACAACATGGATGCATCTCTCAAGCATGATGTTAAGTCAAAGAAGCCAGACATAAAAGATGCATGCTGTATGAGTCCATTTCTAGAAAGTTCAGAATCAGATAAGACTTATCACTGATGTTAGAAGTCAGGAGAATGATCTCCCTTTGGGGGAGGGTGAGTGACTGAGAGGTGGCAGGGAGGTACTTCTCCTGGGACAGATCTGTTTTTTGATCTGGATAGTGGTTACAGAGATGTATTCTACTTGGAGACGAAACCCCATCATACTGTGCATTTATGGAAGGTTTTTGCACAATATGTTATACTTTAATAAAAATTTGCTAACTAAAAATTAGTTTAATTACTATATAAAGGATTGTTTTAAGTCTGTAACTGATTAGATGTGGAAGTGAGAGGAAACAACACTACAGAGCGACCTCCAAGTTTCTTTCAGGCATGAGTGGGTGGGAGTGCAGAGGAAAAAGGAGGACATAGTAGAGGATCTTTTGAGGGGAGTTGGGGGGATTAGTTTGGAAGGGTTGGGTTTGAGGTACCTGCAAGTGGGAACACTCACTCCAAACTCAGAATGGACAAGTGGGATGGAGTATGCATTCCAGAGTGGTCAGTACAGCAATGATAACTAGAGCCTGTGAGAGGATGCAATTGCCAGGGGGAAAGGCAGCATGAGGAGAGGAGAGCTGAGGCAGGAGCAGGAGGAAGCCCTTGGTGTGGGCTACAAATTCCTGTCCCAGGGGACAGAGGCAGGATGCACTTCCTGGACACTCAGCATCCAAGGACCCAGCCTGCCCTGGAACCCATCCCACTCACCATGAGGTGGGGCTCCTCCCACGGCCACGCTTGTTTCCCAGTTACCCTCTAGACTTTGACCTCTCCTTGTCCCATTCACGCCCAAGCTCCTGGCACACATCTGGTGAATGAATGAATGAATGAGTCTCTCACAGATAAGTCCTTAGTCATAACAGCATTTGTAGGCTTTTGCAATGTCAAACAAAAATGAAATAGAGACCAGGGGTGAATGCAATTGATGTGTATGTGTGTTGGCAAGATGAAGGAAGCGATTTTAAGCACATACTGGAGGTGGAATGAGGGACCACTGGTGGATATAGTAGTTTTATATCAGATCTGGACAGAGCAGCAGGGGGTGGAGTGGAGACAGTTATTAACAATCCTGCCCCTTTCTCCCAGTTCAGTCCAATGAAGATACCCATAAAATAAGTCCTCTTTCATTCCGTAGGCAGTCAATAATATCTGACAATAGGCAGGTCAGCAAAAATGGCAGTTGTATCTGCAATATGGAAATCACCAAAGAAAACCATTGTTTGTTCTGAAATTAATGCCTCTTAGAATCAATAATACATTGGAAAATTGATATTGACTACAATGTGTCTGTGGGTGGCTTTCAGCAGGGTTGGAAGGTCCATTGGCTCCCTTCTTACTGCAGCGGTTAAATTAGCAAGTCACTATGTACTGTAGTTGTAAGGCTCTTGCCTATCTCATTCTTACAAGAGAGTACCTGACACCTAATAAGAGCTCAGGAAATATTAGCAACTGTTTCTCAATTTGTGTTTTGGGTATTAGTGCTTTGTCATTTGTTGGTAAAAAAAATCATCATGAATTAACGACACTAGCTGCATTAAGGACTTGGTGCATGTGTCAATGCCCACGTTGCATCTGTCTCTGTGCTACAGACTCTAAGGAAACTCATAAATTAGGCAAAGCCCTCTTAGACTTAGAGCCTAACCGAACTAAAAAGGGTTTAGACAGCATCTGTACCCACCGTGTTGTCTTCCAGATGAGGAAATTGTGACCTGAAGTGACAAAAAACTAAGTCCAGAATTCTGAGTTTCTGAATTCTAGTTTAGAGAACTTTAAACTATATCCTCAGATCGCTTATGTATTTGCAATTTTCATAACTGCATCAATGAAACACAAGAAATACAATTAAACCAATGTGTTCATGGTTGATCATTCATGCCCTTCTGGCGACAGTGTTCAGAGAGGGGAAGAACCCCAGAGGCAGTGTGGTATAATGGAAAGGGATGGTAACCAAAGAGTCATGGGTTCAAATCCCTGCTCTGTCACATGATTGCAGGATGGTCTGAGAAAACCTCCATGAGCTTCTTTAAAATGACAATAAAATATTTTGCTTAGAGGTAGCTCTCAGGAAAAAAATAAAATATAGCATGAGAAATGACGAACAAGGCACCTGGCACATTAGGCAATGTATGTCAGCTCCTTCTCTGTTTTTCTCTTCTTCCTGGAGTATATAAGTCAGAGCTTCATAGACTAGCGATGAGCCCAAGCAGTCTGTATGTTTTCTTTCTCTTTTGAGTTGGTGTGTTGAGTTTTGCCCTCCCACATTCATGGCTGGCCCAGGGCTTGAGCTGTGAGCCCCAACCTTCAGGGTTATTGCTTACTTGACCCTGCTTGCCTGGGCATAGGGTGTCTCTGCTGCACCCCAGGTTCACTCTCTAGGGTATAGTCTTGGAAAACAGAAAACAGCTGTGCACTGGCCCCCACTACTGCATCAGCTCTGCTGGCTGCTCAGGATGCAGACCAACAATACAAAACCAAGGCCCCAGCAGAGGTTTTCATCTTTATCTCTTGCTTCTCCTAGGAACCTTCGAGAAAATACTAGTTTTTTTCATGTATTCAGAAAACAGTCCCTTGAAAAGTAAATGAACCAAAATGAAGTTCACTGACCTCACTGAGGTGCCTGCAGGGCTCCCAGGTCCCATGGGTGATTGTGCACTGACCTTGACTAACTCATCCACTTGGGGCCTACACTCAGACAGTCCCAATCACTAGGCTTTACTCTGAAGAATCCACCTCTCCTGAGAATTACAGAAACTTGTTTAAGTCAACCCCCTCCTCCCTGGGCTATGGACTTTGTAAAAGCAGAGCTATCGGGAGGGTAACTCTCTCTGTTCCAGAACTGCTGATGCAAAGACAAGAAGAGATGGCACAGACACAAAGGTACAGGGCAACATGCCCACAGACTCCCTACCCCAACCAGACACCCCCAACACACAGACACACATACACACAGAGGTATGCAGGACCACAGAGACACACCCAAGCATACAAATTTTGGTATACATACACTTCACTCAAGAGCATGCACATGTATCCTGCATAAACACACACACACATACCTTGGCAGAAAGACTGCCATAACTTTGCATGTCCCTGAGTCTACCCTCTCCCCTGCCTCTGCACCTGTAGCCCCCCTGGCAGGGGTATTTCAGCTCTGTAGTCAGAGCAGAATTTGAATTCCTATTCTAACTTCTACTACTCAAGAACCATCGATCTTGGGCAGGTTATTCAACCTTGTAATCCTCTTTTTCCTCATCTGCAAAATAGGGGTAATAATGGTTTCCACCTACAGTAATGGTGTTTTCTCACAGGAATACTGTGTGGTTTAAATGAGATGACATATTTAAAATATTTGGCACACTGACTACCAAATAGTTAAATAGTTAACATTCCATAAATGGCATAGGTAGGTATTACACGCCTCAATCTCCTAGTTACAGAATCCAAAAAGATTTGAAAACCAAAAGACTTTTTTCACAACCTGACCTGCTCTGATATAAGTCTTTTTATCATGCATATTCATCCCACTTAGAGCCAATATTCATAAATTTGGCTGCAGAAGTATTAGTGTGTTTGATTACGATACTGCCCCAGTTGCTACTGGGGTTTTGTTTTATAAATAATATATATTGCTTGATTTGGGGGAATTCTGAAGTCTTATTTTGAAACAAGTATGGTCCCAAGGATTTGGACTAAAATTGTAGAACTGTATTATCATGAATATCTTTAGTTTCTATAACAAAAATAAGAATGTATTGTATGTAATAATAACCATTATGATATTATTAGACCGTAATGGAATAACAGCTCTTGTTACTATCATTGTGCCTAAACTCTCTGCCTCTTTATCGCATACATCTAAGTGTTCCTGGTTTATGGTGGAGAGTTCACATGTCAGCCTGTCTTCCTCTCCTCCTCAGACCCCAAGCCACTTGCTCCTTGCATTATCTCCTCATTTCAGGAGGAACTAAAGCTTGTCACAGCTTTCCAGTGGAATGAGTGTCTGGGCCATCGAGGCCACCTCAGTCTTGCTCCTATCCAAAGTCTTCCTTGGCTGTTCCAGTATATACTGACCTCTCCTTCTGCCCACATCTGCTCACACACACATTGGGCTCTGGAGTCCCCACTCCAGGGCTCCACGTGGGGTGGTGTTACAGAGCAGATGGGGTGGAGGGAGGAAGAAGCATCTCTCCCCAGGTGAACTCTGAGCACCTAGACAGCAGAAGTCTCAGAACTAACTTTTCTGAATCCCCCCACCACATGTCTGAGGACCAGACCATCAAAACTGATGAGTAGATACCAGTGCAATGGAGAAATTTACTTGGCTTTTCTTCCCTCTTGGAGCCAGAGCACACTTGGTGAATGAACAGCTCCCTAAGTCCCCATCAGCTGAGGGCCCAGGCCAGACCTGCGCTTTCCTGCATTATCATCTCTAAAACCTTGGTCCTCGACCTTGGGAGTGCATTAGACTCATCTGGAAAGATGTTTTAACATCCCAGTGCATAGACCACACTCCAGACCAATGAATTCATAATCTCTGGGGATAAGACTCAGCCAACAATGTTTTGTTTTTGTTTTTTTTTAAAGTTCCCAGCTATTTCCAATGTGCAGTTAACACAGAGAATCATCATTCTCTGGGCTTCTGGAAGGAATAATGTACCTGCATTCATTACTAAGTCCCACTACATGGTCATCCCTGGGTAATCCCAGGAGCTGGGGACTCTGGTGTCAGTACTGTGAGGAGGAGAGTCTTGTCCCAGAGAAGCCCCGCATGGGTCACCCTGGAATAGGAGCCTGGAGAGAAAGCAACACCAAGTTCCTTGGAGCACTAGGCAGCGGACACCTGCAGAGCCAGAGCTCCCAGGTGGGTCAACTTGAGGCCTAGGAAAGGTAGAATTGCCAGATAAAATATAAGCCACTCAGCTAAATCTAAATTCCAGATAAACAGCATTTTTTTTGTTTAAGTACCAAATATTGCATAATGTACTAAAAAATTATTCTTTATCTGAAATACAAATTTAACTACATTCCATAGTTTTATTTGCCAAATCTGGCAATGCTGGGGATGAGGGGAACTTACTCTGACTGCCTCCCACCTGTGTCATGAAAGTTTGTGCAAAAAAGATGAAAAACAGCTGCGCTATTCCAGACATTCATTTCATTTGTCAAATAAATAGAACTTGCACTTTCTTTAAAAAAAAATAAAATAAAAATCAAGCTTGTTTACATTTCTTATTCTTTTTCTTCCAGAGACCTGGTCTTTCATAGCATGCTGGCCCCTTAACTCCTTGTCAAAGGTCCTTCCAGTCTGTAATGGAGGGAATTCAGGGACACTTTCCATTTCTGTCTGTGTCGCATGAAGACAGAATTGAGGATTCACTGCCAGAAAGCCCCTCAGCTGCCTCCCACCTCTCAGGCTGTTCCCAGCAACTCCCAGAAGGGCTCTGGGCTCAGGGCTCCTGTCTGCCCCAAGCCCGGGGAGCTTTACTCAGGGAAAGAAGGGCAGGGGAACTGGGCAGCAGCAGAGATGGTGCTAATTGGAGCAAAAGATTTCGCCTACTGGAAACAGTAGCTGCAGGCGACACCAGATCTGAGGGACCCTGTGAAACTCTAAGGGCCTGACTCCAGCCTGGCTCCCCCGGGGAAGACAAGACTGAACCTCCATGAGGCAAGGCAGAAAAAGCTCAAAATGAATCAATTAACAGCAAAAACAAGGTAATATGTAACTGTATTTTTTTTCTTCTGTCTCTTTGTGAATGTTAAAATTGTATTCTAAGAGGAGAAATATTTGCTCCAGAGCCTCCGGAGCCAGTCAGGTCAATTTAGGCTTCACCACTGAAGGGTCATTGAGGATGGCCTTGGCTGGGAGATGTCACCTTACTTTCCACAGCCTGCTGGAGCTGTGCTGGCCCCTGGGTTGGGTACTTTGCAGACCCCTGAGGGATTGGTTTCGGTTAGGTCTGGCTACTTCAAAATGACATCTTCCCTGATCTCAGGAGCCTCTGAGCTGAGATTACCATCCTGCTTATGAGTCTCATAGCACACACTGCTGCCCCTTCCTTACGTAATCCAGTACCTTCCAGCCATCGTCATCTGTGGGCATCAACCCTCTCAGACACGTGAGCATGAGAGGGGTACACGGTGCACATCCTCCTTTCAGCCATGCGTTAACTAGTCCAGCGCATTGCTCTGAAATATTTGATGGATGAATGAGTGAAAAAAATAAATTAGGAGTGACAGCCACCTCCCCTTTAAATATACATGCTTGCCATCTCCTTCATCTTTCCAATTGCCTCATAAGGCCAGAAAGGCTACAATTATTATGCTCATCTCATAACTTAGAAAACAAGATTTGGAGAAATGACTTTCCCAAATGGGTTGTAACTCGCCTATGGCAAAGCCAGATTCGTGGTCCCCACCCTGGAGTCCCAGCACAGCATGGCCCCTCCACCACGCTGCTGAAAGGAGGACACGCTGGACGCAAATCTCCAAATGCTTAAGTGCTATCGCCAAAAACAAGGAGACCTGCTGCTCCATCTCCTCAACAGTAAATACGTAATAAATAGTAGTTGGTGTTTCAAAATATTAGGGAAAGGATAGGAACTTCAATGCATGTTATCTGGGCAAAAGATATAGAGTGAATCCTTTTGGGTAAAAATTGTTGTTGTCTAGAACTCATTTCCCAAGAAGGAAACCAAGGCTTTCCAAATCAAACAGCATCTCGTTTGGGCCCATTTATTTATGTAGCCGTTAAATAAAGACACGCCAAGTGCCTACTCTGTACTGGGCATCGTTCTGAAGGCTTGGATGGAGTAGGGGAGTGAGTCAGAGAAGCTCTCCACCCTCATAGATCCTACACACTAGTGGGGGCAGATAGAGAAGAAAAAACAAACCCGATACACAGGCAACACAGCATCAAGGTGTGATGAGTGCTGGGAAGAACATAAAGCAGGGTGGTATGAAAGAGGGTCCCCACAGGACAGGAAACACCTCCCTCTTGGAGGAAGTGGCACTTGACCTAAGACCTGCCTGCCAGGAAGCAGCCAGTCTTGGGAGGGTATGTGGCAAGAGCAGCCCAGGCAGAGCAAACAGCCCATGCCAGGGACCCGAGGTAGAACTGGATGAGTGCACAGGGGGCAGAATAAGATGCCATCAGAGAGCTGGGCAAGGGCCAGGCCCCAGGAAGCCCAACTCTGTGACGCCTGATGGGCCAGGATGAGGAGTTTGCATCTTACTCTCAGTGTGACAGAAAGACCCTGGAAGGTTTTGAGCAGAGAAGTGCATGATTTCACTTATGTTCTAAAAATGCCATTTGGCTTTGTGGAGCATGGATTTAAGGCAACAGGTAAAAGCAAGAGGTTGAGTGAAAAGAAAGCTGTTGCAATATTCCTGATCATGAAAGCCATGACCTGTCCTGGTGAAGACAGAACAACGTGAATGTAGGATGTGTTTTTAAGCAGTATCGGTGGTTTTGCCAGTGAAAGATACCCAGGGAATAAAGGAATGTTGGGGTCGTTAGGATTAGGCTTCTGCTTGGTTTAAGCAACTAGCTTTATGTTGGTGCCATTACTGAGACTGAGAAAAGAGAAGTCACAGGAGGAAACAGAGCTTCCTTTGGGGACGTGTGAGGCCTGAGATTCCTGTTAGATGACCCTCCCAAAAGCAGACAGTAGTAAAAGGAGAGGATTTGATCTGGGCAGCTGGTGGTCTAGCTGCACAGCAGGCAAAGAGTGTGAGGCCCTGGACAGCCCTCTTGGTGGCCCTTTGCTGAGGGGATTGGGGGAGAGAGGAAGCAAAAGCTCTGGATGCTGAGGCCTGACTCCCAGGGCATTAATGTGTCTGAAGTGCAGAGAGACAGTGGGGGAGATGAAGACAACTGGGTGCATAAGTCTTAAGATCATGGAAAAAGCCAGTTCTACACACTGGAATCTTGGAGTCACTGACATAGGGTTAGTAATTAAAACCACAAGGTGAAGAAACTTCCCTGAAAAGAGAAAGTATAAGTAAAGAAAAAAAGAGAGAGCAGGATGATGCCTCAGGCGTTCCCACATCAGGGTGGGTGGAAGGAGCCAGCAAGGGTGAGCCAGACAACAAAGCAGGAGGAGAACTAGAAGAGTCCAGAATCCAAGAGCACTGAGGGTAAAAGAAATCACAAAAGGCTTCCTGGATTAAGTGGTGTTTAAGCCAAGGCTTGGAGACTGAGTGGAGTTCAGACCAGTGTGGAGCAGATAAGGGCATTGCAGAGGGATGTAAAGGTGTGAGCAAGGACTTGGAGTGGGGCCCAGGTGGTGAGGATCCATGGAGACAGGTGGGAAGGGGGAGAGGCTGGTGAGAATCACTGAAATCACTGCCCATGTGCTGGAGCCCGAGTGAGCGTGTGTGAAGGCAGGAGACGGCCATGGCTGACTGCATCATCTCTAGCCCACTGTCTCTCTGCACTTCAGACACACTAAATGCCCTGCGAGTCAGGCCTGAGCATCCGGAGCTATTGCTTCCTCCCTCCTCCAATCCCCTCAGCAAAGGGCCACCAAGAGGGCTGCCCAGGGCCCTGCTCTCTCTGCCCTCTGTGCAGCCGGACCACCAGCTGCCCAGATCAAACCCTCTCCTTTCACTGCTGTCTGCTTTGGGAAGGGATGCCAAGGGAGTCTTTAACCCAAGAATTCAGGAAATTAGCACCACTTCAAGCTCTCCCGCCAACGTTCTGTAAACCCCTCTCTGCCCCAAATTAAGGTGGTTTCTTAATTAAGGTTATCTCCTGGCTCCTCTTGTAAGTGAAGGTGACTTGGTTTTCCAACTTTCCTCCTCTCCTGCTTCTCAAAGTTTGCTCAATGGTCTTGGTTTCTCTAGATGCCCCTTATTGTATAGCAAACTTACCTTCTATCCAGCCTGGGCAAATCATAGCCCATATGCAGTGTCCTCTAGCACCTGTGGACTGGTAAAATTCTCCTAATCTTGGGGTCTGAAATCAAGGAAGAGGCTAGAGCTGGACAAGAGGTCCAGCTCCTCAGGAGAGGGGCCCATTCTGCACAGGGAAAACCGGCCAGGCCAGCACAGGGAGGGGCTGCCATGGCCCACAGGGAAAACTTGCTGGAATGAGGGAGAGAGTGGACTGGATGATTTGTGTATAGGCACCTTTAGCCTCCCCCCAATGGAAAGGAAGCCCCCACGAGTGTACACACACATTCAACAGACAATCATGTTCACCAATCATGAACCACTCAGATATGTCTCCTTCATCCTTTTCATGCTTTCACATATATGTGCACACAGTTGCATTCACTCTCAGCCTGCCTGCCATGAGGGAGGACACCAAGTGTCCTAATAACTAATGCTGTCCCTACAATGCCCCTGATGCTGCACAGGGCTCCTGCCCCCAGCACCACCTGACTTGGCTGAAGCGGATGGGCAGACTCCACATGTTTGGGACATCCTGCTCTCAGCTCTGCCTCTCCTGTCTCATGACTCTAGCTATTCAGCTGTAACCATTTGCACATGTTAATGTCTTATTTGTGTCTGTTCTTAGGTCTTTTAAATATGTATGTTCGTCCTAAATACTGGTCTGTGGCAGAAACCACATCTCTCAAATTAGGCCAGGAGGCCTGGGGCTCCCCAGGGTGCAGACTGTTCATCTTCCACCAGACTTGAGACACCTGGTGATGATGTACCTGTCAACCCACTTAAGCTGGCAGCTGCTTGAAAGCTGGGACCTTCACGTCTATGTCACTAGCGCCCTCAGTCTGGCCCAGTCCAGGGCTTGGCACACCAGGGATGTTCTGGAGGAGGCGTGAGGCTGTCTGAGATTAGTGGAGTTATGGGCCCCCTTCCTCCTAAGTACTGGTGTCCTTGGCAGTCCTCTTTGCAGCCACTACTCACAGAGGGACAGTTGTCACAAAGACCCAGCCCTTGTTGTTCTGTCCGCATAAATCCAGTTCCAGAAGATACAAGATTGTGCATGCCAGCAAGAGCAGCTGCTGCTTCAAGAAGGGGCTCAACCTCCTGGACAGACTGCTGAGAAGAGTCAGGAAGGAGGAGGTGATACCCCTCACCTGGGCATCAGCATTCCCCTCTTTGATGTCCCCATGCACCTATCATACTGCTGTTCCAATAGCTCAGACGGGGCACTGGAGTTGGCTGTTGACCACCAGCCCCTCTGGAAGATGGAAAACAGCTTAAGTAGGAACTAGGTTTTATTCCTCTTCGTAATCCAAGCACTTAGCACAGAATCCAACATGGTGAGCAATCAACGAGCACTAACAAAAAAACAAGGAACACAGGGAGGAACTTTCATAGGCCAGTTCCTCAGAAAGCAGACTCTGAGATGAAGACTGGCAGATAAGAGTTTCTTAGAGATCATCTTTGCAATCCACAAGATCCTCTGCAGTGGAGCGGGAAAAGTAGAATTGGGCAAAGGGAGGAGTTGTATGAGGATTCAGTCACTGCAGGGAGCTCTGGAGCTGAGAGGGCCCTTCAGAATGAATCCGTCTTTATACGCTATCACTCACCAGTCTCTGCATGGGGGACCAGTGCACCTACTCTCCTAGCAGCTGGGGGAAAAGAGTGCTTCCATGCTGGAACCCTGATGGAATATCAGTATTTAGAGAATGAGAAGAAAGGTACTAGTAGAAGAGCCACCAGACCCAAATCAGGAGCCCTGTGCTCTAGTCCACACGTTTTCTGATCTTGCATAAGTCATTGAACCTCTCCAGCCATTCGTTTCTTTTATGCTGGCTTCATGTTAAAATCTCCCAAGAAGTTTTTAAAAATTACTAGCTCTAATCCCCACCTGATGTCAATTGCATCAGGATCTCAAAGGGTAAGTGTCAGGTATCAGTGTTCTTAAAACTTCCTGGTGATTTTAATGGGCAACTAAGTTGGAAAACCAATAGATAATACATGGTCCTTAGAGCCCCTTCTAAATGATGTCTAATACCTATGTACCAGATTTCTAGTGTCTATGCTTTGTAGCAAGAGCTAACCTCCTCTGTGTATAGAAGGACCAAAGTAACATCTGGTTGCAGAAGCCTGTCCAAGTTCACCCCTTGTTGTGGGTTGGATTGTGTCCCCATAAAATTCATATGTTGAATTCCTTACCTCCAGTACCCCAGAATGTGACTGTATTTGAAGACAGGACCTTTACTTAAGTTAAAATGAAGTCGTTAAGTCCAATATGAAGTCATTAATCCAATATGACTAGTGTCCTTATAAAAAGAGGAGATTAGGAGGACATATATATATACAGAGGGAAGACCATGTGAAGATACAGAGAGGAGAAGGCCTCAGGAGAAACCAACCTACCAACACCTTGATCTCAGACTTCCAGCCTCCAGAACTGCAAGACAATAACTTTCTGTTGTTTAAATAACCCATCCTGTGATATTTGTTATAGCAGCCCAAAAGTCCCCCCAACAAATAAACAGGGCTGGGCTTGCCCTAAACAATCATGGACAAGCATTCCTAAGTTTCTCCAGTTATACTCAAAGGGAGACCAATCAATTTCTCCAAATAAATATCAGAAATACAATGTGTTTAAAAAGCAGAGAGGCCTAGGAGGGACTTGTAGTGAATCTTCCACTATAAGTAAATACTAGTGTCCAACCCATTCCTTTAATGACCTGAAAAGTCCTGTGGGCTCAGCAATGTATTCCCTGGGAGGAGTTTTTCCTAAGAATGCAGTCTCCTAACCCACTCCTTTGCATAAACACAAATGAAGTGTGAAAAATAAAAGTGTTCTAAACAAGAGATGCAATTATTTTAGGTTCTTTCCTATAAGAAAAGGAAACATCATTCTGCCATAATTTTCTCTTTACTTCCCTCCCTCATTCTGTCCTCCTCTTCTACTCACTGTTTAATGAGCCCCAGAATTCTTCTCCAGATAACTTTTATCCATCATGTAACACAACCTTGGAGGTCATCGTTGGCTCCAGTTGGATGGCCTGAAAGAACAGGGTGGGCTTTAGGCATTCACTGTAAGGGAATAGAGCAAGTCTGTGCCTTGGATGAGGTGGTTTGTGCTTTTCTCAATTCCTTTATTCAGACAGAAGAAAACATTCTGAGAGTGATGTTGGGCCTTGGCCTAGAATGTGTCCAACACAGAGCCTGGAGAAGGAGTATTTCAGAGGTCTGTTACGATACCCTGGGCCTCAGCCCTGTTAGCTTTGGTTACTGTTAACCCGCCGTTGAGCCCAGGGAACTCTTTGTGCCTTGCTTCTGTGTGTCAATCCCTGTGTCCACCACCAACCTAGTATCAGACCCTCTAGGATGTGGTTCACCCTGCTGCAGGTCCCAGCGCCAGCCATGGGGACAGCCCTGTGTTGACTTACCCCGTGCTTGCCTGCCGGGTTCCTCAGTTCCACGCCGCCCACCCTTGGGCCCCCCCTCTACAGAGAAGCAGTAGAGGGAAGGTGTTAAGAGCACGAACTCTCCAGTCGGCCTGGGGTGAAGTCAGCTGTGTTACTTGGGAATGTCATTGCTTCACTCTAAGTCCACCTCTTCATCTGCAAAAGGAAGATGAGTATTACCTGTCTCACAGGTGGGAAGATGAGTATTACCTGTCTCACAGGTGAGGGAGAAAGGTATGTAGAGGGCTGAGAATAGTGCATGAGGCATGAAAGCCCTCAGGGAGTGCCACTTCCTCTAGGCAGTCCCCCACCTTGAGCTATGTGCTTGAGCAGCTGTGCCCATTGTGTACCAAGTTTTCCAACTACAAGATTGAACTCTCTCCCCCCACACCCCGTACCTCCCCCAGGCAACTGGGCCAGTCTAATTCCAAGGCCTACTTCCTCCCAAGGCCCAGCCACACTTCACCTAAGATGCCATAAATTAAATAGCAATGACCACAAAAACATCTCAGTCCCAAAGCATTATTGAGCACTTACTATGTGCAAAGCCCTATACTAGATGTGGGGTATACAATAAATAATTTATATTCTCTTATCTTCTCAAAGAGCTGGGGGTATAACATATGAATAGAATGTCTCTAAAATCATAATAGAAATTAACAGGGAAAAGAATTCTTGCTTCCTTCTGAAATGTGACCACTGCATACTGTTAGTTTCTCTGCAAAGTTTAATGTTTTTGTTTTTCAAGGCTGAGTTCGCTGGGTTGGATGAGATGAGGAGAACTGGGTCACCCATCTCAGCATCCCACTGAAGACTGACATTGTCTGGATTGTGGGGCAAATGGATTTCCACAGAAGTGGCCCTGGGGAGGAGTCCCTTTGGCGGTTTTCCAGTTCTTAGATATAAAGCCCTTGTTGTCACCAGGAGATCGTGTTTGTGGTGGCCGTCCTGGGAGACAGAATCTGGTTATAAAATTAGAAAGCTGGTTAAGTTGGTGATCCCTGCTCTTTCTCTGATCTGTTACATCACTGTCTCTGTCACTCCAACCCTTAGGAACCCAGCATGTTCACGTGTATTCATGCCTGTTTACATCCTTCCTATCAGGAGTAAAAAGTGTTGCAATGAGCATAGTCACTCTGTGGAGATGGGATCTGAATTTGTTTCCTGCTCCAGGGCCTTCAGCCAGAACCGACTGATGAGGGCCTGGGGTCCCGGGTGAGGAGTGGGGCCCGTGCCAGCCTTCAGATCACCCACAGGCAGGTGAGCATGTGCGCTGGGTGCCTTGGGAGAGGAAGGATGAGACACGTGGAGGTGTCAGGTGCAGGGACTGCAGCATTTAGGTCAGCAGACCCTAGCAGGACTGCCTATTGAGTGCAATAATCATGTTTCCCATAGCGCCCTGGGAACCCCGAGGCAGGATGGGGGAGAGATCCAGAAGCCTTCCCAGAAAAAACAATGCATAAATTAGACTCAAAGAGGGTCCCAAAGAGCGCGATGTTTAACCCAAATGATATAATGTTTAAGCTAAGCAAGAAAAATACCTCAGGCAGACTCTCACACAGTCAAAACAGAATGATAGGGAGAGGCCCTGCTCTGGGAGGCCTTGCTGGGGGCCCTAAGCCTTGCCCCCAGGTGACTGGGCACTGCAAGGATATTTAAGTTGGCCTTGCCGAAAGGTTCTATAAACTGAATGACAAATCAGAACCCTGGGCACTGAGTGCCCTTATGAAGCTGGTTTCCCAGGCCTCAGCCTCTAGGGATTTCCCTGGCAATGGGTCGGCCGAGAGTTCCCTGTGTGACCCTGGAGGCCTAAGTGGTCAGCAAGTCCCCCACCGTCCCCTCCTGCAACCTGCCCCGCAGCCCCCAGGGGCTGCCCTTAGTGGGCTCTTTTCCTGGGTCTGCTTCCTAGGGTTAGGTTTTCAGAAGGCAGCAGAGAGGCCTGAAGGACTGAGAGCTTCATCTCTTTCCCTGTCGTCTTTTCACACCATCTTAAAATTCGTCTGTCCCTGGGAAGCCTGTTCAAGCAGCATCAGCATGAAAAAGCCATTTTCCCACTTTCCTAATGCTTTTTCTGAGACACATAGTGGCTCACAGGAGCGAGAGCTGAAGCGCTTCCTCCTCCTGTCTGTGATCTTGGCGTCTTCAGGACATCAGCATCAGCATCACAGAGGCTAAGAGAGGCACAGCATCCCTCCCAGGTGCCCTGAGGCCACCTCTCCCAGACACACAGGCCACCAGTGGGCTCCTAATGAGAACTCCTTCCCTTTTCCTCTCTCCCTCCCTCCCACCCTCCTCCCTTCTCAGCACTCTCCTGTTTTACTGTCACCCTCATCATGGTGCATGACAAGCATCCATTCACTTGCTGGGCTCCCCCTGCAGACTGCTCAAGCCCTGGGAGCCACACACAGGTGGCCGTTGCAGATGCTCAGCACATGTCAATTGCTTGTTTCCTTCTCTTGTCTTCTTCTCGAGGAGGTCTTCTTCCCAGACAAAAGCAATCCAGCCTCATCACTCCAGCCTTCTAAAATCTCTTAGGCATTATTTAGACGGTATATCCCTTTCACGAGTTAGCTGCCTGTGTCACCTTCCCTTTAGGGTCATGTCCCCACACCTAGCACAGAGCCAGCACACAGTTAGCGTTCAGTGAGCATCTGTGGGATGAATGAATGAGTGAATGAATGAATGTGACTTCCATGGCAGGTGGGTCCCAAGAGAGCAGGGGCACCATTTCTCACTGGTGTTGACCTGCCTCCAGCACTCCTGACATGATTCAGCACATAGAGATACTCACCCACGTGGTGGCTGATGGCACTTGCAAATGCCATTCAGACGCTTTCCTTCCGAAGGGTGACTGCATTTTGTCCTCTCCACCTCTTCAAATCTCACCTCTCCCTGCCCCAGCCCATTCCCCTCACCCAGAGAGGCCGGATCACCATTCTTACACATCCTCTGCCCTACCACAGCACTGCCTGGAAGTCTGAGCAAGCACACCCTGCCACCCTGGTTATTAAGGTGCTGGGTATTTGGGGCAGTTTCTTCTGCACAGAGGACAGTCCCCCAGGGGCTGGTGTGCCATCTCCACTGGTCACTTGACCCCCGGGAAGGAGACGTGCTGGGCTCATCATGAGCTCTGAAAGTTCTCGTTGGCCTGACTCGAATCATAGCTGCAATTCACTTCCCAGAGGTCCCTGCAAGGGGGACACTTCTGAAATCTGAGAGCAGTGCCCCTTGGCCCTCAGCGCCCACAGGCCTCCCTCCACAAGGGACTCTGGGGAACCAAAGGCGACTGAAGAACCACTGCTGTGCAGCTGGACTCCTCTTCGTGCTAGATCTCTATTGCCCAGAAGCACGTGGGTTTTCTCAATCAGCCAACCTATAGTGTCTTCAGAAATGCTCTTCCTTGTAAGACAGACAGAAAGCCAAATTCCTAGTGACCTGCAAGGCTTTGTGCGTCCCTGCAGCCTGATAAGCTCTCATTCCCTCCAACCCCCATCTGCTCTCTGGAGGGTCTCACCCTTTGCCCAGGTAGGTTCTGTTCTGGGGGAAAAACATGCCCTCGGAGGCATGTGCTCTTCCTACTCTCCCCTTATCAAGTTCTGACACATCATCAAGCCTCCCAAACTTCTAAAATTTCCAGCAGAATTTGCCGCTTTCTGCCCTGTTCGCAAACTGCACTTTATGCCACATTTTCCCATATGATAATTCACATGGGTGCAGGGAATAAATGGACTCTCACTGTAGCAAGGAGACCTCCGCCTATAGCAATCCTGTAGGGAACTGATGAGGAAACCACCTCCTCCTGCCGACATAAAGCCCCATCGCCCAGGGCTGGCAAAGCTGGAGACTCTCCCCACAGGGCGGAGGGACAAGCTGGCCCTTGCACACCAGCACCCCCCACTGAGTCAGCCAGTCTTTGGGCAACACCCAAATGACCACGTTCGCAGCCTGGCAGGGTAAGACCTTCATTCTGTGCAAACTGGAGCATCACAAGACTCAGGGATCGCAAGAGGGGAATAAGCTAAGAGGTTGTGCACCAGGGTAGCCTTACAAAAACAGCATGGTGCAGTACGGTAGCAGAGCCCTCCACGTGGGTGCTAAATCAAGTGTACCGAGACTATCACAGGCTCCATGGCCAAGAGAGCTAAGGCTAGAGAGGCCCAGCCCACTCTAAGTTCCTGTTTCCAGCAGAGGATCCACTTCCTGTCATCAGCGCTGGAAATTATCATGCCCTGCCAAGGACATCCAGGGCGTGTCCTTGCCTAATGACCTCAAGGGACCACCATGTATAATATATAATACAATTAGCAACAAGCCCAACATTTATATAAGAGGAAAACACCTTCAGTGTGGCAAGTGGGGAGGGTGTCGTGTTATAATCATTCTCGATTTGATCATTTTCAGGAAAGGGATTATTGCTTCTCTCCCACAACTCTACCAATAAATATGTCTGTTAAATTCAGATGATATGGGAACAAGCACTACCATGGGAGTTTGGGTTCTGGAAAGGGGAGCTGAGGGGTCTGGGTAGGAAACCGCCCACCATGAAGCAACAGACCAATAGGATGCACTAGTTAGTCTGGTTACTGATTCGGGCTGATGTGCCGATGGGGGAACCCCCCCCCCCGCCCCCACCATCCACTTTCCAAGCAGCATCTGTGCCCATGTGGGGCTGTCTGGAGGATGTCCCTGCCTGGTGACAGTGGGATTTGAGCTGAAGAGCAGAGGGCAGCACTGGCTGGTCTGGGCCACAGGCCTGGTGACTGGCTCTGCACAGCCTCCCCCATGGCTGGGACAGGCAGGGTCAGCCCTAGGGCCACGGGGGAGACTCAGGGATAAACCAGGCAGGAAGGGCCACTTCTTCCCTCTCCTCACATTTTCTAGCATGTGACATGCAGTTACAATGAGTATATCAAGGGCAGCTGATCAACACCACTAGGAGTCTAAACAGCAGCTCGGACACAGAAGAAAGGGCACCCCAGATGGGAGAACGGCCTAAACAGAGGCTTAGAGCAGGGAGTGATTACACTGCGTTCTGGGCAGAGAGGCAAAATCATCTGATTAGGAGAAAAAGTCTATTAGGAAAAAGAAGATTGAGTTTTCTTCCTGTATCTTTTTTTAAAAGAAATTAAATAGAATGTACTGATCTCCTGCAAAGAAGACCAAGCCTTCCCTTCAGGAGCTTAAAATCTATTAGTGGGTAGGAGATAACAAACACGTAATCAAGCCAGAACGTGAAAACACCACAGGGCATGAGGACGGGCGTGGAGGGCACAGTTTCAAGGGGAGACAGTCTCAAGGGAGGTCAGAAGATGCCAGCCCGCGTTTAAGAGGGTCTTGTTGTTAGGATCGTATCCAAAGCACTTTCCCAGGACTTGAGAATGCTGCCCACCTCTCAACCCCTGGGAGCAGCTTCTCTGGGTTTGGTCTCCAAAGTCCCATATGCTGTGGAGGGAAACCGTTTTGGGGTAAGATATGCCCAAAGTAGCTGCTTCAGTGATTCTGCATCTCTCTCCTGTCTGAGTGATTTACAGTAAATGCCGAGGGCGCCTGGAGCCACCGCTCCGCATCGCTAAGCGTGTGGTTCACTGCTCTTTGGGAAGAGATGGAAAGGTTGGGCCAGGCTTCCAGCCCACACAGGTGAGTGGGTGAAGAGGGGACTGTGGGATGTGCAGAGTTATACCTGAAAGAGCTGTTCCCCTCCTCCGGCCATCTCTTCCCTTCATCTTCCTCCTTTTGTTGCCTCTCTGAAGACCCCCACCCCCTACTTAGCTTTCCTAGTCAGGGGCGCAGTAGGAATGAGAAATGAAGAAGAGCTTGTACTCACAACTTCCTGCCCCCTTCTGCTGTGGAGAAAGAGGAGCAAAGCCTGGACCAATGCCCTTCTCAATGAGGTGCAGGACCTGTCTGGGTCAGTCGCCCACCAAGAACCTTCCATCTCCTAAAGAGTGGTGGTGCCCGAAGCTGCTTCATGGCAGCAATGCTGCTGAGACTGGGGCAGTCTTCATCCTTTGCAGAAGTCTGCTGCCCCCTTTTGGGGCCTGTCTTCCTGGTCTTCAGGGATGCTTAGTAACTTCAGTTCCTACATGAGAGAAGCTGTTCCCTACAGGGTCCTCCCCTTACTGTGATCAGCCAGTGTTCAGTCTGCAAGGACCTCCAGGAGAGGCCTGTGGGCATGCAAAGACTCGGATCCCACAGAGAGATGTCATTTCAGGTGCCTGCTCTATGTCCACATTTGGGACCTTGGACAAATGACTGCATCCCTCTCAGCCGACTTCCTCATCTGGAAGGTGGATGTCAGTGTGCCTAACTGTTCGGGTGGTGTGAATGATGGGGATCATACCTGGAAAGCTCTTAGCTCAATGACTAGTGCATAAAAGTAGATCCTACTTTACATCATTTACTAAAATAAGGCCCAGATGGATGAAAGGTTTAATACTTTTTAAAAATAGAAAAAAATATTGGAAAATGTATTTATGGTGTTCAAGATAAGAAAAGTCTAATTATGTAAAGGATACAAAAGCAAAATGCACCAAGAAACAGGATGATATAAATGGACTAAATCAAAATTAAGAACATGTATAGGACATAAAGCAAACAATGGATGGGAGAAATTATTGTCACTGAATACAATGCAGAAGGATTATTGTCCAAACTGTATATTTTTAAAACTCCAAAAATAATTAAGAAGAAGAATGCTAACTCAATAAAACAATAGGCAATAAATACAAACAGATCATTTACGAAAATAAAATACCAAGGGACAATAAATATATACAGAGGTTCAAATTTATTAGGATTAAGGAATAAGAAAAATTCAAATTAAAACTTCTGTAAAATTTTGCATTCTTTTACACTGCTTAGATTGGCAAAATTAAGTGTGGTAGAATAAAAAGATGGTGAGGTTGTAGGAAAACACACAATTGGTACAAAACTGATGAGACTGTAAGTTTATACAATCACTTTGTACAATCATTATAAAATGAGCAAAATGACAACCCTTGAGAAACCTTTGAGATGCATCCATACATTGAGATATCTATAGGGATATTTATGGCAGCATTGGTTGTAGTAGGGGGAAATCTTAAACAATGGCTAAATTAAATGTGATATCCTCATAATATGGAATAGTATGAAATTGTTAAAATGAATGTAATATATCTCTATGTTCTGAAATAAAATAATCTCTAGGACACAATATTGAGTGAAAAATACCTATATGTAGGATGCCATTTATGATAAATAGGTAGATAGGCATTTATACTCTATTATTTTCAGCAAGTATATACATGTACATATATATGCCTCTTTTAAAATTGTAAAGCTGAATACCAAACTGAAAACTGATAAATACTAGAAAGAGGTTGGAAATGAGAGTAGTCCAATGCTATTTAATTTTCACTATAATGTTTTAATTTTTTACAAGGAGAATGTATTCATGAATTCCTTATGTAATTAAAATTAATTTTTAATTGAACAAATAAAATATAATAAAACCTATACCTCATCATAAACTTCAAACTCTGATCTAAGGGATGCATAATGATAGCCACTAATGTTAATTGAGAGATTATCAAATGTCAGACGGACCCTGTTCTAAGTAGCTTCTATTTATGTTTTCTGTGTTTATGTGTTTCTACATTTTCTGTGTTTTCCCCTTTATCCTCAGGGCAACATTATGAGGAGGGCCTGCTCTCATCCCCTCTGTATAGATGAGGTTGCTGAGGCTATAGGGAGACGAAGTTATTGGCTAAGGTCACCACCCGCAGGTATTTGTAGAGCTGGAATTTGAACGTAGACAGTCAGGCTGGTTGGAGGAGACAGAACATATGTAGCAGCAGCCTCCCGGCCCAGGGAATAGGCAGCCCTCCCAGCTTGAGATCCTGCAGTCCCCAAAGAAGACCTGATCTCCCTTTTCATAGCCAGACTCCCCACCTCTGCAGGTCGTGGGAGGATGGCTTGGTAAGGGCTTGACAGAAGGAGACAGGGCGGATCTTGAAGAGTAAGAAAAACCGGAGAACCAGTACAGGCAAGCGAGACAAAGAGGGAAAACAGCCCGGAAGGCCCTGAGTCAAACAGTCCCTGGCAGCCAGGAGAGGCTGGGCAGGGGAGGGCTCCCTGCAGCCTGGCCTCTGCCTCATCTGAGAAACCAGATTTTCACCTACAGCTCTTGCTGGAGTGGGAGAACACGCCATATTTAATCCTTCTAAATTGGACATGAATTATTTTAAAAAATTTAAAAAGGAAAAGAGGAATAAAACCTCTCCCCTGGTAAATGTGACTCTCATGGACTCTAGTATCTGATGATTAACAAGGGGCAAAATAAGGCATTTGGCACAGGGCAAGAACAGTAAGTGGAATGTTTCAATTGAGACAGATCCAGCCCTGACTCCAGCCTCAGGCCACCGAGCACCAGGCACTTCTCCGGATTGCTGCCCACCTGCCAGCCAGAGATGGTTCCCAAATGAAGTTCGCTAATGAAAGTCTTCTCCCAGGGGCAAACCTTTGCACAGGCAAGCAGAAGGTGGCAGCATACATGCGATTTAAAGTCACCACGATGTGCTGCTCGTCCCAACTACGCCCACACAGTCAAAGCTTCCATGATTGGAAACTCCCCCTGTACACCCCACAAGGGTTGAGGCTATTGTCTCAAGAAGCCCCACGAAAGGGTTCTCAGCTAGGGCATCAAAGGAAGTCGTCCTGGGCCGTTTCTTAATGAGGTTTCTGGTTTGCAGAAACCCTGCATCAGGGTACTGATGGATAGCACCTATTGAGTGCTTGCTAAATGCCATGTGCTTGGATATACTACCTAATTTAATCCTTACTATAATATATAAAGACAACTGTTATTATTAGCCCCATCTTACAGATGAAGAAACTGAGGCACAGGGAGGTTATGTAACTACTCAAGATTGTGTAATTAATTCATAGGTACCAGAGGAAAGATTTAAACCCAGGGAACCTAATGCTAAAGCACACTATGCTTTACTTTCTCTAATCATATAGGATGTATTCAAGTAGAAATTCTAGAGGTAGGATGAGGGAATCTGCATTTTAATACACTACTCTGGTGATTCTTATGCATTCAGACTTACAACTTCAGAATATTGTGCGCCTTATATAAACCAGTTGCTTCTTTGGAACTGTGTTATTTAGCTCCTTTCACTATGTAAACTTTGCACTCCTTGGGGGAGCAATGTCTTCATTCTTAACACCTTCCCTCCTCCCCTTGCCCCCAATCTCCCTAGCACGTTCCAGGCATGGACTCAGGCAATTCTTAGTAGTCCAGGGAGAAAGCTCTGAACTCAGAGTCTGAAAATCCAAACTTGTGTTCCAGCTCTGTTATTTAATTAGCTTGGGCAGGTCCCTGCAGCAGATTTAGGCTCAGCATTCCCATCTGTTCAATGGAGATAATGTCAAAAAGGGATTTTAAAAATAACAATGCTTTTTAAAAAGCAACTATCTTTTATTAGTCGCTTATTCTGTGATGGGTACTATGCTAGGACCTTTGGCATACATGGACTCTGATCCTCAGGAATCGTCAAGGTAAGTATTATTATTCCCACGTTACAGATAAAGAAGTAGGATTTCAGAGAGATCGGCTTGCTTGGCTAAGCCTGCACAGCCAGCAATGTTGGGAAAAGCCTTCTTACGCAGGTCCCTTTGACTCCACATCACACGCTCTTACTTTGACACCACCCAGTGTGATCAGCCTTTTCTCTAACCCATGGATATAATGAGAATCCAATGAGATCACAGATAGATCAGTCAGGATGGGCTGGGCTATGCTGTGATTTAAAAACAGCTTCAAATCTCAGTGGCTTAAAACAGCAAATGTTTATTTCTTGCTCTCGCCACATATCCATCAGGAGTCAGCAGGGCGTTTCTGTACAGCGTAATCACTCAGGGACCTAGATGGAGCAGTCTCCATGCTATGCATTGCTCAAGAGATTCAGGGCCAAATACTGCAGGCACATTTAAAGCTTCTGCTTAGTTACATGAGCTATCCATCACATCTACTCACATCATATTGACCAAAGCAAGTCTTGGCCAAGCCCAGCGTCAATGGGGTGGGAAAGCATGGTTAAAGGCAGAGAAGAAACAATAATTGTGAACAAATAATTAATCTACATAGATGTAAAGAATACTTTGGAAGGTACTCAAGTGAAACAGCATGAAGTATGCTTTTTCCCATGGAGGCACGGTGGCAGGCCCCATGGCTCCAAGCTGAGCCTCCACATACTGCAAATCCATGGATATCTCCACTGTTATCAGGAATCTAATTATTACTCTGCTTTCTGCTCAATTATTAAAGACAAGGCAGTGAAGAGCCATGGTAGAGGGGAAAAGTCTGTTTTGCAGCAACGGCAAACCATATTTCATATGCATAAAGGGGAGAAATAAAAGAGCATTGCTTTTACTCTTATAATTGCAATTTCCTGCTCGTTTCCTTTTCAAATTAGTGGATGTAATTGTTTGGTAATAAAATATCAGCATAATATATTAGAGGCAGAGAACAGACGGGCTTAAGGGACAGTTGCCAAGAACAGGAGGGAGAGAAAAGATTGAACAGAATCAGAGTGTACAAACCTTGTGGGTCTTTCACAAAATGTATACCAGGCTATGCCTGCCATTCCCCTGCTCTCCTTCCTGACTCTTAACAGAAGCAAATGAATAGTCTATACAAATAAGTATTCTTGATCTAGCTTAAAATTCAGGGCAGTATCAAGTTCAGATCAGGAAAAGAGAGAGAAAGAGCGAGAGAGAGAGAGAGCAAGAGAGAGTTTAGTAGGGAAAGAAGGAATGTGGTACAGAACAACAGTGTTGGGATCACACTTGGATTTAATACCAGCTCCACCACCCATGGGCTGTGCCTTCTTGGGAAGATCATTAACCTCTCTGAGTTTCCATTCATTCATTTATAAAGTGGGAATAAAAAATACTCTGTCTCAAGAGCTGGTGCTCCAAAAACAAGAGCTGTTCATATTATGAGAAATTAGAGTTGTTGCTTTAAACCCTGCAGAGGGAACTGTGATGGACCGCAGGGGTCACCTTGGGCACAATGTCACAACTAGGGAGGATTTTCTTTGTTGCCTTCAATTCTACTATTAGCTTTCCTTTCCTCCTCCTGGTGGCCTAGCCCACTGTCCTCAGGTCAATGATGCCTGATGTTTGCCATGGCATTAAAGATGACCAAGGTGCTACCTGATAAAGAAACCCCCTGATAGAGGCCATCAAGGAGGCACAAAAGCCTCCTGGGCTGGGACCTGCTGCCACCTCCCGCAACACACTGTAAAAGCAGCCACCGTCTTTAATGCCTGCCCTAATTGAGTGGTTGGACCCCATAGGCGAGTCCTAAATTGGGAGCCATGGGAGGTTAGAAATTAAACAGTAGATTCAAGTCTGTAACCTCAGAAACCTCTCAGACTGGTGGAGGGAGGACAGGCAGCCAAGTTCAGAGTGAAGAGTCTGAGCTCTGCTACTCTCAGGCGTGGGCACCCCGGGAAACCTCCACCCCCAGGTGTGAGGTCAGGGCCCTGGGGATCCTCTACCCCAAGGGCCAGCTGCTCGCAGGGGCTTCCACCATTTGAGGGAGCAAATGGTTTCCTCATACAAACAAGGGAGAACGCAGATGCCGCCAGGAAAGTATCCTCCCTTTACCCTGGAATGTCACTGGCTGATTCCCAGAGGAGGGAGGCAGTAGAGAGGGGAAGCAAAAGGCAGAATGCTGGAAAGAACTTCCTGGTCCAGCCCTGAACGTACCCAGGGGAAGGGAGCCTTGCCAGAAAAGGGGTCGGTGGGAGCTGTCCCAGGAGAACCAGGAATGGAGAAAATGACCCTCAGTTCCAGCTAGAAAAACCTAGTATGCACAGAAGGTAGAACTTTCTGGCTGGAGTTCTCTGTCACTCTATCCCCAAACCACTAGGATGCAACACGCCCCAGCAGCAGCTTAGTGGGAGTCTTAAAACAAAGGTAGTCATTTGCCTCCAGCGAGAAAGAGATTGTGAAACAGATCCCCCAAGGAGGGGGGGCTTGGCCTTGTCTTCCCCAGTGTAGCCCCCTGGGCCCCGTGCCAATCAGGATCAAAGCCAGAGGTAGCTTGCGTCAGCATGATCCCAGAAGTTCCCTCTCAGCTTCTCATTCAATCAACCCACAAATCCTTAGGGAAGACCTACTGCGTACCAGCAAATGTGCTAGGTACTTATTAAGCATAGCATAAAAATTCTGAAAGTGCTGGACTCCTGGGGAGTAGAGAATGGTGAGTTGGAGACCCTGTCAAAATCCTGGCCAGCACTGAATACGATCAATACTTGTGCTTCAGGGAGCCCAGAGGCCACGACTGAGCCCATCCAGGAAGCCAGCCCTTGGCAAGGTGGTGAAGTCCAAGGTACGACACAGTTGATTCCCATCCTCGTGTAAAATTTTCCTGGACCATGGCAGCAGGAAGGCATCTCTTTTTTTGTTGAACTTACTAGGTACTCTCTGTCCTGACATTCAAATACACTGTCAGTAGCAAGTATAGTTATTGGGTATGTTTCTCTCATCTCCTGAGCTACCGTGGAGATTTTACTGTCTCTCACAATGCCTGGAGGAGGCTTGAGCAATATGGTGCAAAGTGTGTGTGTGTTTGTGTGTGTGTGTGTGTGTGTGTGTGTATTAAATGAACAAATGATCAATGGGATGTCTAAATGCTTTCACAAAGTGAATGTTGTTGATCTAAGTTTACCTCTTCTCCCATGTCCTGTGTATCTCAGGAGGCTTCTGGAATTGGCCAAAAACACATGTAGGCTAATAGGACAAGGTTCACATGCATATGGTACTTAATATAAGTGCTGCTTTTCATCATCCTCAGCTCCTCCCTGCAGGAGCTGCCTGGACCCTGGATGCATTTTCTCAGCCAGTCGTTCCCAGCCAGGAGAATCCCTGAAGCTTGGCTCATCATCTCAGAGTGTTTGAGTCTTGAATTTCAAGTAGGAGAGCAGTAGACGGCAACAAGACTAAAGCTGAAAGCTTTGAACACACACACTCGTGACTCCATCCCATTTCCCCCTTCTACCACCTGCCAAACCCTAACCCAAAACACCATGTTAATTGTCTGTATAGCTGGGGTTTGGGGCTACTTGACTTGTAACAGCTTCTTTATTGCTTTTTGACCTTTTCTTCATTGGGTTTGGTGCCTCCTATGGACTGTAAGGCCCTTGTGAGAAGGAAGCAGATAAGCAAAGCAGAATGAGACACTCCCTGCCTCATTTTGCAAACCCTGTCCCTTTATGAAGAATTTACAAGGGAAAAGAAACTGAACATAGTTTTGCAATTTGGGGACCCCTCAACTCAGTCAGGTATTTGGGGAGAGTGGAAAAATGGTATCTTCCCAACCCAGGCCTAATGAGGGGTTCTCTAGTGGGACCACTTGCAGAAATTTGAAATGTATTTCTGCACTTCCCAGGCACAGAGGACTCTCCCATACCCTGACTCATACCTGAGAAGGTTAAAGGGACTAGAACCTAACTGAAAATCTACAGGATGAAGGTGGATTTGGAGTTAGCAGCTATCCAGTTGTGACGGCTGCTTCGCCAGGATTGGTAAAATAGAGAAAGAGATCCATGAATGTTTCTCATGGACCAGATGTGGGTCAGATGGAGAGAAGCTACATAAAGCCTTCTTGAGTCCTAACCAGTTGAGCTGCCCAGAAGTCAGGCCCTCAGCAGAAAGAGGTTGGAGACCCTTGGATCCCCATGGCAAAGGAACTGGATTAGTAAGATTAGAGGGTCACACACAGGTCACAGAAACCTCAGGTCACAAGACTCAGCAGGGAATCTCTTAAGATCCCATAGAAGTTCCCTCAAGAATTAGTTAACTCTATCCATTGGCCAATACCAGAGACCATGATGCCCCAGCTGAGCAGACACTATCTCATCCACTCAATTCTCCTCCCTCCCATGCCTCTGCCCTTGTGAGACCCAGATAGTCACCAAGTCAGGAAAAAGATGGGTTGGGAACCAGGAAACCAGAGACAGCCAAAGAACCATGGCTGGTTTCCACCCCAGGTTTCCAGCCAGAAGCAGTCCAAGCCAAGGCAGAGAAGAATAAGTAATGCTAAGTCCTATCCAGAGTTTTGACCATCATTTAAGACTAGATACCCTATTTTTTGGCTCTAGCCTGCATTTGTGACCTACAACAATGGCCATAGGTCTGTCTAATACCTAAAAATTAGCAGAAAAGCCATGAGACCTGCCAAGTTTCTCATCCAGCATAGGGGAAATTATTCCCACTAAATAAGTTTAACACAAATGTCAGAAAATAAAAATAAAATTGCATTTTGATGATGTCCAAATCATTCATGTTAAGAGTTCCACTTAGGGATGGGGGGAGTGTCTCACTCCTATAATCCGAGCACTCTGGGAGGCTGAGGTGGGAGGACTGCTTGAGCTCAGGAGTTCAAGACCAGTCTGAGCAAGAGCAAGACCCCATCTCTACTAAAAATAGAAAACAAATTAGCTGGGCAACTAAAAAATATATAGAAAAAATTAGCTGGGCATGGTGATGTGCACCTGTAGTCCCAGCTGCTCAGGAGGCTGAGGCAGGAGGATCGCCTGAGCCCAGGAGTTTGAGGTAGCTGTGAGCTAGGGTGCTGCCATGGCACTCTAGCCCAGGCAACAGAGTGAGACTCTGTCTCAAAAAAAAAA
>VBSM01003157.1:23955947-23989298 GCA_008086735.1 Cheirogaleus medius | reverse complement strand
CCAAAGAAAATATTTCATAGTGAAAAGTCAAGAAATGGTCACCAAGGCTCACCCAAAGCTTCCAAACCACCAGAAAGGCCACAACACTCATCTAATGCATAGTCACAGACAGGCAACACATATAGCAAATGAGACCAATTTCATGTGGGTCATTTAAGGAGATGAACAAACAAGCCAACAAGCCAGGAAGTGGGTTGACTAGGAAAGCTAACAAAAGGCAAACAAATAAGCAAACAGAACTCTCTAATTTAAATATGCAACAAAATTGTAAAATCTAGAAATGTTCCTAATTTTACTGAATCCTTTGGCACCAGCAACTTATGAAAGGCTCCACAGGCTGCTAAAGAGTTACAGACAAGGGATGTCTAAGTCGCAGGGCCTCCTTGGAAAGCTACCTGAGTGCAAGGCTCCACTGAATGGCATGCTTCTTCTGAAAAGTCAGGGACCGAGAAAGACTATGCCACATTGTGAGGAATGATGAAGCGTCCAGGAAGAATATGGTGTTCAGGTGTTTGTACCCTGGTGGCCCACCATTCAAATCACTCCAAAGGGGCCCTGCCCCGGCAATGAGGTTCTTATTTCCAGACTCTGAGGGGACTGCTTGCAGACAGAAAAGAATGCTCATGGTCCATGGTGGGAAACTTTTAGTCCAGCAGGCTCCGGAAAAGCAGGAAAGTGAATGACAGTGAGAAGTGTGTTGATAGAAGCAGGAGGTTAGAGCCTGGAAGTCACTTCCATGCTGGCCCCCCAGATTGCTGGTGTGGGTGCTGCACAGCTACCCTCTCATGCAGGGCCCTTCCCACAGATGCCACCCGCCTCCGTCAGCCACAGGGTCTCTCTCTCCAGCATTATTGCTTTCAGCACCCCAGAAAGTCCTCTCAGCAATCCTATTGCGTGTTAGTTTTACATTCCAAGGACCTCAGCTTGCCTAAGGATGAAAGGCTTGTATAAAGAATATTTTCTGATAAGACTACCCTCCCTCGACTTGCAATAGGGAAAGAAATCTCTTTCAAAGACCACACCAAGCAACCAACCTAAGAAGGCGGCTGTCAACATCGTCAATTCATCTGCTTTCCCACCAACAACCGCATAGCAGACCACGATTGAGCAATTATGTTTAAGTTTTCTTTTTGCCAGTTTTGACATTATAAAGACCCAACCTAAAGTTCGTTAATAGTCTCTCCCTACTCTTCTTATTAGTTTTAAATAATCCTTTGTCAGATACCAAATCCTCCTCAACACCCTACTCAAGATTTGCTTTTACACATAAGAAGACATCATTCACACACACAGGGGATTTGTGCGGTAAGTCACTATAGCTCAATTTCCCTGACACTCACGTGGGAGGAAAAGAAAAAGAAGAAAAAGGACAGTGAGAAAAAAAAATGAAATTCTGGTCAACCTGGCAACTTGAACGAGAAATGCGACCAATTGTCCCAGAAGTTGAGGGAGTCAGGGGCTCTATAACTGAATGCAAATAGACCCTCAGTAGAAAAATCATGGGGAGGCGATGGGGCAGCGGAGAGAGGAAGGAAGAGATTTCTTTGGTACTTACCTGTATGGCATCGACTTCAAGTCGTCTTTAAGTGGAACTGACGGTATTACAAACACAATAAGCACTTCTAGACAAACTGGAATAGCAATCACTTCAGGAGCTGAGAAGCATTCACAATTTTGCTGTTGTCAACGCTTTCAGTGGCTTTAATTTTCAATGGTAAGCACAACTTCTATATAGTGTTGTCAAAACCGCAATGATGTTATGTCATTGAATATTAAAGGCCCGGCCCGCGGAATGCCAACACACAGATTTGAATTTCATGCTCGCTCCTAAACATCAAGACAAATATGTCTAATTTCATAAAAACCTGGCCAGCCTCAGGGAGGCTGGCAATCATATCTATTGTTACACAAGTTCGCTGGAATAAAACCTGGCCCTGCTCAGTGTGTGAGGCCAAAAGGGAGCAGGAAGAAGAGGAGAGAGAAAACCAAGGACTACCAAGATAGATGGTGAAAACTGGCTGATTCTGTATGGCACTTGTAAAATATGCAGATTTCTGGGACATCAGTGCCAGTGAGTCTCAGCCAGCAGGTCTGGATACACATTTAATGAGCATCTTTAGGAAATTGTATGGCTGGGTCATGGGATGGATATTGGGAAGCTTGCAGGAGGTTGGAAACATGACTGAAACGGAGAAGGAAGTAGATTCATAAGGACCCTCCATTCCATGCCTTTGGACTCCATCCTGAAAGCAGTAGCACTCCCAGTAGGATTTTAAGCATTGCTGAGGTCATACTTGTTTCTTAGAAAGATTACTTTGGCTTCAAAGTAAAAACTGGATCAAAGCAAGTAAAAGTGAAAACAAATAGAACAGTTAAGACTCAAACCCCATGTGAGTCTCTGAACTGGGGCAGCTCTGGAAAAAACAAACAAAAAAAAATGGGCAGCTCTGAGAAGTAATCAGAAGATCAGGACCCTTGGTGCTGGGTTAGAGGAGGGGGTGAAGAAGAAGGCACAGTCTGGGGTGACAGCTGGGTTTCTTGCTTGGATAATTGAATGGCTAATAATTCATGTTTATGGAGTGCTAGCTATGTGCAAGGCTGTGTTCCAATGTGGCGGCACAGCAAGGTATGATAAGTTGCCCAATTAGGAAGTGCTGAATCCAAGATTCAAAAGCTCAAACCCAAGGCAACTGGGATCCACAGTCCACATTTCTAACCACTGACCGTGCTGATGGCAGAACTTGCTGCGGAGTAGAGAAGGACAATGAGTCTGGGTTTACAAGTCAAAGTAGGAAAGGAAAGGAAGACTAGAGAGAGAAAGAAGGAGACTGCAGAGAAGGTGGAGTTCTGGAGATCACAGAGGAAAGACGTTTACCAGGATCCTGCAGAAAGCAAGATAAGAAAAAGTCCTATGGGTTCAGCCACCTGGAGGCCATGGGGAATCCACCTGTATTTCCATGAATGGGTGTGGGAGACTGTGGGGACTTAGGTGAATGGGATGTGATGAGAGGGGTGACAATGCTCAGCATGAAAGGCACAGTAAAGCAAGAGAGATTGACTGTGCAGATGTTGAGGGCACACAGGCAGCCAGGCGTTGAAGGCACTTAGGTTAGGGAGGGATGGGGAAGGTGTAAGGATATCTGAGGAGTGTGAGGGGGTGAGTGAGTCAGAGGTGGAAGTGGACAGCAAATATTCAAAGAAGAAGACTGAGAGTCTGGAATGAAAGAGCATCACAGACATACAAAGTGGTTGCCAGGACATTGAGATCCTGGTGAGGTTGCAGCTTCACCATTCACATGGGCATGGGGCCTTCTTCAGCTGTGCCCACTAGCCTGAGTATGGGTGTATGTCTGGGTCCAAAGCTGAGGATTTTCAGGACAGTTTTGTGTGGATATATGGTTAGGGTGGATAAGAATACAGTAAACAGGTGCATCAGTCTAAGTGAGCAAGTAAATGAATAGAGAAATGGGTGGCTAGGTGGATGGATAAGTACTTGAGTGTGGCCCCAGAGCAAATGTCCCCATGAGATCAACATGTAGTAAGCAGTGAGGCAGAGCAGAAACCCATGGCCCTCATTCTGAGGAATCCAAGGATGAGCTAATTAAGAGTTGCAAAGAGCCTTTAAGTGCAGACAGCTGTGCACTAGGAAAGCTCAACTCTGCAGCACACCCTAAATCCCAGCCCAGGGCAGCCCAAGCCCTGGAGCCCAGGGTGATAGAAAGAGTTACAGGTATGGGCAGCCACTTCCTGACTTCCTCAAGTTGGAAGTCACAACTTCCAGGCAGAGCACTGACATTTGTGTGCTCACCTCTCTTCTTCTCCTTCTCCGCATGTCCTCGCTGCTTTCCTTCAAGGTTCAAGTCAAATCTTGCCTCCTAATGAAGTCTCTCACGTCCCCCATTGTTGCTGTTCCTGGGTTCGACCTTCCATCACACACGAAGTTTGAGTTGCACCCCATTTGCGTCCTGGATCACACACATTAGCCTCTATGACTTTCTATTTCATGAGTCAATGTGGCATAGCTGGAAGCACAATCATGGTTTGGAACCATTTAAGCCTGGTCTTAAGTCCCAGCTCCAGCACTGTCTGGCAAGTCACATGGTGTCCTCAGTTTCAAGCTTCTTGTCTATAAAATGGAGGTCATATTACTGACCTCTAAGGTGATTGCAAGGTGATTAGGAGAATCAGGGGTAATTTACACACAGTCTACTATATGCTCCAATGCCTGACACACTGGGTGTCCAATAAATAAGAATATCATATTTGCATGATCATCAGTAATATTGTTTTGATGGCCCGTGATATCTCAGGTCCCCAGCTGGTCAGTGCTCACACCTTCTCCCTTCAGCCCGCAGCCCCATTGCCTCAAGCCCACACCCGCGTGCCCTCACTGGCAGATGACCTTCACTCCTGTCCCTTAGGGTGACCCTAACCAAACTGTACAGCAGAGAAGGGGAAGCATAGAAACCCTGGGAGATGAGATGATGGGGAGAGCCCCCAGCACCTGTGGCCAAATCCTGTCCCTACCTTCAGAGAGAACTGTTCATGGATGAGGTCCCAGTAGGAAATGGAAGGCATACCAGCTGGGGTTCTGAAAAGAATTTAGGTACAGGTTTGAGGATGCCAACAAGAGATGTCAAGGCACCCCAAAATTAGTACAGCAGGGGCTATTGCCCCCTAGGCTTGAAGGGGCAGGTGAGGGAGGAAATGATGTTACCAAAACCCAGTGAGAGCTGGAGCCCTGGAAGAGGGCCCAGCTGTCAGGAGCTGCAGGTGTGGAGAAACAGTGGCATCCAGAACTGCTGTCCAAAGCGAGGAGAGCAGGGAAGAAATATTCTGCCCTCACTCTCTTCCCCCAACCCCAGCGTCCTGCCAGTGCCTCTCGATGGCTGAAGATGACAGAAAGACAGAGGGGGCTTCAGGGTGGGGTGCACAGGGAGGGGTCAGCTTAGCATCCTAAGGCAGCAGCAGGACAGGGAAGGGCAGCAAGGATGGGTTGGGGGTGGCAGTGTGACCAGCACAGTCAGCAGAGACAGCGCGGCAGTGAGGGAGTGTTCGCACCACACTCACCAGCCAAGAGTTAATGGTCTCAGAAAGGACTGGACACCTGATTGGCAGGAGGTAATTACTATCATTAAGTATTTGCTCAGTCGTTGTTGGGGACACATTAGGAAAACCAAGTAGAGCCCATCAGGCAGAGTAGGAACAATGCCAGCAGGATATGAGGATTTCTTGACCCTGCATCTAATGACAAATTAAGGGAAAATTGTGAAGCCCTCTCTGACAGTCTTGGTCTCATATCCAGCAATCACCACCACATGACAATAAAATAAATAAAAATAGCCTAAGGCCTGGTCCAGAGGAGGGGATCAGCCCTAACTTCGGCAGGCCTGAGACAGTGAAACGTGAGCACGTGGTACCCATCAGTTAAAAGGAAAGCCCCTGGGAGTGCTGGTGGAGGATGGTCTCCACTCAGGGAGTCACAGAAACGAGACGCAGGGAGTGGCCACGGAGGCTCCGCTGGCACTGGGAGAGAGATTCTGATGGAGCTCACAGACCAGCGGTTATTTTCTTCCTGGAAGGGAAAGCAGCCTGGGAAATAAGCTACGATGCTCAGGGGATTAACGGTGCACCCCCTGCCGGGAGCAGGTGGCAGCTCAGCGGGCTGGAGAGGCTGCCACCCCACATCCATTCCCCACAACAACTGTGAGTTTTATTAAGAGATGCTCAGATTCGATGAGCGTGGGGATTATGTGGAACTCATCTCATCACCCATTTTACTCTGTTGATTAAGTTTCTTTCTCTAAGACCTTGTGATACGAGTGCGTGGGAGGCTGGTAAGGGGGAAGCCAGCCCCTAAAAGCCCCATCCCTGTGGCAGCAGGGTCGCAAGGACTCCAGGCACAATTTCCATTTAGGCCCCGTACCAGTGACGGTCCCCATAAAGGTGACATGTGGGAGGGGGATGATAATAGTTCCAGCCACTTCTATCTTTTTAATTGTTGTTTTGTGATATAATATATGAAAAAAGTTCTCTGAAAAGGCAAATATAACGTATTATAATAAAGGCCAAGAAATGTATCTATAAATGCAAATGAGACATAAAGCTACAGTTTCCTCTTTGGATTAAAATATACATATTCATAATACACATATAGGTATGTATTATTAATACACATATATATTACACATACATGTACACATATATGTATGTAGTTAAAAACACCTCCCTGTTGCATCCTGTTCCGAGCACTATTATCTCTCTCCTGGATTATTGTTCTCACCTCCTAACTGATTTCTCAGCTTACAGCCTTGCTTTCTACAATTTCCAACACAGGTCGTGTTACACAACTGTCTGTAACCTTTCAATGGCTTTTCACTTCATTCATAGAAATAACCAAAGTCCTCCAATGGCCTATAAGCCCCATCAGCTCTCTGAACTCTTCACCCTTGGCTCACACTATCTCACTCCAGCCATACTGGACTCCTTCTTGGTCCTCAAATATGTCACAGCTTCAGGTTTTAGCACAAGCTATTCCATCTTCCTGTATGCTTTTCCTACAATACCTGCACAGTGAACTAGCCCCCCACCAACACACACACACTTCTTTGCCAGTGTCATTTCAATGAAGCGTGTCGTATTTAAAATTACTTGCACCCCAGTCCTCACAGTCTATATATCCCTTACCTTGTTCTGTTTTTTCTTTTATTTCCACAATTCATAGCATTCTATCGTACTATTGAGTTTTCTTATTTGTTATATTTATTGTTTGTTATCCATCTCCTTCTCTAGAATGTAAGCTCCACAAGGAAAATGACCCACACATTGTTCACAGTGCTCAGAATAGTACCTGGAACATATAAGGTATTCAACAGGTATTTGTCAAACGAATGAATGAATGAACAAATGATCTACCATGTGCCAGACCTCTAATATCAGGTCTTTATTCCACTCTGTTTGTGCCTAGCATAAATCTTGTCCCAAATGAGTGCTTCATAAGGACTAATTGATGATGTCATTTATTCAACAAACATTTATTAGAGCCTATTTTACCTAAAACATCATGAGAAATGCTAAGAAATATAAGAAACCAAAGCTTCTCTCATAAGTTATTATCTAATTGAAGATGTGGTTGACATCACAGATTTCCTCAATACCCAATTCTCCCTTCCTTCCAGATACCTGGAAAATTGTACTTTTCAACCACCTTGCAGGTGGGCAGAGTTGTGTGACTAGTTCACCAACGTAATGTGGGCAGGAATAGTTAGTGTCACATCCAGGATAAGTCAGTAAAAAGCACAATCTATCCCTATGCAAATGACCAAAGAGGCCCCGGGTTCCTGCATGGAAGAGACCCACTTAGCTTAGATCCTTGAGGTACCACATGGAGATTGGTTGCTTCTAGAGTTACCTTGACCTGCAACTGACTTTATGTATACACACAAATGAAACTTTGCAGTGTTGAGTCACTGACATTTGGAAATCTTTTGTCCCTGCATCTAACCCTTTCTGATTAGCATGGAAGCCGGCAGGCAGGGCTATGAAACCGATAAGAATGATGAGAAGTGAATGAATAGCTTACATGGAGTTGGATGTATAAAGCATCCAGTAAGAGATATAATCTTTGAAGTACTCATTAAGAGGCAAGAAGGTTGGGGAACTGTTGGGTAGACTGAATGAAAGGACTAAGGGCATTGTAAGGATGAGTAGGATTTAGATAAGCAGGAAAAAAAAACAGAACACTGCAGTTGGACAAATGGCTTGAAGGAAAGCCTAACGATGACGATGATGATGATGACAACGATTATGATGGGCCATTGAGGGGCATGCTCAAAACTGAGAGACTAGGAACAGGCTGATCAAGTCACCAATCAGTGAAGCCCGACTTACAAAACTGTCAGCATGGGGGCAGGCCTCAAACAAAGAGAAGCACATTTCACAGGAGCAAATGTTACTTAAAATTCAGTTTACCCTTTTTTGTTGATTTAGTGTGGCTGTTTAATTAGTTTTTAGCATTGCACATTGTTTATGGTCATCGTTTCGATAGAAGTTAAAAGTGAGAAAGTTTACCGTGCTTTTGATTTGTAGCCAAAATAACTAACTGTTCCAGATTGCTCTTCTGTCCCCTTGTCACATTTCTGATTTAACAGTGTCTCTGACCTGGTGAATTGCTTCTAAATCATATCACTGGGTTTCCTGAGCTTCTATTGTGTGCAACTTCTCCCATAAGACAACATCACTAGAGCTGAGAAAACACATATTCTCTCCGTGTTTCAAGTGATAGGTTGTCTGATAACAAATGCAATCGTCCAAAAGAACATTTGTTTTCTGGAAATAGCATTGTGCTCAACGAGGAAAATGCCACGAAAAGCTGAAGATGAGAAGTTCACTTTGGAGGCCACCAAGGATGACCCTGAGCAGGCCTGAGATTTGCCCATGAACCAAGCCAAACTTGGAGAGGGCTCCAAGGAGAGGCCACTTCTTCTCTGTCGAGGGTCTCTAATTAACAAACACAAGGTCATCAATTTTTATCTGTGCACGAGACCCTGTGCCGAGAGCTATGGGTGATGGACTGGGACACTAGGCTCTGCGCTCACATTCCCTATGGCTCTATTTGAGGACACATAACTCACTTGCAGGAAAAGGAGGCTAACAGGGCTTCCCAGCAGCCACGTTATCCCAGCTCCCTTCCTGCCACCACCGGCATCACAGCCTGCCTGCCCAGGAACTTTCAGGGAGCCTAAAAGAGGAACAACCTCAGAAAGAACTTCCTGAGAGAATTCAAAACACAGACAACTAATAGAAAGTAAAGATTACCTAAAGTTCTAAAAATGAGACAGGGACGAGGTTGCTACAAACATAGCATATGCAGGAATGGTCTATTTCAGGAATATTCCTATTTGTGGGAATTGCTATAAGTTGTTAGAGGATGTGCTCTTTGAAAAAGAGGTTTTCCTCAAAGCCTCCAGGATTTCTCCATTTTAGGGCTCCTATTCTTCCAGTAATTCCTAACTTCTCCTCCTATGCTAATGTGGACCCTCTGCCCTGCCAAATCAGTCTCCCGCTGCCCCAACCCCCCCCACACACACACACAGCATGAAAGCATAGTACTGTGGTTAAGAGCTTGGGAGCTTGGATGCTGGAGGCAGACTGCCTGGTTCAAATCCCAGCTTTATCACTTTTTAGATGTGTGGCCCTAACCACCAAGTGACTCCCGCTCCCTTTGCCTTGATGTCCTCATCTGTGAAATGAGGCCAGTCATGATCGTGACCTCCAAGGGCTCTTAGGGGGATGAAATGGAATGATATGTGGGAAATACTCAGCATGGTGCCCGGCCTGTGCCTGTTGTCATCACTGCTGCTCTTACTGAGTACATTCCAAGTCAATGGGCAAGGAGAGTCTTTGCCATGTGCTAAGGTGATGGACTATAAGAGAAGTATTTTGCAGAGCCTTCACCCTTGAGGTTGTTATAATCTGCTTGGAAAAACAAATCATACCTATAGAGATGGACTATAGAAGATTCTAGGGCTGGAGGGCCAGACCACATATCCTTCGCAGTTGGACCCCAGCTATCAGCCCTTACTCTCATATCCGACTCCTTTCTCATCTGAGTGAGCGGATCAAACATGGAAGCAAAGTCAATTGATATTGGGATGTCATAATCCTGCAGAAACGTGACATTACCACACTCCTGTGTCTCAAGGACTGAGGCTTCCCACTGTGACCTGTGGTTCCTGCAACATACGAAGCAGGGGTTGACAGGTGCTTCCCTCTTTTTTCTGAGCTACTATTTCTTGAACCATCAAGAAACACCTTTCAAAGTGGCCGGCCTTGCTACAGCAGCTTTGGGCTTCCAATCTACCACTGCTTGTGTATAGGGCAACAACCTGCACAGCGGGTCCTGCTCCTCACCTGTGCTCAGGGAAGGAGGGGGAAATACCACCTGCCACTCTGTCTGGCAGGATGCTGGAGGCAGACTGCCTGGTACCCTTTATTAGAAACCCACTGCCCTCTTCATCTTAGCCCAGTGAAAAACCTTCAGTCTTCGTGCTGTTTCCATACACTCTCCTACACCAGGACACTGCAGGGCATTGTGCAAAAATACTATGGTTCCTAAATGGTTCAGTAACATTATCCCATCTGCACTCACATTTAAAACAATTCACAATTCCAGCTGATGGCCAGATCCTAGGACAGGGTGGAGCTGGGGATGGAACCTTCCTCAGTGAGTCTCAGTGGTGTCAGTGGTAACTGAGCAGTCAAGAAATGCCTCCCAAAGGCTGGAGTTTAGCAGATGCTTGAGCAACTGTTCAAGCTGAGATGTAAGGGGATGGTCAGAAGTGGCTGAAGTATGCCAGATATGGGAATTGGCAGAGACAAAGGTGCAACAGGAATCGATGTGGCACCTGCAGAAGATAGTGCAACGACAATGACAACATGCAAATCAATGCACGGAGGCATACACACACAGAGATGTATTTCTTTATGTTAGAGGACATTTCACACTACAAAATATACCTCCGTATGTTATCTCATTTGATTTTCACAATTGATCTGTCGGATGGGCAAGGTATGATATGATTCTTCATGTCACAGGGAAGAAATTCAAACTCAGAGAGGAAACTTATTCAGTTTTTCCAGTCAGCAAATACGGAATGTGGATGTCAACCCACAAGTTCAAATCTAGGTTCATTTCCTAGATATCCTCTCTCCTCTCCTTCTCCCTCTCTTTCTCCCCTTTTCTCTTCCCCTCCCAGCAGTACTGTGCTTGCAAACAGGTCATACAGGTAGGTCAGGCACCTAGAAGGAGGTCCCTGTGTGCCAGCTGAGCCTACACCTCCCTGCATTCTGTCTTATGAGGAATGAGCCCCAAAGATTAGAGGGCTAATTTTTCCATCATGCCATCTCCTGCCTGCTGCGGGGCTGGGACTCCCACTTACTTGCTCTCTTACCAGTTGGGAGTCAAGAACCTGAGGCAGAGGGGAGTCCTTCTCAGGAGACCCACCTGCTGAATCATTCTGCATCAGGTACATGCTATCCCAGAGTGAGAACAGGAAAAGGACAAGGGAGAGGGGGCCTGGGAAAATAACCAGCTTTGAGAAAAAGAAAATGCCAGTACGGTTGGCTGGGTTGCCTGTATTGACGGATCTAAATGCACATAGGGGGCTATAACAATAAACAAAAATAAATAGAAGAATTAAATCACTGAGGAGGAAAATGTCAGGCTGCATATGTAAATGTCACTGTCAGTCATTCCTGGCCAGCCAACTGGCCCAGGGATTGAGCACATCACAGCCCAAGAGACTTGGGAATGTGCAGAAAGATACAACCCAGTCTCAGATTTCCCCTCTTTGAGTGATTTATAGAATTTTCCTTGGTTTAGGGACCCCATAGGGATCTTGGATGTGGCTTCAGATGTCCTGTGCCACACGCACACACACACACACACACACACTCACACACGCACATACATACACATCATGGATTCCATCCAGACTTACACTTACGGAGAAGATTCTGTGCCAACAAGCTCTCTTCACACCAGACCCTAGTTCCCTCCAAGCTGCTTTGGGAAAAACTCTGATAATTTCATTCCAAACCAGGTGGCAGTGCCTGAGAAAGGGGCTTCCAAGGCTTTGTCCTGGGTAATATATGTATCCATGGAGGCCCACACCCTTAGGCCAAGGAATGAGCCTGCAAGAAAAGCAGTCTCGCAGGGTGAAAGAGGTCCGTAGGGCGTACACCTCATTTCCCCATAAGGCCCCAGCACAGGAACATGGAAAACTATTAGAAGCTCTAGCTTGGCTTATTTGGAGTGCTAAGGACAAGGACAGAGGACCTTGGCTCCCTAGTTCCCACTCCAATCTGCACTTCAGAGGGCCTGAGATGCTCTCCAGAGTTAGCAGGCAAGAGGCCCATTTCCAGGTGAATGGGAGCCACAGGAGGCCTTGCCCACCGAGGCCTCCTTCTACTCCTGGACTCAGGACCCTGGCTCCCAGCAGGCCCCACCCCTGGAGGGAGCTGGGCCTGTCCTTTCTGAGTCACCTGCTGTCTTGCACCCTGGCCAGCTGGGATGCATGGGATCCCTCTGAGCCCCCCTAGGAGTCATCATGACCCTTTGAATTGATGTCTATCTCCCACCATATGAGTACAAGTGCCAGACAGTCATTCCACTGTGATACAAATTGATTTCTGGTTTTACCCTAAAGTCACCTCTTTCAAGCATCCAGAAATGCCCAAGTCTAGGTATCTAAGGAACAAGTCATCATTCTTCTTCCCACAGTCCTGCCCCATTCCCAACTCAAGCTTTTGAAGATTTTTTCTTACCCCCAAACTTACCCTCCAAGTTTTTCTGGACTTTTCCCCTCTGTGCCCTGGGGAAGTTGGTGCACAGCAGTGGACAACATTATGGAGTGAGATTTAACCTGGTGGGAAGAGGACAGGGACCCTCCCTGCAACACAGACCAGAGACAAAGGTAAGTAAAAGCACTGATGGCAGAAATGACCTTACTGTGGGAAGGATCTAGGGTCACTGGCCTTGCTTGAGCCAAAGGGTTTGGGTGGGAAGGAGGGAACATGAGCTCAGAGATGAAGAATTCTCAAAACACACTAATTGACCAGCAGCTCTATGGACATGACCTAGCCCTGTGTGCTCTGCCTTGGAGCCCTCAGCCCATCGTGGAACATTTCATAGGCATGAACTTAATGACTGGAGGCACTTGTCATCGGAACCCCAGCACCTGCACCTGATCAAACACTGCTTTAAACTTTAAACAGTGGCCTTCCAGAACACATGCTTCCATAAGAGGGGTGTGTGTGTGTGTGTGTGTGTGTGTGAGTGTTATCTTCGAAGAAACTATTAGCTCCTCTAGGACAAGGACCGAATCTCCCTTGTCATTGCTTTCCTCCTCACCACCGCCCTCTACCCCTAGCACAGGGTTGGGGCCATAGTCGGGAGGTCACATGTTGCAACCATGGGAAAAGCTGCCCTTAGACACAGAAGACCCAGGCTTTTTAGCCTTGGACCTCATTATCTGGCAACTTTGGGAAATTCACTAAAATTCTCTGAAACTTTGCTTTCTCACCTGTAAAATGGGGCCAACAAGACATTTGGGCTACTTTACTTTGTAAATGGAAAACCAACTTGAAAATATATTAAGCTAATATATGCTATTCAAATCTTATATACTGCAGACACTGGCATTCACAAATTCTATCACTCCATCTTTGACTATTTACAAGAGACCCCAAAATCCTATGACATAACAGTATGTCACCATTTTGCTGGGGTCTGATTTACATTCAGGGACCAATAGGGCCAGCTAAGCAGGGAGCCTAGTGAGTGAGCCTAGCTGACTGCCCAGGACCCGACCACCCCAGTATAGCCATTCTCCCCCGTGGGCAGGCACCGCACCTCTTGTTAGGAATCAGAAGGTGCAATGTCAGGTCCTATTTGTGTCTCTATATCTTCATAACATGTCTTGAATTTTTCCAGTTGCCACCTCCTGCCCACCCTAGTCTATCTCATCTCCTTAGGCGGTTGCAATATCCTCATAACTCGGCAGCTCGCTTCTGCTTTGTCCCCAATGGACTATTTTTAACACAGCAGCTGATACGATCCTTGAAAATTTTAAGACATATCCTGTTGTTCCTTCATTCAAACTCTCCCATCTCTCTCCAGCCTCCCCATCACACCCAGGACTCTCTGCGGGCAGAGACTACTGTGCCCGGTGCATGGAGGGAACTGAGAAAATATTTGTAGAATGAGTGAGTGATCACTATACTGCATTTGCAGAGAGAGGGAATTGCACACGACTGTGTTTTTCATGCATTTGAGATCCACAAAGGCCCCAGGATACAATCTCACAGATGCCAGGACTCTCCCACACTACACTTGTAAATAATCCATACATATTTAATTGTATATGGAAGTGAATTAAACAACACCTAAATCCCCATTTTCAGACAATGCCTAGAATAGGTGTACAAATAAGTTTATGATTGTGCACTGAAGCGTGAGGTTAGCCCATGTGCAACCCAAGAGAGGGTGGGGTCAGATAAGAGGGTGACAGGGTGAGAGCCCCGATGGCCCGGGAACCCCGCCTGGAGCTGCCCGGGGCAGGGCAGTTATCACTGCCCACAGGGGAGGGGCTGCACCTGGGTGACTCGCTGAGAAAATTCTGTGGAGTATGTTAATTTCTTTGGGACTTCAGAGGCCCCATAACTCTTGGAGATTAATAAGAATCTGGGAAGTATCTGTCTTTGCCGGCTGCTTTCATTTGCGCAGTAATAAAGCTCGCCTTTCTTGTTTAATAAAAACAATGTGGAAACAAATGGTTCTGTGCACAGTGGAACTTTAGAGAAATGAATTCGGCGGCACGGAGGGAAGCGTTTCATCACGCTGCCGGCTCCCCAAGTCTAAAGTAGAAGCCATGTTTCCTCTCCCCGCCTCCACCACACTCGCACACCCCACCCCACATTTTGCTGATGCTTTTCGACTCACTCCTGGAGCACCAGGCAGGTGGGCAGATTGGAAGGGGCAGACCTCTCCTACCTGCGCCTTTTCTGTGAACAGGAAGCTGGGGCCTGGCCTCCGAGACCCCAGTAGCTGCAGAAGGGCTCAGGTGGAGGCCCAGTCGCAGACTGCAAATAAATATGATGAGGAGGAACTAAGGTTTCTATAAATGGAAATCTGCCAGAGGAGAGAATCAGGCTGAGGGACAGCTTAAAGGTATCACTGGAACACAGATTGCTAATGTGTCCCAGGGAAAAATTGGGGCCCCATTGCTCATTTTTTCATTCATCATGCTTAGGTAGGTGGTCCAGGGAGGACAGCCAGTCCCTGTCCGACTGCCTCAGACTCCAAGCGCCAGCTAAAGGAGCTGTCACTCCGGCCCAAACAGGGCCTCTGATGCCTCACCCTTCTTTCCCCATTGACAATACTTGAGCTTCTAACATAGATATGACATAAAAGCAATGGCTTTCAAGGGAAGATGGTGTTTCCTTTTTGGGGTCCTATTGGCCTCCTGAGAAATGGCGTTAAGGACCTAAAGGCTACTGGAGCACATCTTCACTGTGGAAAAACCCAGAAAATACAGGATTTATTAACTGCCTACTATGTGCCCTGCCCTGCTGGCCACCAGCCCCAGGAGGACACATGAATCACGGTAATGAATTAGAACCTCATTAAATTAGACAAGTAGGGGGTCTGGCCTATCTGCATTAATGAAGATCTGATTTATTAACTATCTTTAAAGAAATGCAGTTTTATTACTTTCAAGTATAAGCATTGATTCATATCAAGTGCCAACAAGCATTGCCAAGTGGAGGTCCTGATGGCCCTGCCTTAACGAAAAGATAAGATTAATTTGTAATTAACGGCATCCATTTGCATGGAAACAATTAATGGGCTAAAGCCCTCATAAAAACAGCACAATCTATTAAGTAGATTAATAATGCCCACCTTACAATCTAGGATAACTTATTAGTTTTTTCCAGAAAAGGCAAAGGTCAGATCTCCTGGAGCTTGGGTGCTACGCTGAGCCCAGAGAAAATTATGAAGGTGTCCAAGCTTGTTTGCATGGTCCCCAGCTCCCTTACCTCTTTTTCCTTCTCAGTTTCTTTCAGCAGACATTTATTGAGGGCAACAGAAAGAAATTTAAAGAGAGAAGTATAGGATAATCCTTAACCTGAAGGAGCTTCCAGCCTGGCTAGAAAGACAAGACACATACACATTAAAACATTCGGGAAAAATTCAAGTGCTGGATCAAGGCAATGTGTAACTAATAACTGCCAGCTGTGGTTGAACCCTTAGTTGTGTGAGTCAGTGTGGGAAACCCATAACCCTTAGGTATACATTACAACCAAGCCACCACTTGGAAGTAGCCGTTATAACATCTATTCCCATTCTGCAGGTGAAAAAGTAAAACAAAAAACTAAGGCATGGCATGTTTTGTAGCTTATCTACATCCACACAGCTGATAAGAAGACCAGTGGAAACTGATCTTCAAAAATGATCCCACAATGAGCCATACACCCTAGTATTCATACCACTGTGTGGACACCTCATCTTAAACCCAGGTTGGTTCTATGGCTAGCTTTTAATCAACAAAAATACTGCAGAATTGGTGCTGTGTAACTTCTGTGGCTAGATCATAAGAAGCCTTACATTATCTGCCCAGGCCTCTTAGAACACCTGCTCTAGGCTGGGCGTGGTGACTCATGCCTGTAATCCTAGCACTGTGGGAGGCCAAGGCAAGAGGATTGTTTGAGCTCAGGAGTTCAAGACCAGCCTGAGCAAGAGCAGGACCCCATCTCTACTAAAAAAATAGAAAGAAATTAGCTGGACAACTAAAATATATATACATATATATAAAAAATTAGCCGGGCATGGTGGTGTATGCCTGTAGTCCCAGTTACTCAGGAGGCTGAGGCAGGAGGATTGCTTGAGCCCAGGAGTTTGAGGTTGCTGTGAGCTAGGCTGATGCTATGGTACTCTAGCCTGGGCAACAGAGGGAGACTCTGTCTAAAAAAAAAAAAAAAAACCTTCTCTGGGTGAAACCAGCCACTATGTAAGAAGCCCAACTACCCTGAGACTGACATGCTATGAGGAAGCTCAAGATAGCCACATGCTTAGGCTATATAAATAAAGATGCCAGAACAGTCCCCAGTAATTCTAGCCATCCCCACTGAGATACCAGATATGTGAGTAAAGACTCCATCCTGGACATAAGATCAGTTGAGCCTCCAGTTGATTCTAATACCAGCCACCATGTGACTATAACCACAAGAAAGACCCCAACCAAGAACTGCCCAGCTGAGCCCAATCCACAGAACCATTATTTCTTAAGATTTTATGCAATAGATAACTAGAACTAGCTGGTAATATTAGAATAAGAGCAGTCTAATGCCAGGGTTAAAAGCTTAGTCACCATGCCATACAGGCAATTGGATATTATAGATCACTGTGTGATGAGTTAATGTGTCTTCCCACCTTTATCCTTTCTTCTTCTCTCAGTTGGAGAACCCAAAACACATCTCCTTCATTCTAATTTCTGTCCTGTGAGAATGGTATTCAGCTTGTGAGCATGCCTCAGAGGAACTTAACCCTGCCCAGCTTCCATGGAGCAGCATGAGTGGAAGCAGCCTGAGGCTCTCAACATAAGCAGATGCTGGTGCCATGTTTGGCATGCAGCCTGCAGAACCATGAGCAAAATAAACTCTGTTCTTTATAAATTAACCAGCCTCTGGTATTCCTTTATAGCAACACAAAAGGACTAAGACAATAGTTATGCATCAATTAATGAAAGGAATAGATTCTGAGAAATGCGCCGATAGGTGATTTCGTGAATGTGCAAACATCACAGAGTGTCCTTACACAAACCTGGATGGTATAGCCTACTACACACCCAGGCTATATGGTATAGCTTACTGCTCATAGGCTACAAAACCTGTACAGCATGTTACTGTACTGAATACTGTAGGTAACTGTATCACAGTGGTATTTGTGTATCTAAACATAGCTAACCAGAGAAAAAATACTGTAAAAATATGGTATAAAAGATAAAAATAAAAAAAACCCAGTTCTCCTGTATAGGGCACTTACTATGAATGGAGCTTGAAAGACTGGAAATTGCTCTGGGTGAGTCAGTGAGTGAGTAGTGAGTGAACATGAGGTCTAAAATGCCACTGTACACTACTATAGACCTTGTAAAAACTGTACACCAAGGCTACACTAAATTTATAAAAACAATTTCTTTCTTCAGGAATAAATTGTTTTACTTTATAAACTTTTTTACAACTTTTAAATCTTTTGTATTGACACTTAGCTTAAAACACAAACACATTGTACAGCTACACAAAAATATTTTCTTTCTTTACATCCCTATTTTATAAGATTTTTTCTATTTAAATTGTGTTTTTACTTTGAAAGTTTTTTGTTAAAAACTCAGACACAAACACACAGACTGGCCTAAGCCTACACAGGGTCAGGACCATCAATATCACCATCTTCCACCCCCACATCTTGTCCCACTGGAAAGTCTTCACAGGACAATAAAACACATAGAACTCTCATCTCCTATGACAACAATGCCTTCTTCTGGAATAACTCCTGAAGGACCTGCCTGAGACTGTTTTACAGTTATATTTTATTTTATAAGTAGAAGAAGTAGACTCTAAAATAACAGTTAAAAGTATAGTATAACAAATACATAAACCAGTAACATAGTCATTTATCATTATCAAATATTATGTACTATACATAATTGAATGTGCTATACTTTTATACACTAGCAGTTTACACCAGCACCATCAGAAACCTTTAATCTGTTGTCCTACAATGTTACTAGGAGTTTTTCAGCTCCATTATAATCTTATGGGGCCACTGTTGCATGTGAGATCTGTCATTGACCAAAAAGTCATTATGCAGTATTTGAATATACTAGTTTTCATATTTTTAAATTGACTTACAAGTTCTCAATATTTGGCCTCAGACTGTATCTCCAGATTTAATTTATATGAATACAGTAAGAAGCTTTCTTGAATCAGATTTTAGTAAATCCTCAAAAAACCACTACTACAACTATACTTTTCTTAAAATGAAAATAAAATATGGAGAGGTACAATAACTTGTATTATCACAGCAAGTTTGCAAGTAAAGAATCTGAGGTTTAGAAAGAGCGACGATTTGGCTGAGGTGGCAGGGCCCCCTGAACAGAGAAGACCAGGTTTGAACCCTATACTTGCACTTGAAATTGAACTTGAAGCCCTTGCCTCTCTGCTCTGACCTTGCTAACACTAATTCATGTGTTCAAACACAGACACTTGTTTGAGCAACTACTTTCTGCCCAATACTAGAAGAGATAAGAGAAAGAAAGAGAAAAACATCCAGGATTTCTTCTGAAGTGGTCATGGTCTAGCAGGAGAGATAAGGGAAATATAAGCATTATAATTATTTTTTAAATGAATTCGGAAAACATTACTAGACTGTGTACCAAGTTTAAGGAGGTCTATAGAAGTTCCAAAACAAGAAGAAAGAATAACACCCGAGAGGATAGATATGGAGGTCATATGTCAGGGTCACTCCAGGAAAGCATGCAGCATTCAAATTAGGAGAGCTTCTTTGCAGAGAGCTTATTACAGTGGGGGAGGGTGAAGAGGAAAGAGAAGGGCCAGTGTGGCAACCCAGGGGCGGCAGCAGTGCAGTTGTGACCAGCCTCGGGCTGACAGGGGGAGGAGCGGGAGGGGTTACTGGTGTTGAAAGGGACAGAGGCTTGTGCAGAGCAGGCCACGCAGTGGGCAAGGACCTTACAGTGGCAGGTGGAGGTGACCCCACTGAAGGGAAGGAGGAGGTGAAATACTTTAACCCCACTCAAATCCCTCCTTATTGGCCCAACCAGCCAGAAGCCCAAGGGCTCACGTGCCTGTTGATGTGATCCATACAGGGTGTCCCACAGGTCAGAGGGAAGAGGGCAGGAGGGGACTGGACCTGGAGGGCCACGGGAGATATGCAATGTGGGGGCTCTGACTTGTAGGTGGGATCTGAGTAGGTAGGGGGAGGAAAGCATCCCATTCAGGAGCTAGTGTCTGGAGTCAGGGCAAAGGTGTGAACAAGAGCATTGGAAGGTGGCAGGTGGCGAGACAGCTGGCCCAGGTAGGCTGAATGGGCTTAACAGAGCAAACAGTAGGACTTAAAGTTGGGCGAAATGTTCATTTCTTGAATTACTGGTTAAATCATCAGCATGGTGGCCAGCACATAGTAGAATCTCAATGAATCATTTTTTAAGAAATATGTCGACCTAAGCATTAAATACACAAGTATGAGAATCTCAGATCCACAAAGGGATCCCGCATGCACAGAGCGGCTGTTGTAGGTGAGTTGGGAGAACATGTTTGGTGTCTTTCATACATTTTTTTCTTTCTGGTCTTTATCTTTGAAATCACTGTCCCACTCTACAGATGTAGCCAATGAGGTCCGAGAGAGCCACACTTCCTTCAAGGAAAGTCTAATTCCTGGCTTTTCTCCTGGAATTACCTTGAGCACTAACCCAGGACTCGTATATTGAGATTGCAAGGGGCAGAGCCTCTGGATGTGAGGGGTGTAGCAGGGTGGAAATGAGCAAGGAAGGAGTCATGCAAAAGAGCAAAGTCTCCAAACCACAACAGAGGATGACAGCTGGCAGGCCTGACACCCCCACCTCAGATGCAAGGACTTCCTCCTTCCAAGCACCAAATTAGCACTCAGTTAGACTGATGCTCTCCACCAGCAATGTAACAGCGTGGAGAAATCCACCTCATTCAGGTTTGTCACCATGGGACCTTAGGCTGATATGCCTGTTAAATACTCACAGAACAAAGAATAGAAGGAAAGGAGGTAGGCAGGGAGGGAAGGAGGGAGCGAAAAGGGAATTCTAAAATGGGTACCCTCAATAAACCCATCACCAGGATGTCTTACTGACCAGCTGTGTCTCTCCAGAACACTGGGTGCTGTGGAAAGACAGGAAAAGGAGACACAGCCCAGCTGGAGGGCAAGACTGTGCTGAAAGTCATCAGCAAGTAGAACCACTAAAGAGCAGGCTGAACAACACAGAGCTAGTCCTAAATGGAAGAAATGAATGCACTGAAAGCAAAGGACAAGGGAATGGTAGATCTGAAGCACTCAGCTCAAAGGGTGAACTTTCGATAGGATGAGTCGGCGGAGGAAGGTTCCCAGGTGAAGGGAACAGCTTGGATGAAGGCAAGGAGGTCAGCACGAACAAGCCATGTGTCCAGAACATTGAGGACACAGAGTTGCTAACTCCCCCAGTTCACAATTCACATCACAAATATTGACGCACACGCCCACAGGACTGCCCAAGGCACGGGGGATTTGGAGATCAGCGGGAGTCTCTGCTTTCCAGACGCTGCCAGCGTATTCTCAGCTCTGAAAATCTAAGAGTGGCCAAAAACTAGCCAGACTTCTTACCCCAAACCAACGTCCCTCTGGAGAACTCTGGAGTGCTGGCAGGCTGGCTTCGACTCCAGCATCCCCAGATAAGGGATGACATGCGGGAAGTAGAAAATTGCTCGCTTTCTTTTAATCAAGGACACTCTTTAAGATGCTTAAATACAATACTATTTAAAAATGGGCAGTTTTATATAAAGAGAAGGAGAAAAAGTATAGCAGGAATATACAGTATATCAGATTGAATTAGTTTTTTGTGCCACAACATGTAAACAAATCTGTTTAATTAGAACACCTTGTTTTTATTGCATTCTGAGCAATTTTTCAATGATGAGGAGAAAACAAGACGATGGGGAAGGGATTCTATAATTTCTCAGGGACACCCAGAGCTCTTCTCCCCTTCCCCAATGAGCCAGGCTTCTGGGCCATTCCCTTGGATCCCCCATAAGGACCCCTGGTACCTCCTCTTTCCACTTGCACCCTGCTAGCTGCCTTCAGAATAACAACATCTATTTGCACAGATTTCAGCAGACTTTCAGCACAGAGGGAAGATGAGATGTGGTCTCTGATATGGTGAAAACTTGGAACCCCCAAAAACTGGAGAAAGGGAAATCCTCAAATCCCCCAAGGCTCCAAGAGAAGCTATCAGAGAGGAGCAGGCCCTGGACTGGAGGCAGACATCTGGTCCCCAGTGTGGCCCTGGGGGTGGCTTGTGGGCTCAGTCTCCCTACTCGAGCCTCTGTCTCCTGGGGAGATATGTCACTTTTTGTAGGAGAGGTCCCCTGACAACACCCACACGAGGGATTTTGACCTGTGTTTCAGAACCACACACCTGCCTGATACATCAAGGCCTAAATCAAGGGATCAAAGAAGGATTTATGGGAAGCAGCTGGTTTCCCCTCACCCCACTCAGAGCCCAGAGGATGCCCTGAACTCCCCACATTCCCTGCCATGTTTCTCTCCTCCCCAAAGTGAACACCATCGGGTCCTTACATTCACCCATGCTTCTCCCCTCACCCCCGCCATTGAACTCACACCTGCAGGGGTGTATGTGTTTGTATTTTTGGTTTCTGGTTGGTTTCCTAACAAGCAGAAGATTTAAGCTTTTAATCCATCTGTTGGGTGCAAAGCATAATATATTCTGGGAGTGGATTAGGGGACTAAATTTGGGAAATGTGTTGTCAAAATGTGGATTTGCAATGCAAGCTTATTGATGAGGGTGTCATTTGGAGTCTGAAGGCCTTTTTGGAGTCGCTGTGTGAGGAGGGTTGAAGACTACGAGAGCAACAGGTGTACAGAACTTGGCCTCCATGGAATGGTGGAGATGGAAACGTTTCTTTTCAGGGTACCCTAATCACCACTTTCTGGGCTCTCCTCTTCCTCTTTCTTCTTCCCTCCTGTAGCAGGACCACACAGCAACTCAGGATCCTTCACCTCCACAGTACCACCCTCAGGATACTGACATATTTAGTCATACTCAGGAGTGATATCTAATAGTAATAATAAAATATAAATCTGAATGTCTTTCTTGGGAGTGTGCAATTTAAGGATGATCTCAGTCTTATGTTCTTATGGCCACGGGAATGTGGGCACCCAGCAACATTGAGAGATGATGCTAGAAGGGAGAGATGAAGAGAAAAGGAGACCCATCTCAGAGACCCAGAAACAAGCACCCACTGGTGGCCCCTCATTCATGTGACACCTAGGATCAGCTTGGTCATTAGAACACAGACTCCTTCTTGCACATGGAAGTGGCTGAAAATGGTTTCAGTTTATTTTGTTCCTGACACTATACCCTGTACCCCTCCCCTGTGTCCTGGGCCTGAACTGAGGCAATGGGAGTATGTAGCCTGGAACTCAGGAGTCAAGACAATGAAGCAGCAGGATGACAAGGTAAGAGTGCAGGGGGTGGTGACGATGAGGAGCACAGGGAACCATCACTCACCCATCCAGGCAGGGCTAGAGCATCATAGAAAGCCAACACACCTCAGAGAAAACCTGTAGCAATGTAGCAGGCCCATCCACGTCTCTGACTGGTAACTCCCAGCCGCCAGTAGACTGTCTGCAGCAAGGGAGAGCTCACCACCTCCCAGGGAGACTGATCATCAGGCTCCAGGTGTGGACGGACTGGGCAGAGAAGAGAAGACAGAGCCCCAGTGCATCAGTAGCTCAGGAAGATCCGACTGCAGCCTCCATACTGTACATTTGATATCGAAGGGTGGGAAGGAATCTCCCCATCAGACTCACTCTGTCCTTTTCCCGGCTAACTTGAATGCAGGGCTGAAACCTCTCCCGGCTCACAGGTTTTGCTCCTGGCAGTCCTCATCATGCCCCGTCAGTGACCTGCCAAGTGCTAACCCACCTGCTGTCCTGCTGCAGACAAGCGCTTAGTGCACTGGGGCAGAGGAGAGGCACAGTCCTTGGCTTCAGAAAGGCCAGAACCCACATGGGGCTGCGGCAGAAACTGCATCCAGGACATAGAGAGCAGCTCCAAACAGAGGGCAGGAGGGGAGGGCCATAGGGTGGGATTTGAATGCCAATTCAGTAAAGTTTTTTCTTTTTAAAAAAAAATAAGTAAGATCCTTAGTGAGAAGCCACAGACACTGGAGACCCCACCCCTCCCAGCACCACTGCCCTGACCTTGCTTGTCAGCAGGACACTCCTCACTTAACCCATTTCTCATTAAAATCCCCGAAGTTGTCAACCCAACTTAGCCCTCCTCCCATGGTTGGCCCAGTGTGTCTCAATAGGACCTGGTGTTTTAAAGTGGAGGTCTGTCTATATCACCTCCAGGACGAGGGTCAGGGAGCAGGTTCTGCTTCTCACAGTCCTATCTGTGCAACAGGCAAGTGTGGGAAATGGCTCAAGGTTCATATTTAGAAAATAAAAAGTGTCCGGACCTACTGAGCCCTGCGTAGAGAGCCAATAGACAACGGCAGGGGAGACACTAATGCTAATGTTGGGACCGGGACCACCACTGTGAGTCGATACAATCGTTGGGTAGGAGAGAATCGTAATAGTGTGATGAATCCCCCATTATTTGAGTAAGGAACACCAGGGGTAAAAGCTGGAAAAGTGTGGCCAGTTCTTTGCTAGTTTCCATATCACTGTCCTTTATCCTTTTCTCTCCCGCCCTTTGGTTTTTCCTCTCACTGGCTTATTGCCACCAGCACAGACATGCCATTATGCCTGCTGTTACCTAGAACTCTCATGACTCCACTTCTCTTACTACTGACCCACTGCTTTGCTCCCCTTTGCAAGAGACCTCCTCACAGGGTCATCTACACTCTCTCAAGTTCCTCTCCTCCCTTTCTCTCTTAAATCCACTCCCGTCCACCTTTCACCTGCACCTCTGAACAAGAACTGTTCCCATCATGCTCCGTGGTGATGTCCACATCGCTGTACCCACATGACAATTCCCAGTCCTCATCACACTTGACCCACCAGCAGCATCTGACAACACCGTCCACCTCCCAGGACTCCACACTATCTCTAAATGGTCCATGCTCCGGGGGTGCCCCTTGGTCCTCTTTCTACCAGCACTCACCCCCTTGCTGATAGGACCAGCGTCATATACTTCAGATACTGCCGCAGGCTCATGAATCCCGAATTCATCTCTCCGAAGTGGAATTTGCCCCTGAGTCCGAGACGTGTATCTCCAGCTGCTCAGGTGATTATGGCCACTTGGGTGTCTAAGAGCCTTCTCAAGCTCCACCTGTCCAAAGCTGAACCCTGGTTCTTCCCCACCCCAATCCTACTTCACCCACAACTTTTCCCACTCAGCCAAAAACCCTGGAGTCACTCACGACACCTCTTTTTCTGTCACACACCGTATCTAATCTGCCAGCAGATTCTGTTGGCTCTAGCTTGAAAAGCATCCAAATCCGAGAACTCCTCAACTCACTGTCACCCCCAGCCCCATCAACTCTCACCTCCTTTTTGGATTGCTCCCACAGCCTCCCTTGCCTCCTGGAGGCCATGGAGATGCTTTGAAATGTGAGTTTCTTGTCATTTAGCAAAAGAATCATGCCACATGTCTGTTCCAAACCTCCCAGTGGCTCCCCACTCCACCAAAAGTAAACTGACATCCTCCCGCCATGGCCCACAAGGCGATCCTTCCCCACAACCTCTCTGACTCAACTCCTGTTGCCCTTCCCCTCACCCACCAGCTCCAGTCACACCATCCTCCTGGCTGCACCCCTGCCTTAGGGTCTTTGTTCTGAAGTCCCCCTGGCTAGAATGTTCTCCCCACAATGTCTGCTTGGCTCACCCCCTCACCTCCTTTCGAATCTCTGCCACCACCTTCAAAGGAGCCCACCCAAACACGCTGTATGATCCTGCCACCTGCCTGCACCTATAGCCACCGTACCCAATCTCCCTACTTTCCTCTGCATTCTTTCATAGCACACATCAACATACTCTATCATGTACTTACTTTTATGTTTTACATTTATATCTTTCCTTGCTGGAATATAAGCTGTTGGTGGGTCAAGCGTGATGAGGAAGGAATCTTTGTTTTATTCTCAAATATATGCCCAGTACCTAAGGCAATGCCTGGCACATAAATGCCCCCAAAATATTTTTTAAATGAATAAACTTCCTTTTTCCACCCAAACACAGCCCATTTCATCCACATCTCCCATCTAAGGTCTCTATGAGTCCTGCTTTTTGGGATAACAAGTGTCTGCGTTTCTGACAATAACCGTTATAATGACAGCTACAGTAGCTATAATTTGTGGATTGTTTACAAGATATATAAACTACCAACCACATATAAAGTGCTCACAATATACCAGATGCCATACTAAACTGTTAACAAGAAGTACCTCTTTAGTTTTTCTAATAGTTGAGTAAGACAGTATAGTAAAATGCGTTAGGAGATCCAATATTTCACCCCCATCTCAGCGGCAGCACCCATACTTACATACTTGGGGCACCCTTATGGTGAACAGTGTATACCTCCTCTCCCCTTTACTCTGGGTGTGGCTGTGTGACTTATTCTGGCCAATGAGATATAAGTAGAAATGGCAGCATCGAGTTTCAAATCTATGCCCTAAGAGGCCTTGCATGTTTCCTCTTGTCTTCTTTTGCACTTCTGCCAACTCCTGAGAAGAACAAGCCCTGGCTGGCCCACTGGTGCAGGAAAGACACAAGAGGTGTGTGGAGAAGAGCCACTCCAGCAAAACCCAGACTGGACCAGATGCTCTCATCAACCCCCCACCACAAGAGCAGTAAAAACTGTTGCTTTAATCCACTGAGCCTTGGTGTGGTTTATTGCACGGCAATGGTGAAGTAGTAGAGGCATTCCCATGGCTCCCATTTTAAAGATGAAGAAAAATGAGGCTTAGCAAAGGTATGTGATCCAACTAAGATCTCACAGCTGTTTAGCAGTGAAGCCAGGTTCCGACTCAGGCCTTCTGGCCCCAGAGCCTGTACACTAACTCCTAGGATACACCACCAACCCCCTTCTTGCCTTCTTGGCTCTTGTGCCACACATTGCTTGGACACATTTTGAATTCTTCTCCAGATATATTTATTTAGTCATACACTTTTTTATTCATTCATACTTTCAAAAAATTAAAAATAAAAAGTTGAGTACCACGCTGTGCCAGTAACTTAGAAGTTGCTGGAAATGCTGAGATAGAACCTGAGATGTAGAAATAGAATCTAAGATGTAGAATTAGAAATGTAACAAACAGAAAAAGAGAAGACACAACGAATGTAGCTAGTGAAAGATTTGCCCAGATGAAGCTGAGAACAATCACAAAGTAGATAGTGCTAGTGACAACTGTCATAAAGGTTCCAAGAAAGTAGACCCAGATGTGGCTTGGAGCATCCAGCTTTAGGGCAAGGTGCTTGAGATGACCGGACACTCTCTACCCTCATGCTGTGAAAGCACCACCCTCCCTCCTTATGGATACTCCTTAACCCCTGTGACCTTTCACTTTCCTCTCCTCTCGGGGAAGGGTAAGAGAACCTAATATTATTAGTTACTGCCGCTCAATATTAAAAATAGACACGCCATTTTCAGGCTTCATCAAAACAACATCATGATGAGTCACTTGTTTTTCAGGATTGTGAATATCTAGAAAATATTAGAACATTCCCAAGACAGTGAGGCAGTTCTTATTGTAAGCACATGTGACTCTTTATAAGAGTCTGTGGTTTGCCTGGTGCCTTATGGTTAATAATTGGCATATGCAAAATGAGATCTGGAGTATTTTAAAGGATGAAAGGATGCAACAGGTGCAGAAAGGGAGCAGGTAATTCATTAACCTTGGGTGAGCTGGTTAAGGTTTCTGAATCAGTGTTTTTCTAATAATAAATTGAAAATGAGAATACCTAATTCATAAAGTTTAGGTAGTGTTTAGGGTAAAAAATAATAAAGGGACCAACAAGGTGTTTGGCACCAATCCCTGGGCAGAGATAAAACATCAAACCACCCATTCGACAAATATTCAGCGAATGTCTACCATGCGCCAGATTTAAGGCTATGTCCTGGGAATGCAGAGGCACATAAAATGGACCCATCGCCTCTCTCATGGGGCTTGCTGTCTATTAAGGGATACAGACAAGTAACAACACAGTGAGCCATGTGCTTGACTGGTCTACATATGGGTGAAAGAAGAACATTCACCAGTTTGCAGAGTTTCAGACCTACAGTTCCCAAACCTGAGGCACTCATCAAATTCTCAGAAAAAGTTTCGAACAGTAATGCAAAGATCATATCCATCAGGATCTACTTACCCTGTAACAAGATAGGAAAAGACCCATTCCAAGCACTCTGATGGAGCAATTATGGAATGATGACTTCCAACCCAAAGGGAAATAGCCCTGCGCTGTTAAAGCTCAATGACATACACTGGCTGCATCCAACCAAGACCTATGAACCTATCTCATTACACAGGGTTCTTATCTGTTTCTTGTCCTCATTCTGCATTAATCCCACTCATATATCAAATGCTTACTCCACAACCTCATGTAATCCTCATAACATCTCTGGTAAGTGAGTGCTATTTTTCATCCCCTTTTCACAGATTAATGAACTGGCACTTAGAGAAATTCGGTAACTTCTCCAAGGTCAAACAGCCTGGAATTGACAGCTGGGAATTCACAGGGCTGGGACTCAAACCCATGGGGCTCTTAAGCAGCCAGGTCCTGCTATTCCTCTTAATGGGCCTGTCTGGTTGGGGCAGAGAGTCTCAAAGACATTTTCTGGGATGCTCTCACAGACCTAAGCCTACTTACAATTGCTCAGCTACGAAGAACCACAGGGCCAAATTGGGGCTATAAACATGAGAGCTGTGGACGATCTATGCAGCTTGAGTTATTAAGGAAGACTGTGAAATAGAGTTAGGACTTCAGTTCGTGCCTGGGTGGAGAATAAAAGCAGCATCCGTTCTGTAATTCTTTTGATAAAGATGCATGTTCTGTGCACTGAGCTGCAGTTTATTTCTTATTCGTCTGCTTTTGTCCTCTTTGTTAGAACATCTTAGATGCATAAAGAAAGAAAACAACTGCGCTTGCTCTATTACTGTAATTACAGCATGACATGGTTGTGATTGAAGAGTAAACCACCTCAGGGGCTGGGGAAAGGAGGGACAAATGCCAGGGGCGTCACCCATGCCTACAGGAGGGCAGGTCACAGGGCTTGCAAACAAAGAATGAAAGTTCTCATTACACTGGATTCTTATCTGTTCCTCATAGCAGGCCCAGCACGATCCTGACTTAGAAACTAGTTATTAGTTCATGATTCCATCTGCTCCTGGCCCTCCCGACAGGAATAATTCTCTCTTCTCTGACCTCCCATAAACATTACCTGTGCCTCTTCGGGGGGAGTTGGCACTTTCCATTTTGTGTGATATTTATGCATGTGCAGGTTACTGCTTTGCTCAACTTTCATCTCTGGGAGGGCAGGGCTGTGTTTTGATGTGTCGGTGGGTCTCTCACAGTCCAGGGTGCAACACGTGTGTGCCCACTGTACACTTCATTAATGTTTATTGATGGACGAAGACACAGCTCCATCCACTGAAAAAAAAAAAAATCCCTTAATCACACTGGTTTCCTTCAGTGGATCTGGATGGATGAAAAAAAAAATTGGTACTGTTCTCAATTTGTACACGAGAATGTCTGGCTCGTGGAAATTCTGTTTTTCAAAGATTAGCAGCTAAGATCAGATGATGGAGACCACAGACAAGGCCTAAAAGAGACATCAAATATTTAGAGTGATGGACAAAAAATGAAGGAACACTGAGCCAGTTGAGCTCCCCTCATCTTCCCTGCCATTACTTGCTCCTCCCCCTACTCTCCCTACTCTTCCTCCTCTTCCTCCTCTTCCTCCATTTGCCACCCACACCTTAGTACAGGCACTCATCCCTGTGTCTTCTGGTATTTGAGAAACTCCCTGACCCCAATTACTCCCTCCTCCTTCTAATCTGCACAGTGATGCTGGATTAACTTTCTGACTCTTATTTAATCATAATTAGAAATGAATACGCATAGTGGTTGAACACAGAGCTTTGGACACAGCCAGATTTGGACTCAGTCCCAGCTCTACCAATTACTAAGCCTCAATCATCTCATCTGTAAAATGGGGATAATAAAAGCATCGGCCTTGTAGGCAGTGGTGAGAATTAAATGAAATATTATGTATATTTACCAGAGTACCTGGCTCCTAGCAAGCCTTCAAGGGACATCAAGAAAGACGAAAAATCATTTCCCTACGCCCAGACCTAGAATGGTCCTCAGTGCCTACGAGACACCTCCCTTGGCCTGGCACCCCATGCCCTCCAGAATGCAGGTACAGGTGCCCTGCAGCCCTGCCACCCCATCCCCATGGTGGCCCTTCTGTCATCCTCATGCTGAATTTATGTGCAGGTTACTTTCAGAGTGCTGACCTCTCCCTCTACCCACCTAAATCCCATATCTAGGTAAATACTTGGAAAACAATCTTTAGGAGACCCTCACTCAGAACACATTTTAAGATATAGTCCAGGTGGGTTCGAGAATAAAATGGTTTATATATCTGTGTGCGCGTGTGTGTGGTGGGTAAACACAAAGGAAAAACAAGATAAAATTGTCTATTGTTATCATTATGGGTAAGGCCTTTCATGCATAAGAACAAAAGAAAAATATACAACTAAAAAAAGATTACTAGATTTGACCACACAAATGCTTTTAAAAAAGTTCCTACATTTGAAACCACACCATAAACATAGCTGGCAAACAAAATACCAAATCAGGGGAGAAAATGTTTGCACCATATATGCTAAACAAAAGATTAATAATTTATAAAGGGCTATTACTAATCAATAGAAGAATACGAATAAATAGGCAATGGACTTAAACTAGCAAATTGCAGAAAAAGAAACCTAGGGATAAAAAAATACATGGAAAAACACTACATTTCTAATAATTACATAAAATCAGAGTGAAGCCCAAAATCTCACTTTGGTCTCTCAAACAGAAAACCTTTCTTTGTGGCCAATCAGTACTGGCAAACTGCAAATAAACGGGAACTTAGCCTGGTGAGATGGGCAGTGAACACAGCCTATCCTATTAATAGAAGCCACTATGATGAGATGCATAAAAGGGTTTTCAAATGTGTATAACTTTTGACCAGCAATTCTACCTTTCGGATTTGATCCTAAGAGAATAATCATAGTTGATCACCAAGATTTCTTCATAAAGATTTTCATCGCCTTTTTTGTTATAGAAAAAAAAAATGGAACAGCTTAAATTGCCAACAGTAAGAGGCTGAAAAGTAAAAATAGTATATTCACATGATAGAATGCTATGCAGCCATTCAAGATTGTATTTTAGAAGCATATTTAATAGTGAAGGAAAATATTCACAAAACATTATAGGTAAAAATGCTAGGTAGGATTCCAAATTTGTAATTTCCAATATATTCCCAGGGGGTAAAATGGGGGAATGATGTGCATGAAAATGTTAAGTAGTTGTCTCAGTATGGAGGAATTACCAATAATTATATTGGTATATAATTATAATTTCTTTTCTCATGGGGTAGGGAGGAATGAATATAAATTAAACATAACCAAATGGACCCTACCCAGGCTTCAAAGTCAGCTCAAGGTCCTACTTCCTCCATCAAGTCTGCTCTGACTACCCCAGACCTCACTGAACTACTCACCCTTCACACTCTCTTAGCCGTTATTACCCATGTTATACAATCTCCCATGCTTCTTTGTATTGCTGTCTAATTATCCTGGGTTTGGAAGTATTAATTCCTCCCACTGATATCTGGATCTACCTTACCCATGGCAGGTTGTATTTTCCAAGACAGCTGCAACAATTTCTCCCATCCCACATGCTCTTCTTACCACTGACATGGACACTCCTCTTATGAAGAGGCAGGGCCTATGGCCCCTGCCCTTGGATCTGAGTGGGCCTGTGCCAACAGCAAAAGTGATGCTATGTGAGTTGTGAGGCCAGGACATAAAAGAGGACGGTGCTTCCACCACGTTCACTGGGGATGCTCTTTCTTGGCACCCAGCTGCCATGCTGTGAGGAAGCCCCAGCCACGTGAAGGGTCCACATGTAGATGTTCTGGCTAAGAGCCCTGGTTGAAGTTCCAGTCAACAGCCAGCAACAACCACCAATATGCAAGTGAGAAAGCCTTTGAGCTGACTCCAACACCACCCACTATCTGTCTGCAAACACATGATAGACCCTGAACAAGAACTGCCTAGCTGAGCCTATTCAAGCCTCTGAACTTTGACAGATGGTAACAATAAAATAATTACTGTATTTTAAGTCATTAAGTTTTGGGATGATTTGTTATATGGCCATTGATAACTGGAACTTATTTATACTTCCTTTTTATTCTTTGCTGCTTCACAGATCTACTCGCTGGACCACTTTCAGACCTCCATCCCTTGGCTTTATAAAAACTAATTCATGTATATTTATTATATACATGAATGAATGAATGAGAATTCTAACCTTCACTTTATTCCTTAGTCCAAACTTGTGCTTGCTAAGGAGTCTTCTTAATAACTTCTTGACCTAAGAGAACCAGCAAAGCAAATCCTTTTTATACATTCTCTGAACTTTATATTTCCTTCTGCATAATTCCTTTCAATTACACCTCCAGCTACCCAGCATGTAGAAAAATTTTACTCACTAAATAAAGAGGAGTTAATAAAACAAGAGGACCAGTGAAGAAACTGACTTCTCTGGGCGTGCCCTTTACTCAGGAAGAAGCCACTACCACTCTTTGGTAACCAACATGTTAGCAGAAGACTGCTATCTTCATACCCTTAGTAAATAGGAATGCAAACAACAGAACTATAGCCCCCAACAGCCAGCCAGACTCCTCAATAAGCCACTGTTATAGGCCTAGCACATGGCACCACCTATGTGGTATGGCTTGAAGAGCAAAGGGGCTTCTTTATGCAAAGCCAGCAGGTCAGATCCCCTCATGGGTTAGTCATTTTCCTCTCCAGGCTCTTTTGTTAAAAAGGAAATCCCCTGGGGAGGGAACACACATTCACAGTGCAACAGAATCAGCAGCAGTACTATTACTATTCTGTCCGAATGTGCAGAGTAAATGTGTTCATGGCAGTTTGTCCCTGGACTGGAGTGGGTAATCGTGCACAACTGAGGTAGGGTTGGTGAGTGAGGACACCCAGAAAGAAGGCAAAATTAAAACAAAGGAAATCTAGGAACTCTGAAATCAAGCTTCTTGTGTTTCACAATTGCACCAAGATTGGTTGACATTGTCTCTTTACTTGATGGGACCTGATTAAATTTGCTTCATAATTTTTTTTTTTTTGCTAATTTTTGGTACTAAAATTGGGATTACCCAGCACTAGTGGTGATCTCGTCTCTTACTAGGTCTCAGGTACCCTCAACCCTTGCCATTGGGGGTACCAGCAATGCCAGGCATAGGAGCCAGCTAGACCTCAAAGTTTCTTTGCCGTAATGTTGTCATCTCACCACTTGGACCCAGTGACTCAGACAGGCAAGGATGTCGTGACCCAGGGAGGAAACAGGTAAGTAGAAGGACCTATTCCAAGCACAGCCTTACTTACATGAATGCTCTTCAAAGGCAGTGGGATTGTCTCAGATCCTGAAGAGGAGTCTGATGATTGACTTTCTCATCCCTCCTCTCCAGACACTGTTCAAAGCAGGGAAATGAGGACAATTGGCTCCTTTTTGTATTAATCTGACATTTAGAGGTCACTAATTCATTTTGTGGCCACTCATATCACCTTGAGTTTTTATGTCAACGTGAGCTTCTCTGGGCTCACTAGATAACCCACCAGAAATCCAGTGACATGGTGTTTGATATACTTGACACGAAGTATTTGGCTTGATAGAATTGACCACAGGTGATAGGTATTTCCTTTTCCCCTTTCCCAGACATGGATTTTTTTTTTTTT
>VBSM01003157.1:23944534-23955847 GCA_008086735.1 Cheirogaleus medius | reverse complement strand
TTTTTTTTTTTCTGGTTGTCAAATGATCCTTCACTGAAACATTTTTCTTTGTAGCTCTTAACTAGCTGGGCATTCTGCCACATCACTGTTGATGTCATCTATGATGCCATGAAGGTGGTGGCCATCAACACTGCAACCCACAAACTGTGCAGTCCCCAGCAGCTCTTTAATGGTTCCAGAGAGTTCTCTTTAAAGATCGGTGCTGCATCTGTTGGGCAATGTTGACAATGTCATCAAAAGTGATATTTCCACTCCGCTTAAGGTTTTTTCTGCTTCTTTCTGTATCTGGCTGGTTCTTTAGAGACTTTGATGATCAGAGGAGAGGCAGAAAGTACCACCTCAACCTGGGCCTGTCTGTTCTGAATGGTCAGTTCCACCGTAATCATTAGACCCTTCTAGTCACTGGTTGCCTTGGCAATGTCATCACCAACCATTTTGGAGACAGATCCAGGGAGTCAAAGGCAGACATGGCACCGACTTCCCCACTGGTGTACTTCACTTACAGGACTGTAATCCCATCGGAGTCAAATCTGGGCAGGACGGTACATGTGGCTGGTGTCAGATGAACCCAGATGTGAGAAGATAGAATAAAGTAACTCCTTGGCCTCCTCTAAGCCCAAAGCAGAAAGCTCCCTTGACATTTTTCTGCAGCCTCTATTCCTTCATTGCATTTTTATTTAGTATGCTATCAAAGTCACAACCAAATCTATGAGCAAAGCAAAGTGATGTTATTGCTATTTTACAGAGGAGAAAACAGACCCAGAGTAGCAGAGTATCTCTTTCAAGGTCTTGGCTATCTGGACAATGGCCATATTGGGGCTGGTACCCAGATGTCCTAACTGTTGGGGTTCAACTCCTTATGCTTCACATCCACTGCCCTGTGTGGAATGAGCAGAAGTTACAAAGCAAGCCTGCAACCAGCTAACGGGAGCAAGAAAATTTTGAATGGATTGTGAGATGTGAGTGAACTGAAAAGTATGCATTCAAACCCACCTCATGCTCCTTGAGGACACTTTACCCTTAAACAAAGAGGCCCACAGGCCCCTAAGAGTCACAGACACCAAGACATCAGCGCTGGAGGAGGATCTGGGCATCAGCTCACAAAACATCTCCATTCCATACAGAAGAGCAAAGCCAAGCAAGGTCACTGGTTAGTCAAGGCCACTCCAGGACTCAGAAGCTCATCAGATGCCTATTTCAAAAAGCTCTCCCTTTAGAACCCTGCCCCTCCCTTTATGAGAAGGACATAACCTCTTCACAGTGGTAGAGGCCCAGACACTTCACTGTGAGCCAGAAGAGCTGGCCCTTCGCCATGGACACAGGCAGAGTAACTGAACACCCAGCCAAGGAACTTCAGAGTGACTAGGAAGCACAGTATATGCAATGAGCTCTTCAGCAGCCTGCCTCAGTGCCCAAACTTCCACCATTAGCTATCTGGTTCCACAGGTTTTAACATGAAGGACTACAGTCCAAATGTAAAAGTCCCATACAGGATCACCGATACCTGGAGCAATTTTTATCCATCAATACCCTGATGTAATGGAATCAAAAGGCCACAGGCAGAGGGCAGAGTCCTGAAGAGACAGAACATAGGACAGGTACATTTTGACAGAAAGAAAAGGAAAAAGGTAGCCCCAAGCCCCAAACCTGGAGCTCTGAGTAAGGAAGCTTAATCTAAGCTCTGACTTCTCAATCTGGAGGCCAGTCCTGGATACTTGGAATCCAAGGGAAGGGAAGAGTGATGAAGATGTATTGATAAAGAAACCCTCTAGTGAGCCAAAAAATAAAAACACATGCAAGCTGGCTTATGTATTAAAGATAAATAAATAATGTGTAAAAGGAAGGTATTGGCTTATGAAACCAAAAGGTCAGAAGGTGCTTTGGCTTCAAGCCCCGCTGGCTCGCTAGTCTTCATGGCTCTGATTTCCTCTGGGTTGGCTGCAGTCTCCTCAAGGATAGCAAACCCCACCCAAGATAGCTCCACTCTCACAGGCCAGCAGCATGGTATCTCCAGCAGGAGAGCAGCTCCTTCTCAAAGTGCAGGGCTGGACTCTGATTGGCCAATCTAAGACTACGTGCCCCTTCTTAACTAATCATTGAGCTCTGATTGGTCAGGTCTAGATCATGTGCTCTCCAGAGCTCCGTTGGACTGACAGCCTCAACTTTCAATCAGGAGGCTGGTGTAATCCGGGTACTGACGACAGCCCGCCCCCTCGGCCCCTCTGGCCTCACGCTTCCATCCCGGATGTCGCCACACCATAGGGGACCTCGGAGGTCAGCTGTCGCTCAAGTGCTCCAGGGCCTTGGACCTGGTACAAGGGCGCGAACTGCTGGAAGGAAACCCAGGTCCCTCCAATTCTGAGTGGCACAGTTTCCTCCCGAAGGGAACTGTCAAAAACACCATCCAAAGTCGTATCATTTGTCTAATTGTCTGTTATTTGCTGGCTGTCTCCTCCAGCATAAATATTAGCTATATGAGGTCAGAGACTCTGAATGTTTTCTTGCTTGTGGAATCCCCAGCACCAAGCACGAATGGTAACTGGCCAAGGTGAGGAATCAGGAAACGCTTATATTTATAGATTGAAGCCTCAAATGCCCCCGAGGCTGTCCTCTGAGTCTCCCCTCCACTTAGGGTGGTGGCACTGCCACCACCAAGCTCAAGCTCAAGACAAGCTCAAGCCAACCATAAGTAGATGTCTCTTCCCCTGGGCCAAGTATAGCGCTCAGCTCTTCAGGTTCCAGATACTGAGGGGCCCTGCACCCCCTTTCCCCAACTAGATAAGCCATGGAGGTCTGCCTGCAGGTGTGATTCCCCTAATGAGGGAATGGCTGAGGGCAGCTCCAGGTAAGGGGTTGAGGGCCTGGGTGGGTCTGAGTGAGGGCGTGGGGGGCCAAGAGCACCAGGATTCTGGGGCCTGCTGGAAGGAGGTCCTGCTAGTGGGAGGAGAGAGTGGGACAGGAAGGGGTACTGGCAAATGGCCTAAGCAAAGCTCTGCTTCCCTTGGCCAGATCTCTCTTTTCCTCTGTCTCTGGGAGGCGATGAGGGAATGAGCAGAGGTTGCTGTTGTTGTCTTCCTTTCTGCACAGACACCTGTAATCACCAGCTCCTTGGGACTCCCTGTCCCTGTGTGGAAGCTGCTTGCCACAGTGAGAACCTCAGCTCCAGACTGGAGTTGCCTAGCAACTCATAGTCCTGAAAAGAAAGCAAGAAAGAGGAGCCCAACAGAAAGGGAAGAGGGAAGTGGGCCTGGCAGTGGAAGGAAAAATCAGGAGCTAACAGCCTTACGGACAGGCTCAAAACACAGGGCAGCTGCGAAAGCCCTCAGGACACTCCACCCCAGCCTCTTGCTGTCCTCTCACCCTCTGCTAGTCGCCTGCCAGCCTGCCATTGTGATACTTCCCTTTCAAACCACTTACCTCCTTTTAAAATGCAAATCCTCTGGAGAGGGTCTGCTGGTTGGGCTGTCCCACTTCAGTGTGGGAGGAGTTATCAGATCCTTCGGGAGGAGAGAAGAGAAAATGGGAAATGCACTCTATTCCCATTCTAATTCAGCCTGTGCTCTCCACTCTATTATCAATTTAGTCCACTCCATTCTTCTCCATCCAAAATCTGTCCACTGGTACAAGGCAAACATGTCAGGTTTGGTGTTGGACAGCCATCTGTGTGGGACTCAGTGAGCGTTTTACTTCAGGGAGCCTCAGTTCTATCCAGAATAATCCCTAGTCATGGGCTGTTGTAAAACCCATCGAGCAAAGTCATGTATTTGAGAATACTTGGCACAATATTCGGCATAAAGAGAGCATACAGTCCGTGCTAGTTTCCCTTCCTGAAGATCGAAGTCATAATGTCACAGCCACTGGGAGCTCTGAGGTCTATGTAGCCCTCCCACTTTGGTGAAAACTAATTGGACTCTAAAATTTGGAGGTGAAATTTAGCTCCAAGGCTGGAGAAACTCCAGGAACCCAACGCTGATTTCAGTCCTTGCTCTTGGAAGACACCAGTGGGCAAGGCAGTCGGCAATGGCACAATGTTCTGCTCCTGAATTCATCAGTGTTCCACTGTCTTTATCTTTCCAGCGCCATTCTTGCATGGTTGCCTTCGATGGTTCATTTCAGTTAACCTATAGTGATGCTTCTGGCTCAGTCTACCTGTCACTACGGCAATGGGAGTCAGGGCTGGGACTAAGAATTTGTCTCAAATAGAGTTTGACATTTTCTGGCTGGTGTCAAACCTCTGGACAAAACCAGAGCTTCATATAAGATTTGACTGGCAAATGAAATTATTTTGTTAGCTAACAATTTTGTGTTTATCCATCCATCTATCCTATCTATACTTACTGAGTTGGGACTAATTCTATACTAAATGTGAGGGACACATGGAAAAGAGGAAATGGCCAGAAACAGCCTGAGTTTTCTGCCCAATAAAAGAACACTAGTTCTTTTGAAAAAAGTAGCACATTTTTCAAATCCAGACAGAGTAGTTCCTTTTGCCAGGGCAGTAGTAGTTCAGAGGTGCTAGAGATGATCTAGTCAGTGCACAGGGTTCTTGCAATGCAGGGAAGTTTTTGAAGCTCCTTGCCCCTACACACACTGGAGAAAACAATTTGCAAAGGTAACTTGGCCTTTTCCAAATTCCACATTCCTGGACTCAACTGAATCTTGGGGAAAAGTATACCAAGGATGCAGAGAAAAAGTGTCAGACAAGCAATAACCCCAAGGCTTGAAGGATATTAGAGCTGATGGAGGATTTACAGGAGAGGAAAAAAGAGAAGACAAATGCCCTGGTGTCATTTCTACAGCCACCAGCTTGAGTGTCTGATGAGCAGTCTCATAAAGCACCTTGGTCTTGATTTTTCATTCATGCACTTCTCTCCAGTTAGAGAAGGATTTTGTCCTCCCTGTTGCCAAGGCTTGTGCAGTTTTGAGTGTGTGTGTGTGTGTGTGTGTGTGTGCGCGTGCATGCATGATGTGTGTGTGTTGGGGGGATGTCTGCATGTTTGCTAAGAAAACAAAGGGGCACCTATAGTGCATGCACGTGACATCTGAATTATGTGGATGTGTAAAACTGTGTGGATTCATGATGGAAAATACCCTGATATTAAATCAAGAACTAACTCAAAAACCAGAAACCCCTGAAATCTTTGGAAATGTCTGGCAATTTTGTTCTTTTTCAGGGCCTTTGTCTGGCTTTCTTCCTGGGACAAGTGTCAGCAGCAGAGGGATGATCTGAGTTAAGAGCCCAGAGTTGTCCTGGTGATTATCAGGGCACCCACACCATGGCAGTGATCATATTTCATATTTGCTTCAAGTGGACTGGTCTCATCTGTTGGTGGTTGACCCACTTTCAGGGCAAGACAGAAGACATGGGCGTCAGAGGCTTGGTCTGTTTGATGGCTAACTCCTTCGGAAAGATGCTGGCAAGGAAGGGACCATAGGGCTGCCCCTCCATGCTACTTATTTCTGTCCTACTCAGGAGGATTTGGATTTCTTAAGACCCCCTGGGGTATGGGCCCTTGTGTGTGCTCTGCTCTTCAGCAGGAACACTCTCCCCCTCCCTCTCTGCCTTTTCAAACCCTCTGTATCCTGCTAAGCTGACACCACACACTCTCCACTGCCTCCTCCTGGACCATCTGTGCCAACCACTCCTTTGGAGTTCCAGTCCATCTTCCATCTGACTTGTGTCTTTCCAACTGAGGCACCTCCTGCCCCGCCACAGTCCCTGACTTAGGCCGAGCCCTTAACAAAACCTGCTTCTCTTGAATTACATCTGCTGGAAGACTTGGAGCTGGCTTGCAGTTTACAGGAGCTGAGGACTTTGGTGCCTACACAAAGCCACTTGCTGTGAATCACATAATTGGAGCCTCACAATACCCTTTGGAGGAAAGCAGGAAAGAGCTTATTATTCCTACATTACAGATATGAAAGGAGAGGTTTGGAGAGATTAGTGATTCAGTCTAAAGTTACGTAGCCAGGCTAGTAAATCCAGCCAGACAGTCCCAATCTGCACTCTTCTCATTGCAGTGGTAGGGAGATGGCCAGAACATTTATTTGATACCACTCACCACCTCATTTCCACTGTTTGTTCTCCCCATAGCTCAGGCTCTTCCAGGTGATGTGTCCCTCCAGCTGCCTCCTAACTACCCTTGGTATCCAAAACCCCACCTGCAATGCTAACTCCTCAGTTTATATCTACCCCAGCCACGTTGGAAAGAGGTTTAGAAATTCAATCACTGTTGCTAAAGGTTGATAAATGATTAAAATAGAAACATGTAAAAGGAAATTTGAGTTATAACAGGTAACAGTCCCTTAATCCATTTCCCACAACCCCAGTGGCAGAGGCTTGGAGGAGAAAGATCCTTTGGGCCTGTGCTGTCCAATATGGTGGCCCCAGCCACATGGGACTACTGAGCATTTTAGAAGTAGCTGATCCCAATTATGAGATGCTGAAAGTATAAATAAGCACAGAATTTTGAAGACTTAGTGTGACGAAAACGATGTAAAATATCTCATTAATGATTTTTTATAATGATGGTATGTTGAAATTAGAATATTTTAGATAAATAAAATTTAAAATACAATAAAATTAATTTCATTTCCTTTTTACTTTTTAATGTGGCTGTTAGTACATTTTTAATTATAATACGTGCATGGCTCTCATTATATTTCTGTTTGACAGTGTTGATATGGAAAACAAGGCTGTTGTTTTACTTGTAATAATTCCATGCAGGTAGCCATATGCTCAGATTATGCTGGCGGGCCTCTAATCTGCCACAATATGGACTCAGGACAGAGTCCTAGAAGATGGTGCTTGTTTCCACCCCAAAGCTTCCCCCTTCTGCCAGCTTCTTGAGCACCCCCAGGTCAATGGTCAGCCCCATCACAGAGACACGCAGCATCCCTGGCTGAGCCTAGACTGAATTCCCTGAGCCAGGCTCACAGCCTGGGCTGCAAGTCTCTCTAATGCTTCTGTCTTCCTGGCCCCCAAGGGAGGACCCCTGGTTAAAATTGTGCCCTTAAACTCCCCAAGCTTCCATGAAACGCTGAGAGGCTGTGCTATCTACAGACTCTCCAGTATCTTTTAAGAGGTTGCTGGCTTTGACCAAAACAAAAGATCTCAGAATTAAAGACTGTTTAAATCAAGGTTAATGTCATTTGATTAGAGTAGAATCTGGGGCCTTCATTGATTGGGTCCTTGCAAGGAAAAGTCACCTGCCTTAGAGTATAACCCAAAGTTCCCAAGCTGGCACTGGAAAGAGAATCTATTTATTAAAGGCAACTTCTGCCTAGGATCTCAAGTATGCCTCCAAAATTCATCTTTGCCTTAAAGGTCTAGACATTATTTCAGCACGCTAACCTAGAGAGGACACTATTTCCCCTTTAATACTTGGCGAGCATGCTGGTGGACTCAGAGTGAATTCGGGGCACTAGGACCATTGAACTGAAGTCAGTGGTCAGGTCTTGGACAAGGATGACATAGGGCCACCTTCTGGTCACAGTGCATCTTCCATGGGATTGCTCACATCAGCCTCTGCTCTCGTGTCTTTGTCACCTCTTAATGGAGTGGGGAAAGTTCCCAAGACTACAGCTTGTCTCCAGGGATTCCACATAAACCAAAGGGGACCACCATCAGAGGCCACTGCCAGCCTCAGCTCTGACAGGAAACTTTGAATGAAGCGAAAACAGAAATACACAAGCAGCCATTCTCCAATAGAGCAATGCCTCCAAGCCCCCTGAAACATAAATCCACAAAGCAACGAAACTCTGACGATCTCAGGCTGCCCCTCACTCTGAGGTGGGGGTCAGGGGCACAGAACGATGTCATTTCATATGATTAAAAATATGTTGCATAAATAGGGCCAAGGAAAAGAGAATAAAATATAAACTAAAAATAAATGGTTGAGTCAACTCATCTTTAATGCTTTTCCGTGTAACATCTATTTTGTATAATGGAATACGACTTTCATACTCCGACTGCAAATTTAACCTTGGCCACAAGTTATGATGTACATTACAATACACTTTTATTATGTTACACAGTATTGTGGTGGTTTTTTTTAATCTATTGCTAAGCCCCTAACAGTATGTCTGCGTCAGTGAAGCCCATCTGTCACAACCACAGTGGAGACATTATTATGTAAATAGTTCTAGGGCCTCCTTTTGGGGGAATTTAATATACTGTCCTAATATCCCAGCCGGAAAAAAAAAGTTTATAAAAAAAACCTTTTTTTTTTTTTTTTTGGTTTGTTTCATTTGTAGAGAAAGGCAGGTTGAGTTGCTGAGGGTTGTTTTTTTAAAAATAGTCCAAATCTCTTTTCTTCTCTCTCTCACTCACAATGTCTTTAAAAGCTAATGATATGGCTCCTAATAAAATAAAATAAAATACATGAGAGACTTCTCTTAAACACACCAGCTGAAGTATAGAGCATTAATATCAGGCAGCCTAGTGCATTAGCCATCGTTTCTATATTACAGTCATATTTCAATAAACTAAGTTTTCTTAGCAGGTGCCATCTTGGATTATTTCTTTATTAGACTGAGTTATAAAATATGCAGAACGGTACGTTGAATATTTTGTTATTTATTGCCGGTTTTAAACCTTTGCCAAAACTCATACGTCTAAATTTTCCTCCTTAGAGGTGGAAAGGCAACACTTGGAAAGGACGGACAGACGCTTGGGCTTGCGGGGCTGTGAGCGGAGGAACAAGGACAGAACCAAATGGAGTGTGGCTTGCACGCAGAAGATGCCAGTTCCCCAGATTCCTTATTGTGTCTTAATTAACCAAGTCAGGATTTTAGGGCAGCATGAAGAAAGGAGCTGATCATGGGCAGGAGCTGGGCCACGGGGACCTCCCAGCCCCACATCAGAAATGTCCCAGCTTTTAGTCACTCGGGCACCACATGTTCACTGAGCACCAGCCAAGCAGTGAGCTCTTTGAGACAAGCAAGAGGAGTGAAATACATACTCAAGGGCATCCAGTCTGGACAGGGAGAGGACAATCTGGGGACAAAGTGGTCACATGGGGTAGTTGAACGGAGGAAGCTGTGGCACCTGTCTGTGGCAGTGTGAGGTCCACATGGGTGACGGGCCATTCCTCTCCATTCTTCTGTCCTCGGTAAGGGTCCACCCAAGCCCTTCCTGTCTCCAGACAAAGCCAGTTCAGTCAGAGCTGAGCAAATGGCGCCCAGAAAAAGTCCCTGTGGCTTAGCTACACCAGTCACCCAGTTACTTTCTTGGCATGGACCATGGTAAGAGTGTCAGAGAGAGAGAGAGAGACTGGAAAAGGCCCCCGTCTGGGACAGCCAAGAGCCCCCAGTCCAGAGAGGAAAGAGTCCCACATGGAGAACCAACTCACTTGGTTCTTCCTACACATGCTGCAGTAACTCAGGATGGCCCGTGGAGACGAGAGGGTGGGAGAAGGAGGAGCAAGTGACCTTCCCAGAGGGACTGAGTCTGGAGCTGGCTTTGAGAAGTCATAAGAATTAGACTTGGAAGGAATGGGGAGCCACCTGGAAGTAGAGAAAGGTCAGTGCCCAGGTGTCCCCTCCCATCTCACACCCCCAGGGCAGCCAAGATCCAAATATTCCAAATTCCTCTTATCTAGGTTAAAGTCTCAGCTCTGCCATTTGTGCTGGGTGACCTTAGGCTATTTTAATAATCTTTCTGAGCCCCAGCATCCTCACCTGTGAAATGGGAGTAATGATGCTTACCTGGTAGGATTGTTGTGAGGGGCAGGTGAATTATCCAATAGTGCATAGTAGGTGTTCAACAAATGGTAACCTCATTCCATGAACTCATATAAATGTATCTGTGGCATCTGATTACCCTGGGGGTAGCAAATCTCACACCTTGATCCCTGCTCCAGGATCTCCTGGGGAGCTTCTTCGACACTGAGACACACCTTCCCAGGTCTCTAATCCCACTGCTCACCTGAGGACATGTAAACTCTCTGGATCAGTGAGGGGTTTTAGGGATGCCAAGTCAGAACCTAAAAATGGATCATTTCAAAAGGCCATCTGAAACTTAACCTGCTACTGCCACAGAAGGAGGCCTGAAATTCCAGGAGGGTCCCTTCATCTCTTTAGGCCAGATCCCCATACACATGCAAGGCTTCAGGGAGGGGCCATACTGTCCCCACCCAGTCACTTGCCCCTCAGGGATCGTCTTGGCAGGGTGAGTGGGAATAGGGGCCTGAGGGAAGGAAGGCTCCTGCAAGAGCTGCCGGGGCTCCTAGGATGACGTCACTAGCAGTTGGCTGCAGCCACAGCCCCAGAAGAGGAATCACAGGGGCCCTCCTAGGGCCAGGTCTAAAACAGGAGCGGAGGTCTGTCTGTCCTGCCCCCCCCCATGCTTCCCCTACCCACCAAGCCTTCTTCCTCTCTGCCTCCCATCCTAGCATGGGGCTGATGGTCCTTCCATCCCCACAGAAGTAGGGCCGTGGGTGGTGGCCCAGCCTGGCCTGGCCACCCAGGAGTCTAGTCCCTGAGGACATCACCCTCAGAAGCTGTGGGTGTCAGGGAAGAGAAGGCAGCAGAAGGAGGATGGAAGGACCAGGAGATGAGCCATCTAGGGAAAGTGCATGGTGGCCTTCTGAGTGAGACTTTGTAAGGAAGAGCTGAACAAGAACCCCTTTTCATCTAATTAGCAGTTAGAACCACCCACGTCATGTGGTAACTTCTCAGAGATTAATTATCTGTCAGCTGAGAGGCAGTGGGACAGTTGCCCAAGGGTGATACCTGGGGCTGGAATCCTGGAGGAGACTGAGGACACCACAGTAGCCAGGGCGGCCTGCAGGACATGCTCCTCCTCCTCTTCAAGGCTGGAGGTGGGCTCCTACACCCAAAACCATCTGGCAGACCCCTCCAGTTTGGGCATGATTCAGGGACCCCTCTGGTAGGACGCCACCACAGGCCTGAGATACTGCAGAAAGATGCTATAAGCTTCCATCTTCCGTCTGAACACTCTATCCAATCTCAGCAATCAGATAAGCAAGAATACTAAAATAAGATTGCACGAAATAGCATTTCTCTCCAAGTCATCGGGAAGGGGCTTCAGCTCCTTATTCTACAAATGATGGGTTGACACTCAGAGAAGACTCAGAGCTGGCCAAGACCACACAGGGACTCCGTCCCCCAGACCCTGACTCCCACTTCTGTGTTCATTTCATAACCCCAGAGTTATTCAAGAAGAGGTCAGGGCATGCTGGCCCAGCCAGTCCACCCCTCCTGAGCCTGGAGTCGTGATGCCCAACAGCAAATGCTTCTTCCCCTAGCTGAACCCAGGGTTGACCATGTCCAGAGCTGACTTAGCTGTTT
>VBSM01003157.1:23929923-23944434 GCA_008086735.1 Cheirogaleus medius | reverse complement strand
TCTGTCCATTCTGGTGCTGAGTAGCTCATCTGGGAAGAATAGCCGACCTGACAATGACTTGGTATTTTTCTTCTGGCCAAAACCAGGGAGTTCAGACACAAGCAAAATGTGCCCAAGAAGAGAGGAGGAAGAGATGAATCTTGTCTAAGGACACATTTAATTTCATAATCCCTCCATATGACAGATGGATAGAAAGAGAGAAAGATGATCAGCCCATTCAACAGCCAGATCTCACCGAGGACAGGCACGGAATGATCTACTTTTTCCCCATCCTTGTTTTCAAACAGGCCCTGATAAATCCCCTTTCCCATCCTTAATCACAACCCAAGCATATCTCATTGCTATCCAATCACTTCCAATTATTGAAAGGTACCAGTGGGCTGAGCCTTGTTTATAACTCCATTGTATGCATATAAGTACCATCTCCTTCCTTCTTCCAACACGGGCCAACCTGTGGCCCAAAGGACAAAGAGATGAGAGACAGAGCCTGGTTACTGGTAGGACATCTCCTACTCCCTCCCTTTAGTGCAAAAAATGATAGATATGAAGATGGAAAGTAACAAGAGTCTTTAACATATATGGTGCTGTTGTGTCCTTCCTTGAATTCACTGATCATTGCTGTCTGTTGGCTTTTAAGCCTTAGCTCATTCATTCTTTCATGGTGGACATGTCAGAGTCTTCAGAGTCCACTCACAGGTCCCACCCCTGCACAGTGCCCTGAGGTGATCAGCTCACCTCCCTCTGTTGTAGCTGTCGTCACCTCCTCTGCCTCAACAGCATGGTCTCCTCCCCAAGCAGCAAACTGGTTGATGGATCTACCAGACAGTGGGAAGTGCTGTAGAGGAAAGTATATGCACATTGGAGGTACAACCTAATGTCTACCTTTAGAGACATTCTTTGGCTGAGAGGTCCAGAACTTCATGATCTCATCCCTCACTAGATAGCTCTCTGTGTGTCAGTTGAACTTTGAAGTAGAGAAGAGCTGAATTCAAATTCTAGTTGACAACATGCTCACCAAGTGGCTTTGGGCCAGCTATCAGCCTCTTTTGCAGGGCAGTTGCTTCATCTGCAAAATGGGGATAACAATATCTTCCCTCCAATGCTGAACAACATGATCACGCTCAGTCCTAGACTGGCACAAAATCGCCATCCAGTCAGTGCTAGACACATTATCTTACCTCTTGCAGCCCAACTTTCCCCATATTTAAAATAAAGAGGAGAGTCATGAGTTCTCAAGTTCCTTTTTTAGTTTTGATTCTAGGGAGAGTGCACATATTTCTTTCCTTCAATGAGGTACTAGCTATACCTGTGTGGCAGGAACACGAATCTCCTTTTATGCCCTCCCAAGTGTATATAGAGAGTGGAGAGCCTGGGGGTCTCAGATATGAAAAACCCACTCTCTTTGTGCATCAGTTAACATCACTCACAACTTGGGATACACACCCAAGCTAGATCCCTCACCGAGACCAAGGAGTAATGAGGATGGATGATTCAGTGCTGGAGACGAGATACCCACAGCACATACTACCAAAGGGACCAAGACTGCCATTTGTATCTGGAAAACAATAATTTCTTACTGTGAGATTTTTATTTCCTAAAGTCACAAACCACACATCAACCACACAAGCCATCTCTAGGAGATGGATCAAAAATTGCAATATCATTTTCTTACCACATTTGGGGGAATTGAAAAACAAAAAAGGAACTGCTTTTGCTCAAGGTCACTGTGTCTAAATCGAAACTCTCTTTGTCTGATAATTAGTTTACTGGCCAAACTGCTTCTGAAGTATTTTCTCCCTATCCTGGGCCATCCCTAGGGCTCTGCTAGGAGCAAGGACAGAAGATCTGAGATCTTGGGGGTTCCTTTTACTTTGTTCATTTTCAAAATGGTCAGACTCTGGAAGCCACTGAGACTCCTTGAGTTTTGCAGAGCTTTGTCATTCAGAGTATTCTCCACTCACCCTGGGTTCCCAGTGAAGACAAAACCCAAGAACCAAAAAGAACTCAACACAATGTTGGGATTTCCTAAAAACTCATGGTGAACTTGGCCATGTCAACAGCTTTTATGATGACTCTGATATCAATGAATCATAAACAGATGGGTTAAGTTTCCCTCCAAACACACATGTGCTGGAGAGTTGCAGCTGAGAAAATGCTTAGACTCGTGCATTTCCAAGGGCTGGTCAGCTCCAAACAGGGGTGGGATATTTTGCTGAATCCCAAACACTGGCTTCTTTTCTTGTCCCTAAAAATAACTCAGCTGTCCAGCTGTTTGTTGGATGGATATTTTCTCTTTTGGTTTTGTATCATTTGATTTTCTCACAAAGCACCAGAGTGATAAATGGCTTCAAAACCTGGTAGAATGTTCTAGGGAAATTAGACATCCAGAAAAGTAAAACATAAAAAAAAAAAAAGAAAAACCCTGCCACAATCTCACATCATTGCCCTCAGCAGGCGTTCTGTCCCTCGAACATTACCTGTCTTTACTTCCTCGCGTCAGTCAATGTCAACCCCAAGATCTATTTTCTCTGGGAACTCTTTGAGATTATTTTTGTCCACATGAATATGGAAATCAATCATTGAAATCATTTTCTGAGCACCTAATATGCACCCAAAGTGTTCTGAGTGAATGTCTACGACAAGGCCCTTGCCACAGTGAGTTTATGATCTAATTAAGAAGCTCCTACAAACGCATGAAGAAATTAAGAGATAATAACAGATGGTAGAAGTAGGTAAAAATTAATGATACAAGCATTAAGGGCTTTAGGAATTGAGAGAAAGGAGAAGGCGCTGTGTGTACCAAAGAGGCCAGAAATAATGATAATAACCAACATCCATTAACTGTCGTGTTTTGGGGACTTTCACAAGTGTTTTCTCTTTGGATCCTCACACAAGCCCATTAACATAGACAGGGATTAGTTTTACAAATGGGAAATAGGGACTTGGGAAGATTAAATGTCTTGTTCAAGGTCACCCCATTAGTAAGTAGCAGAACAAGCTTACAGCCCAGATGGATGGCTTCTAACCCAGGCACCTGTACCTCATGACACACCACTTTTTTTAAAAGTTTGTTAAAATCCAATGAGTAGGTAAGTATGGCCTTATCCTGCAGACAGCTGGAACCTCCTGGACATTTCTGAAAATGTCTAAAGTTGACTTGCACACTGCCACCTCTCGTTTTGCCAATCAATCACACCCAGCTGGGATTTTTTTCCTCCTCTCTTCCCTCCTTGAAGATTCAGCACAGGTTTTTACTTTGGATTTCCTCAGCCTAAAATGTTGACTCTTTCTTTGGAACAAATAGGACTTACTGATTCTACCTCTCACTTGTCAACCAATTATGCACTAGACTGCACATCACTTCTACTGTTATCTTGGACTTTTACTTAAATAATCTTAGGTTCTTGTTGACCACATCCATGTGTTATCTCCTGCAGAGATTAGCTGCTCTCTGAGGAAAGCTTTCATGCCTGGTACATGATCCCAACTGTTTTGAGAGTGGTCCGATGATATGTTTAGTAAATATGTGTTGATAAGAGTAAAAATCTCCACCTTATGATGATGGCATCCGCACCTGCAGGCCCGGCTCCCAGCTTGCTGTGGAACTCTCCACCTGCATGTGCCACATGCTTCTCAAGCTCTTCTCCTAAAACTAGCTTCTCTTCCAGAGGTTTCTCTTGCTGCCAGAATCAATGTAATTCTCCCAGTCAGCCTCCAAAAGGTGATCATCAGTTTTGATCTTGATGCCCTGGAGTCCCGTTAATTGTTCTCTCGAAGTTTCTTATAAGTAAAAGGTGTCCTACCTTGTGCTGGATGAGCTGGCAGAGATAAAAGAAAGAGTAGGTTCCTATGAGAGCTCCCTGGCAAAGAAAGGACAAGATACAGAGGGAAACAATTAGACAACAATGCAGGCTCTTGTCTGATCAGTTCATATGGCCAATGCCACACTTCAGAAGTGGGGACAATGGGCTTGGGTTGAAGTAGCCCACAGGTGCTTCCTGGAAAAGGGTTTGAGCAATCCCTGCCGGCAGGGAGGATGGCAGTTGGGAGGAGGAGAAGGGGAAGGCTCTGGGCTGGCCCTGTGGGGAGAAATGAGAAGATAAACACACGATCTCTGCTCCCAGCCATCAGAAGTCTCCAAGAGGAAAGACAAAGTGAAACCAGTATAGGGAAATACTTGAAATCCATACATAGGATAAGTCATGCCCAATGGGAATAGCTCAGGGAGCTAAAAAAAAAAAAAAAAAATACCAGAACCAACATTCAGAGCCTAGACTTCCTACTTTTGCTCCTTCAGCACAGCCTGGTGGAGTCAAAATCCCCACGGCAGTATTCTAGGGCTGCTCTTACCTGGCCACGCATGGTGCATGCTGTCAGCAGATACAGGTCACAAAGAAAGAGCAGATCCTTCACTCTACCTTTGACAACCTCTCTCCCTGCTGCCAGAGCTTGGCTCCTGAGATGGCTTGGGGTGTCCCCAAAAGCAGGAACCTCAGGGAGGCTGGAAGGATGTAGGCAGCTGAAGTCACTGAGTTTCGGCTTTAGTGACTGGGTTGTCTCCATGCCCCAAGGTGATTTTTCAAAGGCACAGGAGAAAGTCAGTCAACATGCAAAGTTCCCACCTGGGGAACGTATTGGGAGCTGTCCTTAGAATCCCATCTCTCCTTTCTTTCCTTGCTATAGCAGCCACGAAAATGCGGCCACCCCAAGGAAAGAGACTTACAGGGAGCATAAACGACTGAGGGCCCCAACTCCTAAGATTTTAAATCCATCTCAGCTGTCACACTGAGTCTACAGCTCCCACGGGCTGCGCCTCACAGTGACTAAATGTGGCAGGATCCTAAGGAAGGTTCCTGGGAAACAAAGGACTCCTTTGTGGTGGGCTTTTATCTCATGGGACTCCCGGCAGCTTTGGAGAAACTTCTTTAGGCTAGTCCAGGACCAGGACGATTCCACCCAACCTTCTCCCCACCCTTCACTAAGTCAGACATGCAACGAAGTCTGACAATTCATCAGCCTTCCCTGGTTTCTTCCCTATTTCCTGACACAGAGGCAATTCCCTACTTCACGTCTCCCTGAGCTCAGAGAGAGCGTAAGGAGGAGAATGCCAATGAACTCTTTCTCACAGAGGGGCCGGACAACATTCACCAAGCTGCTTACGTCTACAAGCAGGTAGGTAATGTTCCTTACTCCGGGAAGAATTCAGACCATCTATATATCACCATGAATAAAGGATATTTTAAATATCTCAGGCAGAGTTTATTCACTGCCTTCAGAGCTCCAACCCCCAAACAATGTTCTTCCTCCCACCCTCCACAACAGCAGAGACTAATAGGATGTATAAGGTACTACAGACAAGCCCTGAGCTGACCAACCAACCATTCCAGTCAGTTCTTTTTTCTTAACATGTCTTTCGTAATACTCATCTTTAGACAATAAAATAGTAAAAAAAATAATAATAATAATGGGGAAAGGTATTTATTTTGTTTTTACATAAAATAGTTCTAGAATGTGTAGACCCAAATGATGCTCAAGGAAAAGAAGGAAGAAGAGATGGGAAGGAGGAGAAAAAGAAAGAAGTAGAAGGCAAATATTGTTTATCTCTCAAACCTGACCCACCTCTTTTGTATTGCAAAATTATTTCCCATGTACAGAAAAGGACCTAAATGTATACTTCCATAAATAATTACAAAATGAGCACTTGTGTAATTGTCCAGCATCCCTGCCGTACCCCAGCTGCCCCCTCAACTATCAAATCACTTGTTTGCTTTTCTTTATACTTTTATCACCTGATTTGCATTCCTAAACACTATCGTTTACTTTTGCCTGCTTAGAACCTTATATACAAGGAATCACACGTCTATTCTTTAGGGTTTGGATTCATTTGCTTAACATTTGGTTTTCGTGAAATTCAGCCACTTCTGAACGTATTAATAGCAGTGGTTCACTAATTTTCATTTCTGTGTAGTATACCTGTATATTAATATACCAAATGTTATTTATTTATTCTACCGGTAATGGACATTTAGACTGTCACCAGCATGGGCTTTTTCAAACTATCTCCTGGTGTACATGTGCATGTGTGAATTTCTGCTGACTGTATACTTAGGAGTAAAAGTGTTAAGTCATAGTGTGTGCGTCTTCATCTTGAGGAAGCACAAACTGTTTTCCAACATGGTTGGAACTCACATGTGAATGTTAATAATTTACTTGTTTAGATTTGCTCATATATTTTAACATATACAAAAGTATAATCTACAAATAAACACAATTTTATCTCTTGCTTTCCAGTTCAAATAATATTTATTTTTTTCACTTTTCTGGCTGCATGGGCTAGAATATCCAATAAAATGTTGAGTAGAAATGATGATAGTGGGCACCTTGGTCTCAGTCATGAGCTCAAGAAAAAAATCTGCCAACATGTCTTCAAAAGTATTATTTAAGGTATAGTTTTTGTGAACATCCTTTACCAGAAATATTTTGCCTTTATTACAAGGAAGTTTATATCTATTTCTAATTTGCTAAAGTTTTTTAATCATGAATTTTATCAAACATTTTTCTTGCACCTATTGAAATAATCAAATATTTTTTCTAGTGTATTCTGCTAATGTGGTAAAATGTATTATTAATAATTGGTTTTCAAATATTAAGCCAATTCTGTATTCACAGAATAAACCCACATCAGAGGTGACAAATTATTTTTCCCATTTACTGCTGCATTTGTTTCACTAATACCTTATTTAGGATCTTTGTCTAAATGTTCAGAAGAGGCATTGACCTATAATTTTTCTTTCTTTTTACACAGGTTTTATTATAAAGTTTATGGTGGCTTCATAAACATGTTGGAAAATATTTCCTGGGTTTCTTTTTTTTCTTTTGTCCCTCTATAGAAGAATTTGTTTAAAACTGGTATTATTTCTTTCTTACATGTTTAGTAAAATTTGCTGGTGAAATCTTTTGTTTCTAAAGTTTTCCTTTGGGGGAGATTACAAATTAAATTCCTTTATTAGCTACAGAAAAATTCAGATTTTCAATTCCTTATGTGTTACATTTAATAAATGTCTTTTTCTAAAAATTTATCTATTTCAATTAAATTTTCAAATTTATTCCATAGAGTTATTTAGAATATACACTTTTTTTTTGCTTTTTATGTTTCTTAGATCCATAACAATGTTCCCTTTTTCATTATTTGTGCCCTTTCTCTTTTTTCATGATTAATCCCACCAGGAGTTTGTCAATTATTTTATTCTTTTCAAAGACTGACATTTTAGATTCAATGATCCTTTGCTTTGTATGATTGTTTTTAGTTTTATATTTTGTTTTATCTTTATTACTTTATTTCTTTTACCCTCTTTATGTTTATTTTGAGGTTTTGTTTCTTTTAAAATGGATACTTATAAAAAATAAATAAATACAATGGATGTTTATAATAATTTTCAGCATTTCTTTTTTTATATGTGCATTTATGAGCATAAAGTTTCCTCAATAAATAATTCTTTTGCAGCACTCCACACCCTCTGGTGGGTTTTATGTTTATAAATAATCTAATTCAAAATATTTTTATTATGTTTTGTGGCATCTTCTTTGACCAATGGGTTTCTAGAAGTACATTTCTTAATGTCCAAACAAATGAAGACTTTTCTAGTTATCATTTTATTCATCAGGATCATTTGTGTTTTTATCAGAGAACATAGTTTGCATGATTTCAATACTTTTGACATTTTGAGATTTGTGTTTTGGCCTAGGGTGTGGTCAAATTTTATCAATGCTTCTGAGTACTTGAAAAGAATGTACATTCTGTAGTTGTTAAGTGCAATGTGCTACACACACACACAGAAACGCACACTCACATTTTGGGGGGTAAATGTTGTTCGTATATTTAAAAACATCTTTTATATCCCCACTCATTATTCTTTCTGTTTGTTCCTCAGTAAATGAGAGAGGTAGGCTAAAATACATATTGTGAGAACAGATTTGCTTATATTTCCTTTCAGGTTTGTCCATTTTTACTCCATTTTTAGGTCTCATTTTAAGTGCGTTTAAATTTAAAATTGTTAATTCTTCCTAGTATGTCAAACATTTAATCACTAAGAAACTCTATCACTAGTAATGTTTTTGCCTTTAACTCTACTTTTTCTGATCTTAATATAGTATATCTTTTTCTATGCTTTTACTTTTAATTTTTAGTTAACCTTATGTTTTGTGTATCTCAAAAAACAAATATAATTGGGAGTTTTAACCCAGTCTGACAATCTTTATCTTTTAGTTGGAGTATTTAGTGCATTTATATTGAATACAATTATTGATAACTGTGTGTTTAAATCTACCGCTTTACTATTTGCTTATGCCTTGTCTTTCTTATTCTATGTTGCATTTTCCCTCTTTTCTTTTTCTCATAGTTTAAGTTTTTTAGGGGATAGTCATATATTAGTTTGATAGTATTTATTTTTCTATTCTCTTAGTGATTAAACTAGAAAGTAAATTTTGCATCTTTAGCTTATCAAAGTCTAATGTTAATTGGAAACATTCTGGGTAGGAAAAAAACAACAGAGAATTATAATTTTATTTATCTTTCTCCTAATATATATACCAATTTTTAATTTAATTTTAGATTGATTTTAAACCTCACACAAAGCAATATTATTGTTTTATAAAATCAATAGTCAATTAGATTTAATTGTATATTTACTCTTCATTCCTTCCTGTATCCTCATTCTTTCATGTGAGCTCATTTTTCTTCTGCCCAAAGAATGTCCTTAGCTTTTCATTTTCACTTTGAAAGCAAACCATTTTTCATCTATGACTGCTTTTAATAGTTTTTTTTGTCTTCAGTATTCTACAATTTTAAAAAAATAAACTATGTAGGGTTTTAATCTTTTTGCTCATGGTTCATAGCAGTTTTAAATCTTGGCTTAAAGTTTTTTAAGGTTGTTAGAAATTTCTCCTATATTATTTCTTCAATATTCCTTCTGCTCCATTCTCTCTCTTCTATTTCTAGGACTTCAATTAAACACACGATAGACCATATCACTATTTCCTTTTATGTTTCTTGTCCTCATTTCTGTTTTGTCTACCTTTCTTATCACTGAGTTTCATTCTGAATATTTCTTCTGACTTATATTTCAGTTAACTAATTCTCTTTTCAGCTATATCTAATCTTTATGTAAGCCATTTTATGTGTTTTTATTTCTACAATTTTTATGTAGCTAAGTCTTCAAGTCTAATATATCAATTTTATAGTTTCTTGTTCTCTGCTGACATTTCCATCTTGTTTTTAATTGCTTGAAAATAGTGCATATAGTTATCTTAAAATCTATGCCTAATATTTTCAATACCTGGAGATTCTGTGGGTCTTCCTTTGAGCTAGTTCTTGTTTATGTTGGTTTTGCTTCCTTATATGTCTAGTTATCTTTGACTCTGTTCCAGACAATGTATTTAAAACATTATTTATAGGAATAATTTGAGACATAGAATGGCATTTTCTTCTACCAGAGGTGATTTTCACTTGCTTTTGCCATACATCTGAGAACAATAACAATCTTGGATTACATGAATCCATTTCAAATAATGAGAATTTCTGGGCCATCAAGTAATTCATGCTAGGCTGGTGTCTTGAGAGGATTCTTTTACTTCTGATTCACCTGTTTAGGGCATAGCCTTTCAGAGTCCCAATTCAAGTTGAGTGTGATTTACCAGACTTTACATATCTCTATTTTGATCTTCTGAGCAATTCTTTACTACTTTGTTAGATGTCCAATACCTTCAGGCAGCTTGTTATTGTTCAGCTTTTCTAGTACTCAGTGGAAGAGTTGGTCCCAAATTAACTAGTCCACTAATGCTGGCACCATCCCACATCTGACACCCAGGAATCCTATGCTACCTTCTAACTCCAGAGAGACCTCTTCCCACACTCATCTTTTTTCTAGAGGCATGTTCATAGCAAAGGGAATTGAAAGAATTGTAGGTTGTTACCCAGAGGACCCAGTGTTAAGTCATCTCTGTCTCAATCTGGCTTTGGCTTCATGTGCCAGTAACAGTAACTGGGCTACTGTCTTATTCCCGTGACCAAATAGTACCCACCTCAATTTATGCAAATTTATCTGTCATTTTCTTTGTACCTAAAGACATACTCTGTTCTCTATACCCTCAAGAGCTGGGGCTCCATATTGTTCCTTTTCAGCTAGCCTTGAACTGCAACAGATCTATGTGTCTAAGGCCAGGACTCTAGGACCTACCAGTGTCCCTGGGATGCCACCTGCTAGCCAGGTCCTCAGTTGCAACTCTTGATATGTCTCCCCTTTTTACACTCTGTGTGCCTTCTAGGACTTTCAGAGTGTGACTATTTTCCAGGGCACCATCAGCACCATCAGTCTATCCTGCAAAGCTGAGCTTTCTCCTCCTCCTGCCCTAGATTTGCTGATCCAGGACTGTCTTTCCACCTAGCTGGGCCCCAGCTCCAGCCAGGCCTGTCCAGCCTTCCAGATCCCATTGCAGCTTCATCTCTGCACCCAGTCCCACTCAGTTTCAACCTGGTTACAGCATGAAGAGAAGGACCAGAATCACAATTAAGCAAACTGTACAGCATTTGTTCATTCATTCATTCACTCACTCACTCATTTTCTTCTTCACAACCTATGATCCCAGAGAGAAGGGATAGGTACCTTTGTGAGAAGGTGAAACATAACATCAAACTCACAAATACCAATAAAGGAACTACTCAAAAGTGATTCGCCTTAATCTTATCAAGTTGCCTCTTCAACATTTACTTTACAGTGGTAATAGTAGGTCTGGGAGAACAATTTGTTCAGAATGTGGCTAAAAACCATACAATCTTAGTCCTAGGATAATATCTGTGTGTAATGAACACAGTACTGATTTTTATGTAAAGACTGTTTCTGTGGAAGCTTTGCTATATTTATTCATTGGACAAAGATTTATTTATGCAGGCTTTGAGCTGGGAATACAGAGAAAAGGGACTGAGTTATCATCCTCAAGGGGTTCCCATCTCCTGTGGGATGTTTACTAGGCATTTTGCTCCAGGTCACAATGGAGAGCCACATGCACAAAAGGGGCCCTGGGTCTTGACAGGGATGAGAAGCAGTGAGGGAGGCCTCCTGAGCATGGGTACTGGGCTTGTGCTTGGCAGCCAGCAGCCAGCTGGATCCCCCACCCCTGCTTCGCTTCTGACACTGCTCACTGACTTTACAGATACATTTTTCAAAGTGCAAAAGCAAAACTCAGCTCTGTGGGTCTGAGTGATTGCTCACTCTAAATTAGTAGAGTTTGAGTTAATGAGGTTTAAAAGGATCATTTTTTTCCCTTATAGTGAAGTGAGTCCATGCTCTCTGCTCATGAGGTTCCCAGAATAAGATTTTATTTTGGGCCATTTGTTTCTTATCACACCTGCCCAGTTTCCTCACTCAAAGGTCTAATTTATAAATATATGTTATTATTACTGGCTAAGCTGACCCAAAGTCCTCCAAAAGTCCCCATTAGGACTGACAGACTGTACCCTCTAATACCTCCTTATGCTTCTCTGTTTATTTACCAAGGAGTAAAACAGTAAGCATTTAATAACCTCCAACTTTATGCCTGGTCCTTAACTATTGTAGATTTCTTTACATAGGGATCCTATGCTAAATATGCTCATACTCTAGTAGAAAGGATATATTTTCTTGACAGCGTAGGCAGCATGGACTTATTTATTCCACAAATCATTATTGGGTATTGAGGATGTGCTGAGCATCACACTGGATATCAGAAGCCCTCAGCCAGTAGAACAGATAGATAAACCAACAGACAACTACAGTGTTAGATGCAGAGATCAGCTAGGTTTTTCTCAGCACAGGAAGTAGATGACCACTGACTCTAACCACTATCAAAGTTGCTGTCCCTTTGGATAGCCAGGCCTATGAGTCAGGCTAAGGTTTACGATGCCTGCTGTGTCCCCTACCCCTTCCAAGGGGTCTTCCCACATGGGTGCTCCCACCCTCTGCCACAGCTGATCAGATCAGATCCAAGGTGAACACTTAACTCAAAAAAAAAAAATCTGTATGTTAGCCACCAGCCTTTGAAGGGGTGGGTACCCACATTGTGACCAATAGAGACAATGGTGGCCAGCTGGACACACCAGATTTTCTCTGTTGGAATTTTTTTATGTGAAGAAAGTGAGCCAGTTGGTAACGGGACCACAGAAGTCACATCAAAAGAAGTCGATGTGCAAAGAAAGGCCTTAGTCTTGGGTTTGCCCAAATGAGCAAAAGCTACAAGTAGACAGAAGTTCTTAAACAAGATAGAATAGCAGTGGAGATGGCTGGCCACTAATGGAATGAACCAAAGACTGTGAGCTCCTGCTTCTAAAGGGGCACCAAGATAACCCAGGTACTAGAGTTGTCCTGAATTCTGGAAGTCTCCCAGGCCCCAGCTCCCTCATAGCCTCAGCATGGCCCTGCTCTTCTGAGTTCCTGGTCCTGGGATGTCCAGTCAGTGTCTGGCATGGCCTCAATGGATATAAACTCAAACTCTTGATGTCAACTGAGCATCTGCACTGTCACCTTAAAGTGCCTAAACAATATGGAAGCGAAGCCCACTCTTCAGAGCTCTGGCCTGCGGGCAGAGATTCAGGGAGACCACACTTAGGCACATCCTCAAGTCTGCATCTCTTTGACATATTACTGTGGGGCTAAGTCTTCTTGCCATGACACAGGCTGTGCCCAAGTGCAGGCTGCTGAGGGAGATGAGGACCATTACTGTCAGAAGCAGATGACTTGTGGTGAAAAGAAAGGGCTTACTCGTGAAGCGCAGGGCTGTGGGCAAGGGCTGTTAGAGGCCTGGGAGAAGAAGGGGACAGCCTCTCTCCTGGATGAGGCAGGACTCAGACCCTTTTCAGTGGCCAGAAGACAAGGCCATCCATCCTCACCCTCCATCCTCCCACACTCTGCTCCCCCAAATCTGGGTCAGGATAAGTGGGTGGGTGAAAGGAAGGGAGGTGTGAAGTGACAAACCTCAGGTGACAAACAGGGGAAAAGGCCACAGGAAAGATTGCTGCTCCAGGGGACCCTGCAAATAGTGCCCTCGCTGTATGCAAATAGAGCCCATAGTTATGCAAATACACAGGAGGGCTCTATTAATTGCCAGAGGCTAACAGGCCACCTAGAAGGCTGAGAGAAGAAGGCTATTGACTTCCATTCTCATTCAGGTTCTGCTCATTCTCATTCCTCTTTGGGGTCTGTAAATGCAAAAGCGATTTTGACCTCACAGCCTTTCTTTCTTTGAGTGAAATGGTTGGGACATAGGCCTCAAATGTTGTGTCTTTAGGAAGCTCAGCTCAAATTACAAACAAAAATGACATTCTCTCAAGCAGGACCAGAGCTCCCTTTTGGGGCTGGCCAGCCTCACTGGCACCAAACCCAGATACCCCATGAGCTCTTGCTGACTCCACCCTGGTCTCTCCTCCTGCACTGCCCCAGGCTACAAACCTTTCTCCTTCTCTGCTCTCTGCCCAACTGGTTCCCCACCTCCAGGCCCTGAGAGGGTACTAACACTCATGATGCATATTTCGTGCTAAGATAACCAAACTTCATACACATTTGAAGAAGTACCATCAATGCTTTGATCTAAAGGGTAAGTATCTCATAATGGAACTTCAAGCAGATATTGGTTTTGAATGGTCAGAGGCTGAGGGCTCCCTTGGGCTTCCAAATCCAGCTACACAGGCAACTCCTCCCCTCACCCCAGCATTGGCAATTAGGACCCTTCCCCACGCTGGATCCTCTCCCCCTGGAAATCCTCAATCCTACATGTTAGTTCCTCTTTCCCAAATGGTCGTGCCCTCTAAGGTAATTCTCTTGCAAGAAAGAAAAGGCTGAATTATTAGGAAACAAATTCCCAGGAGTCACAACCAGGGCTGGCTTCTGGAATTCATTTTCCAGCTAAGCACTTTAGAACCGTGTTCCTTGTGGTTATTAGTACGAGTGACAACAGCCTTTTCCTCCCTGAGCCACGCAGATTAAGGAAACCTAAGACTACATTTCTAAAATTGTTTCCATTTCAACCCACAGAGAATCAATACAAGAGAAGAGCATCGCCTTAAACACTAATGTTATCCAAACTCAAATTCATTTTTGATGGATTGGTGGCTGTGTCTTAAGGCCAGGCCAGGCCAAGATAAATATACACATTTCCTGAGTTTCTTTCTCTTGCCCCACCCCATCCCCAACACATGGAGAGTGCAGTCAATGGTCCACTCTCACCCAGTTGCCCCTTTAGGACACAGTCAGTGTGGGGGAACAGGAACTATTTCCAGTAAAGAGATCCTAGGGTTTCGCTAAGGCCATCAGACAGCATTGACATTAAGACACAGGAGTCCCCATAGTGAGGGAGAGTCGTAGCACAAGCTGCAGAGAGCCTTGGGTGTAGGGTGCAGATGCAGACACCAGGATTGTCTGCAGCCACTGCTAGATCCAGCCTCCTCCCCTGTCCCTGCTGCTAAGGTTCCTGGATCCCTTTTTT
>VBSM01003157.1:23909956-23929823 GCA_008086735.1 Cheirogaleus medius | reverse complement strand
CCTCCCGCCTCAGCCTCCCAGAGTGCTAGGATTACAGGCATGAGCCACCACGACCCCCTCCCCTGGGTCCCCAGATTCTGATTGCCACTACCACTGTGTATTCAAGCCCAGCTCAGGACCATCGTGGCTTGAAGCAGGAGGGGTTGGCAAAGCTTCAGCCCCACATTTCCAGGCTTGACATTGTTGTCTGCTTCAGAGGTCTGCCTTGCTCCCTTCTTGCTCCTAGAAGGCCCCTTCCTCACCTTCTTATTCTTCAGGACTCAGCTCAGGCATCGCTTTCTCCAGGAACCTTCCTTCCATGACCCCCTTGGTTGGGACGGGCACCCTTTTTTGTCATCATTACACCCTGGGCACATCTCCAGTACAGAGTTGGCCACTCAGAACTGCAAGTGGCTTTTTGTGTGTGTGTCTCACACACTATCATGTGAACTATCTGAAAGTAGGGCCCACGTCACACTCAGCAGCAGATCTGAGACAATGCCTGAAAGGTAATAGATCGTTTTAAAAAAAGAAGAAGAGGAAGGAAGAAGTGAAGGATAGAAGGAAGGGAATAATTGAATGAAGCCCCAGCTTGGACCTGGCACCCAATTAACAAACAGAGCCTCTGTTTTCATTTCTGAGATTATGTTGAAAAATGGGACTTCAATATTTTTTAGTTCCCACCATCAAGAGGTGGATTTTTCTGGCCTTTGCTTCAGAACTTGGCCATGTGACCTGCTTCGGCCAAAAGAACACTAGTAAATGTGACACAAACAGAGGCTTAGAAAGCTCTTGCTCAATGGAGCTTGCATTCTCTTGCTGCTGGGAATCCTCCCACCACCATGCAAGCAAACCTGAGCTTCCTGTAGAAGGATGTGAAACCCTGGGAGAGAGAGACCCAGCATCCCCACCACCCTCACCATCCCTGCTGAGGCCCTAGACATGTAAGTGAGGCCATTCCATATCATCTGGCCCTAGCCAAGTAAGCCCAGACCAGAAGAAACCCACAGAATCATGAGAAACAATAAATCATTATTGCTGTAAGCATTAAGTTTGGAGGTCGTTTGTTTTGCAGCAAAAGCTAACTGATACAGTGCCCATAGCTAAGTCCCTCTTCAGTAACTTGTTTCTTTCCACTGTGCCTATTATCCAGCCACATTGACCCCCTCAGTTTCTTCAATAAGCCAGGACCTTTGCACATGCTGTTCCCTCTGTTTGGACTGCTGTCTGCTGTCTTCTGAACCTGGCTGGCTCCCTCTCATTTAAGTCTTGGCTCTCTTGACCACCCATTCTAATCTGTGTTCTCCGATCACATACCAGCCCTCTGTTAGCATTGTTTTCTTCCTTCCTAGGTCTTCTCACAGTTTGTAATTATTTCATGTATTTGTTTATTAGCTTTAGTCTGTTCACCTCCAAGCTCCAAGAAAGTGTCGTGTCTGTCTGCACACCAGATTGCCCCAGGACCCAGCAGAGTTACTGTAGTGTCCATTAATTATTTGATGAAGGAAACAAAGGTGGGAGGAAGGGAGGGAAAGAGGGAAAAGGTCAGCCTAGTCTCTCCTAGAATGAGGTTCTTCCTAGCTCTTGGCATTCCCCATCTAGACACTAAAGGGTAGGTCTCTAGCTATCAGCTGTTGCGATGCCTTGAGACACTTTCCATATGTATTTATAAGTGTTACCTGTCCCAAGTACCCCATGGCTGATTCAGCTCCTATTACTGAAATGTGGCCTGTGATTATTATAGAGTGGGGCACTGGGCTTCACTCACAGACCTGACTTTCCTTCTACCACTTTCAATGGGGTAGTTCAGTCCCTCCAGACCTCTGTTCTCATTCCCTTTGTGGGCAGCTTTGGGCTTGATTATGCACTAGGTCTTCATCCTGACAGGTCCAGCCCACGCCTGGCTAAGTCTTCAAATATGTTACTAACAGAAAAATGATCCAACAGAAATTACAAACATGATACACAGATAAAACCAATTCTATACCCAGGAGGGCCAAGGCACTATTGGCATTTTTGATACATTGGAGTCAGTTCAGGCTGACCAAAAAAGGCAGCTTGGAAAATCAACACCCAAGCAGTGTTCTACTGCAAGACAGAAAAGGTAAATTTAGTTCCATCCCCCCGCCCCACAGCTGTGTTGAGAAACTGGGGAGGGGGAGCGAGTGGGGTGGGAAGGAGAGGAAACATCGAGCCATCAATCAACAAACACAACAGAGGACCTACCATGGGCCAGCCCCTGAGATCTCCATCTGAAAAAATATAAAAGGAGTCAAATACCAGCATAATGAGGAAATCCCAGTCACCTACAGAACAATCAGTACTTAGCCTAAGCTCCCTGTGACGTTGTTCAGGGAGGATCAGACAGAGGCCAGTGAGGCAGGGCTGCAGCAGGTGGGTGGGGTTCGCTGTGAGAGGGAGGTGATGGGGCAACTGGGTGGGCGGTGTGCTGTACAGGAGCCTGCCCCAGGACAGGAGCAGTGGGGTATGGCGTAGACAAGGGAAGAGCAGCTGCAGAATGGAACCAGCCCTGTCCCTAAACTCTACGTGCTAACCCTGAGGTCAGGGAAAGCTGGGGTCTAGCTCAACAAATGAGGCTGGGAATGATGTCCAACTGCCTGCACTCTTTCCCCCGATGCTCCTTGTTTGGGCTCCATGCACGGTTCTAGTCCTGGAAGTTGTCTCATTCACCTGGGCATCTTCCATTCAGCACTGGTGAGACCAACACTAGTGAAGCCCTGCCCTCACCTGCTGCACTGGGTCTGACTTTGTCCATTGCTTCCCCACTCCAGCCCCTGCCACCTCCAATTCTGCCTCACTGGGTGTTTACTGGATCATAAAATCATCACAGAGTTGAGCGTCATGTGCGTTACCCTCCTCACAATCACCCAGTTAGAACAGACTGATAGACTTGTCACAGTTGTCACCATGGTATAGAGGAAGTGTTTGTCCGGCTTCCCGGGCACAGCGGCAATGATCAGTCTAGGCCACTGGCATGGACATCGGGTGGGCAGGAAAAGATCTGAGCAAGATCTTCTGAAGACTGGAAGGTCAATTTCTTGGGAGTTTAGCAAAGTTTAAATATTCTGCCTTCTTCGGTGGGGAGAAACAGGAAGAGAGTGGAGAGAAGACCGGTTACAAAAGCATCACGGTGTTTGTCTCAGTCCCAGATTCTTCTTGCATGGCTGAGAAATGGGCTGAGAAAAAGGCCCCTGATCCAAGGCATGGCTGGGCCCCAGGGAGATCTCCAGGATGAGAAACTGTCCCCTGGAGCCCAAAAGCCCAGTGATCAGACCTTTATATGAGCTATGGGATTGCACATGCAGTCACAGCCAGGGTTTTAGGAGATGATGGCGAGTTTGGGGCCAGGAATCACATGGAGACACTAAGTCACTGCATCCCTGCAGGACAGCCTGGTGTCTGCGTTGTGTTGAGGAGCCTGGTCTTTTGGCCAGGTGGAGGGAGAGAGGGTATTACAAGCAGGTCAGGTATATCTAATCCTCTTTCTCAGGTGGTTCACCCTCCAGAGTATGTAATCGAACAAGGAGCCATGGCATTGACATTTATTAAAGAAGTCAGATTTGTATGCCTTTTGGGTGACTAACTTTATTATAGACTAGATCTAAAATTTCTTTGTTCCTGGGGAAATTCCTTACTGCTCATAATATAAAATTAACTACTAATTTTATGTTCTTAGAGGGCAAAAGCAGCGTCTTTTTGGCTTGGTTGTCCCACAGCATCTAGCTGTGTAGATGGAAGAATAGACGATTGCTTTTCTGACGGGATTTGAGCAAGCTATGTGAATGAATGCTAGTAAAAGACATAGATAGGATGGGAACACTGACCAGTCCCTGGTGTTAGAATATCCTTTCCTTCCCAGTGTCAGGTTCAGAATAAAGCAACTTTAGTCCAGAAGAATCAAAATCAAGGCCCTGAAGTAGCTCAGCTTAGCAGATGTGCTCAATACTATTAATGATTCATCTGTTTATTTATTCAATACATGTATATCAATATTAAGCACCTGCTATGTGTAGGCAGAGCAGTATGCCTTTCCACAAAGTCAGTGGGGGAATTGGGCAGGAGGTAGGAAATTCAAACCAGAGATGGGCATCGCTAAAGAAAGAATAAAGTCGGACAATCAGTTAGGGGAAGAAAGGTGAAGACTTTCTCTTTGAATCACCATCACAGAATAAAGCCATCGATACTTCCTTATATTTAACACAGCCCTCTGCTTTCCCAGTTCCTACAATGCACCTGTTTTTCTCCTTCTGCAGTATTTATTCTGTACTTTTCACTCTGATATTTAATCATATCAATCTCACCTGGACAAATTCAAGAGTAAAAATCCTGTGCAGATCTTACATCCTCCACAGAGCTAACCTCAGGCCCATCTATACCTGCTGCATTCAACATCAGTGTGTGACTATTTCTGCAGCACGTGTCTAGCCCCCAGCTATAATTTACCTCTATCATGCAATATTGTTTCCTATGGAGAATTTTTGGTCCCCAACTTCTTCCGCAAGGGACCAATTTCTCTCCTTCTCTTGATCTCCCTGTATAATATGGAGCACACAGGTGAACCAACAAAAAAATTCCCAAATGAGTAATATAAAGGGTAAATGAGTAGATTATTCTAGGCCAATCAAATGGCTCTTCAAGATATGGGAAGATCAATGCACTTGGTAACCGAGTCATCTAAAAGTTAATTTATACTAAAATGTAAATGGTTGATAATTAAAAACTATTGTTTCTGCCAGATGACATTTGCATTCAGTCAGGAATATTCAGGATCTTAATCCAAAGAAATATATATCAGTTAGTCATTAAGTTAGACAGATGTGACCTAAACTCATGGTGCTGTCACCCGTTTACCCCACTGACAAGCCCTGGCTCCCTTTCACAATATCATCCCTGTCCCCAGTTGATTCAGTAGTGGGTCTCTGTGGGTTTAATGAGACTTAAGGCTAGGGGACACATAAGTAGCCCCATCCATGTCGGCAAGCTCTGATCTCCCCAAGGTAATGGTAAACAAGAAAGCAAGCGCCACTGTCATCACTGCCTACACACATGTACTCACAGCCATCCCTGGAAGTCTCACAGTTCCCCGTAGAACTGCTTCTCTCAGGAGAGAGTGGGTTTTTAAGATAAACTCCTTTAAAGGTTGTGTGCCCGCCAGCCACTGATGCAAGGAGCATAATTAAGATGGAAAACAACCAAATCCTGCAAGAAGCAGAGGCAGAACAATAGTGGGCCAACTCAGTGAAAAGGCCTCTCTCCCCAGAGAGAACTCTCCAGAAGCAAAGAAATAAGTGAGGATGGAAAGGAGTACATAAATAAACAAAGGGGATATTTATGGAGCTCTATGGGGCAACCCCTACACCGCCCCTGTCAGCCTAACCCCCAGGTCCACCTTGCAGTCTGGGGCCGGATGGCCACACTCCACTGTATTCTGCGTTTCAGTCTCCAGATGTGGTAAGTCAAGTGAGCACAGGTGGGAATCATGCCAGGTACTCAGGAGCAGGGAAGGTGGAGGAGAAAGGAAGCCCAGAGGAGGACTAAGGAAATTGTGAGAACTCTGGGACCAACCTCCAAGTAGTGACCAAGAGCCCCAAAGAGTTGTGACAAAGTCAGCCTTGGCTCCAGCAGACCATGAGATCCCTAGAGCTACAGCTCAGAGGCTGAGAGGGAGCAGCTGGGGGAGCCAGATGGGAGGTGTGGTCAAACTCAGGTGAGGACAGCATCCTCGTGTGAGCATTTAGTCCATGAAGAGTCAGAAACCACCCACCAGCTCGGGAGGCCAGGAACAAGGTCCAAGCTCACAGGGTCTGGGTAAAAACTTGCCAAAGAGTCAAGGCCAAAACCAATGGCCCGAACTTCAAGACCATGTTCTGTCCCTTCCAAAGAGCTGGACGAAAAGGTAGAAGGGAGCAATAGAAAATCAGTCATACGGATTGCATCTTCAGGACCAAAGGAATGAGTTTTGGAATCAGGTAGATGAGGCTTGTAGATCCAGCCTGTTTTTCCTTTGAAAAATGGGGCATGCACCTCCCTGTGGAACTGCTATGAAGACTAAATGAAATAATGAACGAAAAGTGATTAGAACAGAGCCTGGCACATATTTACCCTATTACAATGGTACAGATGACAGAGATAGGGCTGGAAGGGAAAATTGTAACAGTGACATCTAGGGTCACATCCACACTATCTATTTCAGGCTCCACTGGCTCATGGGGCTGAGGTGCCTAAAGGCTCACCTGCTGGGTCAGGATTGATGCAGAAACCAAAGCGCTGTAGGCTGAAGGCCACAGCAGCTCCAGTCGACCACTGCTGGAGCCAGTAGGAGCTGGGCCTGGGGACACAGGAAGCTTGTCTCTGCTCCTATACACAACACCCCTGGCTCAGATGACAGGGTTAAAAGATGCTCGTGATCAGCTAGCCCATACGAGGCAAGTGATCTGCCCAAGATCCCCCAGATGGTGAGCAACAGAACAAGAACCAGAACTGAGGTTTCCTAACTCAGAGCCCAGTGTTTTCACCATTCTACAGGGGTCCCTTTATCCCCACGAAACATCCACACCTGACTCCTTCCTATCCTCACTGCCCCTACTGTCAGCAGATAGATCTATCCTTCTAGAATTCAGCAGCCATTTCCATGGGAAAGGGGCATGTGATAATGAAACAGTCGGGCACAGAGAAGCCACACACACTGTGTGAGTCTCCTCTTCCTGGATGTGGAAGCCACCGCCTCACTGAGGCACAGGGGGCTGAGACCCAGGGTGTGGATGTCACAGTGAGCCCACCGTGAAGAAGGGTCCGGCTTCTTCAGGAATTCGTGTACTGATCCTGTCCTCTTTTCCTCCATGTCATGAGACACCAGCTACTCTATTCCAAACATAAGGCACGAATCGGAACTAAAACTCTGTTTCTTAAATTCACAATTGAAAAACAACAGCATTTACATTAGTTATTTTTGTCTAGAATACAAGGGTAGTCTATGAATAAAATACACACAGTTGGAGAGGAGGAGAATATTCATCCCGCAGCTCTCTGGCAGCCCAAAGGCCAGTTAAACCATCTTCATGACTTTCCACAGTTAAGAATATAATACCAGCCAACTAGAGTTGTTTAATCAATGTTTGGGGTATTAAATGCAGTTCTCACCTGAGCTGACTTAAGTTGTTGGGTTGATTTAAAGTAGTATGAAAATTAATTAATTTAACTCTATAAATTGCTGAGTTGAAATGAGGTATTTGAAGTGAAATGAATTGAGTCTAGGTTCATTCGTTTTTAGACTTAGACACACCAGGGTTTTAACACTGGGTTGCTGGCCAATGGATATGGGTGTTGACCTTAAGTAATTGAGAACTCTAGGAAACTAACTTCAAGACAAGGTCCTGTGCGAAACCATGGCTGGCTCCCACAGACTAGGCCCATCTGGGGCAAAGGAGCCCAGATCTGGCAGCAGAGGACTTCGTGCATCATCCTAGAAGCCCACAGACTGAAAGGAGACAGGGAACCACAGGTGCTTTATGGTGTTGACAAACCTATAAAATGCAGGCCTTGGTCACACCCTGACCTCTTATTTTAATGCAATATTCTCTGTTACTGTAGAATTCAACTCTTTGTCACAAAATTAAGAACCGTATGAGTATGGAGCTACTTAAAGGAAAGTCCTCATGGGGGGACCACAGAAACCCAGAGAATATTTTAGGCATTCTCGCTGCATCCTCTATGTTCCTTTCATATAGAATTGAATGTGTCCTATACAGCAAATGTTCACATCTTCCCCCATTCCCCACCAAACACATAATTCTGCTTCTATCAATTCTTTCTTCCAATTCCCATTGTTATATAAGCTGAATGTCTTGGAAATAGGCATATGTCTTAAAAAAATAAGCCTATGTATATAATTTAGCTGTGAATGTGGTATTCAAGCAGCCTCCAACTTAAGAGCGGGCTCTGTTCCAAAAAATTTCAGTGTATGTCAGTTTTCTAGTACTCAGAATGTATCTTCCCACAGAAACCGTGTCGTGCATGGTGGTTGGGTCCCCAGGCAGCCCACTGAAGCCCGTTGAAGCCCATGAAACTGGAGTGCAATACAGTCCTAATAGCACCCTAGACCCCAACATGCTCCTGTGGGAGAGCACATGTGGTGCTCCAACCCAGAGTCCTTCTCTCCAAATCCTTCCCCTGCTGGATATGGGAGTGGCCACCGCATCTCACCAAGTTCTCAGAGAGATGGACCCTGCATCTCAAGTTCCAAACACCCCCTCTGGAATTCATCAGACCTTTCCTTTTCTTCCACATCTTTCCTGTTAACAGTCAAATGATGTTTTTCCCCGCAATACTTCAGTGCAAAGCAGGGAATCGGGCAGACTCCCACTCAGACTGTCCTGCCTTCAGGGCAGGAGAGTGGTGGGGAGTCTCACCTGGGAGGATGGCTACCCGTGGTGCTCTACCAGGCCCTGCCTGGCTGATGGAGAGGGAGAGAGAGGCCCAAAGGGGGCAGAGTGTCAAAGGCTCACTTCATTGTCTTGAGAAGCACTCTTAGTGTGCCCAGAACGGTGTCAAACACATCCCAGAAGAAACAAACTATACACGGGTTCAGATGCAAAACAGAAGCAAAACTGATATATATTCCCTTTAAAATGACAATCATCCCTGGGCACATAATTAGGTGAAACACAGAGCAAACAAAACAAGACAGGAAGAGAGAAGTGGAAGGAGGTGCGAGGCCCGAGTGAACCTGAGCGCCCCCTCGTGGCACCGATAGCACCCAGCCAGCCCAGCGCGCCCCGAGGGTCCTGAGCCCATTGGCAGCTGTGGCACCCTTGCCAGAAACCAGGTGGAAATCCCCTGGAGCTGTCTAGCAAGTGATTTTTCAATTGCTCCTGACTGTAGTTTTTTAATTCCAGGTTTTGTTTTTTGGTTTTAGCATTTAGCCTCAGGTCACTTATTCAATGAAGAATTGACATAAATAATGTTTGGAGACAGAGTCCTTTTTTTATTATTTATGAAGCATAAAGTAGATAACTCGTCCTCACAGCTCTCACTAAATCCTTCCTACCTCTGGCTTGCACCAGAGTACTGAATTCATACCCAAAGTTTTTGGTCTTCCTCTAATTGTCCACAATTACCACTAAATCTGTGGGAGAGAAAAATCAGTGGCTCCTACCCATCAGGAGGGACATGAGGGGACTAGGGCCCACCTGCCATTCCACAGTCTAATGTTTTAGGCAGCATCCCTGAACAAATATGGGCTTTAACCACCTATAGATGTATGGATAACATAATGTGGTATATCCATGCACTGGAATGGTATTCAGCCTTAAGGAAGAGAATTCTGACCCATGTTGTAACATTGACAAACTTTGAAAACATTAAGCTAAGTGAAATAAGGCAGACAAAGAGCGTATGATTCCACTTACATGACGTACTTAGAGTAGTCAAATCCAGAGAGACAAAGTAGAACAGTGGTTGCCATGGCTAGTGAGAAGGGGGAATGGGGACCTATTATTTGATGGGTACAGAGTTTCAGTTTGGGATGATGAAGAAGCTCTAGAAATAGAGAGGATGATGGCTTCACAACAATGTGGATGTACTTAACACCACTGAACTTTACACTTCAAAATGGTTCATTTTACGTTATATATATTTTACCACAGTTAAAAACGATACATGGGCTTCGGCCTCTGCGCAAACACTCTGCCTCATTCCAAACGCGTGTATTGAGGGATAACTATGTGCTAAGCAATGTTTGAGGTGTTTGTTGGGGGGAGGGTTGCAATTTTAAATAGCATGATCAGAAGAGAACTTATTATGAAGATGAAGTCTGAACAAAGACTGGAAGTGAAAGAATGAGTAAGCCATGCCGATGTGTGGGGAGAGCATTCCTGGTGAAGGAAAGAGTCAGTGCAAAGGCCCTGAGGCACATATGCCTGAATGTCTGGGGACCAAATGATGCCAATGAGACTTAGGTGGCTTTGCAAGGTTATGACTGCTGTAATGCTGGAATTTCCAAGTGAAGACATGCTGCATGCAGGTAACGTTGGATTAGTGAGTGTTCAGGGATGTAGATAACCAATTCGGATCTTGTCCACATGGGAGCAATGAACCTATGATGTGGGTCATGAATGATCTTTGTTTAATCGCTGTTTTCACCAAGGCACCACACTCCCACTCCCTTTGAGGCCGGCGATGTAGAGTGTGAACCTCTGTGCTTCAATTTATCTGGAGACTAAATGTCTCTTTTCCTGTCACACGTGGTGTCAGGTACCAGAGGGTTCTGAGGGACTAACAACTCCTCCAGCCAACTTTCAACCAATCCTCTTTGTAGCCCACTCCGTTGCCCTCACCTTCTGGGGACTCAGGGACTCCATTTGCTTTTCGTTGAAGAAAGGACTAAACTAAACAATACACTTGAAACAAAAGAGAATCTGGTACTGGAATATATAACTATGATTCCAGGGGCTCTCCGAGGTCAGATGAGAGGGAGAAATCACAGAAAACTTTGGATGTGTTAGGAATTGTGTATAAGCACAGAGACTGCTGCAGATGGAACACATTAAGGGGCCAAAGCCAAGGGTCTGAGATGTGGGGTTGACAGACGGAACCCTACTGAAAGCACGTTCAAGATGCCAGAGTGTAGCCCACACCCACTTGAGGATTGTCCCCAAGGGTCTCATCAAACTCTAAACCTTCTGTTCTTAAACTCATTCTTTCTTATTGAAGTTCTCATTGGGATTGGAGAAATAATGAATCCCTAAAATTTCCAGGAATTCCTGGGAAATTGCTACTTTGGTGAGCAATTTTATTATATGAAATTGTATTTGGCATCGGGTTTCCAAAACATTTTGAGGACATTTCAAAACATTGTGTTTCACTCTGTATCCAAACCACGTCTGAGTCTCCTCATAAGGACCATGGCTTCATCAAAACAAAGAAATGTGTCTTGGTCATCTTTTTAGCCCATGTTCATAACACAGCATCTAACTGTAACTGGTGCTCAGTGAGAATTTATGGAATAAATCCATGACTGACCATTGCTGATACCACCAGAATAAGGTCTCTCTATTCAAATACATTTTAATATCCCCATTTTTCCTGCTCTACTTAGGAAGACTAGTGGAAACAGTTCCATTATACAGATTGGAGCCATAAAAGTTGTGTTAGTTTATTGCTGCGTACCAATCACCCCAAAACTTAGCAGCATAAAACAACACACATGTATTATTTATTATTATTTCCCATCTTCTGTGGGTTGGGAATCTGGTCGTGGGTCCTCTGCTCTAGGGTGTCTTATAGGATGCAATGCAGGTCTCTGCTAGAGTCAGTTATCTCAGGGTCTGCTTCCAAGCTCACGCAGTGGTTGTTGGCAGAATTCAGTACCTCGTGCGCAGTCTGACTGGGGGTCTCAGTTCTTCACTGGCTATTGGCTAGAGACTACCCTCAGTGTCTTGCCATGTGGCCCTCTCCACTGTGACAGCTTGATTCATCAAAGCCCTCAAGCCAAGAAGGCAAGAGAAAAAGTACCAGCAAGATGAATGTCACAATCTTTCATGACCTCAACTCAGAAGTGACAACCCATCACTTTTGCAGCATTCCATTCATTAGAAGCCCATATGGGGCATGAACAGTCGGAGGCAGGGGTCACTGTGAGAAGCAGCCCACCACAGGGCATGTGCATCCTTCAAGATCACACAGCAGACTTGTGGTTGGAGTCAAGTGGATCCCCACTTTCCATTCTCCCCCTCCATCCTAGTGGTGCCGTGGGGCAGGGCTGCTAGAGAGGGAACGAGTAGATTGGTAAGGAGAGGAGGGGAGTAGTGAAGGAAGGAGGGCACTAGTCCATTTACTCACATTTACTCTGGAACAGAATTCAAGTTTTTCAAGCGATCAAACAGTTAGGCAAAAATGAGAAGTGACTGCCGGGATGGATTTATTACCACTAATGCAAAAGCTGTTCCTAATAATGGTTTAAAGTATTTCCATATAATACATCTGTTCGGTTTAAATTCATAATTGAGGTCTAAAAAGAAGCACAGAGCCAGTCATGAAGTGCTCAAGAGCCTGGCAAGTTGTGTGTAGGTTTGTCCCATAGGGAGGGATGTTGTTTGGGCTGATTCTGGTCCAGAAATCATTGCTGGTGGGTTTGGCCACTGACAAACCCCCGCCCCACGCCCCACGCTGTGGTGCTGCTCAGCTGCTCACCGTCCCCTACGGAAGGAGGGAAAGAGCTTGGGACGCAGCAGGACTGGGCTAGAGGAATGGAACACGGCTCTCAAATCAGAGAGCTGCGTAGGTGGTTAATTCAGATGATTCTGAACCCAAAGACTTCCCCTCCTCCAGCCGGAATGCCCAAGCCTTCCCACCATGTGCTCGGTTCTTTCCTCCTGTGGGTTTAGCTCCTGGCCCTTCACAAACCTGGCTTGACCCAGGAAGTTGATGCATCTCCATGCCATCTCCGCATTTCTGACTATGCTGTGTGGGGGGTGGGGGGGGGGACGGGGGGTGCTGAAAATAGCAACATGTTATTTCTAGGCCCTTTAGAGAGAAACGAAGCAGTATGAGAACAATGAGAGAGAAGTGTGGATAACTGAGTTAGGAAGGAAGGAGTAGAGAATTATACACCTGCTGCATTTTTCTCCCTCCCCAAATTAGCTTTTCTCTTTTGGGGAACAAGAAAACTGATGCTCAAAGAGCTGAAGTAGCTTGACCAAGGTGACATCATGGTGGATCTGAAACATGGTCCTGGAGCTGCCTCACTGTGTGTAGCATGGATTGGCAACATGTGAGACAGAGGTGCTGGCCTTCTTTGTGGTGGGCGGGTGGCAAACTTCTCCTCCTTCCATTTTACAAATTACAAACATATACATGCATTCTTGTTTCAACTGTTCAAACTAAGCTAGAAGACAAATTCTCATCCTAGGAGACCAATCCCAGGAGTAGACCACTGGCATGTGTCATCATAAAATCCCTGCAGGGTGAGTGCAGCAGGACCCTTCACAGTTCTCAGGCACATCAGCCTGTTGGCCACATCACCGTGCTGTGAATAGAGGCTCCTTTGGACCGGAAATGTGACCTGAGAGTGAGGCCTTAAAGAGACAGAGGGTCTATGAAGGCCCAGAAGAAGCTTCTGTTTGCTGGGGGAGGGAGTCTGAGGGAAGCTGGCACCTGCCTACCACTGGGACCTCATGAGAAACTTAGGCCAGAGTCTATCCATTTAGGGACTCCAGGTGACAGATGACAAGGCCAGCTTTACCTAGAGGTGGAAGCAGTCTTTCCGGCTGATCTTTTTTATATCAGGAAGAAGAGGATAATTTCATGGAGCAGAAGTCAATTGTAGCCAACTGTGGTGGAAAGAAAAATGTACCACCACCACCCCCCAAAAAAAAGACAAGATGTCCATGTCCTGATTCCAAGGACCTGTGAATATGTTCCCTTACATGGCAAGGAGGGATTAAGGTTGCTGACGGAAATAACGTTGCTAATCAGTTGACCTTAATATAGGGAGAGCACCTGGATTACTCATGTGGGCCCAATGTACTCAAGAGGTCTGCAGACAATAGAAGTGGGAGGCCACCGTGCCGGTGTCAGGGAGGTGCAATCCTAGAAAGACTCAGCCAGCTGTGGATGGCTTTAGAGATGAAGGAGGCCGTGAGCCCAGGAATGTGGGCTGCCTCCAGGAGCAGGAGAACGCAAAAGAGAAGGATTCACTCTAGAGCCACCAGAAGGAACGAAGCCCTGCCAACACCCTGATTGTAGCCCCGTGAGATCTGAGTCAAATTTCTGACCTCCAGAATTGTAAAATAATAAATCTGTGTTGTTTTAAGACACTAAGCTTGCAGTAATTGTGACAGCAGCCATTAAGAAACGAATCAGAAATAGTCTAGAGTTGTCTAAATCCAGGGAGAAAAATCTGTGCAGTCCAGAGGAGCAGCCCAGTTCCTCCCCTGCTGTGGGCTGGGAGGAGCCAAGATGCTGGTTCACTTCTAAGTGGTCAAGGACTATTGTGAGAACCCAGACATGGCTAGAGAGGCTCTCGGCCCCCTTCTTGGGAATCTTTGAAGTCATCCTTTAAAAAGGAATACTAGCCAGTGACAGCCATCAAGAGAACTCTGCTTCTTTGGCCTCTTCACAATCTCCGCTGTTCTGTTTGTTTTCTTTGTAGTGATTGACGGTGGAACCTCTAAGGAAAGGGCCTTGTGATATATTTCAGGGGCAGAAATGATAAAGGGGGAAATAAACAACATCTCCCATTTCCCGGTCAGCCAGGGCTGCCAGAAACCTGGGATAGAGAAACAGGTGTTGGCAACAGGGAGCAGCAGAATCCCGGTGGAGCCCTTAGGCAGATAGTGAGAGGACTTCAGGAGGCCGTGAGAAGGGTGTCCCCATGCACGTGGAGCCAGGACCCACAGGAGGAAGCAACAGGTGCAGCCCTAGGAAGGACCACTCTGCTTAGCATGCAGTTGGCACTCAGCAAGCAGGAGCTGCTATTATTATCATTATTACATAATAAGAAATGTCTTTTGGGGGAAGATTACCAGATTACCCATTCTTTAAAAGGAAGATATTGCATTGCATTCTTTCATACTGTTGAGTTTATCTGATCCTTCCATAACTGTGTTGACATGGTAGGACAGGTGGCATCTTTTCCCCACCATTTATAAACTTAAAAATGTCACAGTGAAACACTCCTTGTTTCGGATGGACTTCAGAGTGAAGAGTTCAATGGGCAACAGGAGAGTCCAGGCCAGAGAAGGAGGATGCTCAGCAGGGCTTGAGGGCATTGACCTCAGAGCACCTAGCAGACACATGCTGTGATCTCCAGGACTAGCTGGGGAACAAAGAACCCAGAAAGACAGATCCACTCTCTCCAGACCTCAGAGATGGCCACTGGTTAGAACCCAGCTCCAAGGTCTCTGCTTGGTCCCCACACGACCCTGTTCTGGTCTTCCTCACTGCCTTGTCTCCAGTTGACTGGGAACAGGGTGTAAAAGGGCCAGCCTCTTAGCAGGACTCCTACCCTACCAAGGCTCAGAGCCATGCCCTGGAAAGGCTTCCAGCCACTTCTGCCTTCTTCTAGTTACCAAAGGAAAAAAAATACTGATTGTAAACATCACTTTAAAAGCATGCCATCCAACAGCCGGCTCAGCTGCAATACATCAGCCAGAATTGTACTCATTTATGGTGAAGCATTTTATATTAATGTTTTCATTGCTTATCACAGACACTGGCTTTAAAGTGCTTAAGCCAGCTGCACTGAGTTATTTATTAGGCTTTTCTCTTTTCTAAGCTGCCTTTTCCTTAAATAAAGTATTTGTTTTACTTTCATTCATTTAAGAATTCCTCTTGTCTTCTGCCCATCACTTCTGATGGCTCATGTGCATTTGGCCCAGTTTCTCTAGAATATACTCAGTACTTTTGGAAGTCAAGTGACTACAGAGAGTGATGCTCATGGAAGGGTGGAGTTCTAATGAGGCTCAATGTTCAGTCTCCACATGGCCATTTAGCTTCCCTTCCCCCATGTCTTCCTTTGTCATGAAAGCTGGATCCACCTCTACTAGAATAGTGAAGATCTTCAATAGTTGCCTAAAGTCAACTGATTTGGCATCTGGGTGATAGTCAGTGCTGTTGATCATCTCCCCCTTCCATGGTTCGCTTCTGGCCATTCTGACCACTCTTCCGTCCTTCCTCTTCCCTAAACATGGTGGCCTAAGGGTCAAGCCTCAGGCCTGTCTCCTTTAGAACTAGCACCTACATGAAGTGAAGTCCTCTGAGTGGGGAAACACACCTCTCTTCCCTCACCCACTGGGCTCCCAGAACGCTGACAGCAAGACAGAAAGCTGGAGTGTTGGTCTCTAGAGAGTCAAACTCTCTAGACTTGTGACACTAAAGTTGACTAACAAAATTTCAGGACTCAATCACTCCACACCAAAGCCCATCAGTCAACAAAGCCCAACAATAACCATAGGTTTCCAGTCAGCAACGTGGTTCCTCAATTTGAAATATGAACAGATAGCCAAGGATCAGCAGACATTAAAAAGAACTCTAAGACAACAAAAGTTGGAAATCAGGGGCTCAGAGGAAACAAAGGTAAAGCAGAAAATAAAAGAATTCTTTTCAAAAAAAAAACCACATTGAATATCTTCAGAGAAAAATAAAATGGATATTCATGGAACAAGAACAGAAAGCTATTGCAAAAGAACAATCAGAAAAATGTTTAAAGAGTGTGTAGGCATATATGGAATAATCACAATAAAAAATTAAATAAACTTTTAGAAAATAAATATAAATAATCTCAATGAAATGGAATGTAGGAAAGAAATAGTAGGACAATTAAGGCATCTATCAAGGAGTTCCAATAGTCTCTTTAAAACAAGTTTCAATAAGAAAGCTGAAAGAACATAAAGGAAACAATTGCAAAGACCAAACTTCAAAAAGATTTCCAGAACTGAAGGGCATGAAATTCCAAATTTAAAGAATCCATCAAAAGGTCAAACATAATGAATGAATAAAGATGCACACCTAGGTATATTATTGTGAAATGTCAAAACACCAAGGATAAAGAGTAGAGATAAACACTTTCAGAATACGGTGAGAAAGATCATATAAACCAGATGTAAATCAGGAAGGCATCACACTTCTCAGTAGCAACACTAGAACCTAGAATCCAGGGGAACGATGCCTTCAGAATCCTGTGGCAAAAGTATTTCCATCCTAGAGTTCTATATCCAACCAAATGGTAAATTAAATGTGAAGAGCAAATAAAGACATATTCGAATATGCAAGAGTTCTATAATTTTACCCCCATGCATACTTTTATGAGAAGCTACTGGAAAAGGATCTTCATCAAAGTGAGAAAGTAAAGCAAAGAGGACCTGAGAACTGGGCAGGAAGAGATCCATCGGAGAGCAGCCCAGGAGAGACCAAGGCAGGAGGGATGCAGCAGGGCCAGAGATGGCCAGTCCAAGTCTAATGGGGCAGGGGACTGGAGCCCCAGGAGAGGTGGCTCCAAGAAAAAAACATGTTATTCAGTCACCCAGAGGGCTTGACTCAGTCTAGGGGATCTTGTTAGCTTTGCCAGAGAAATTGGGGAAGAATCAATGATAGGTACGTAGAAAACCAGGCAAATTATCAAATTGGACAATCATTAGCTCTTAGAAAAACAAAGTTGTTTAAGAAAGAAAATAATCATATTTTTATTCCCTTATGAATATTTTCATACATATAAATATGAAAATCCTAAAAATTCACACAACAGAAAATTGCAACATATTAAATAACTGTGTTGAGAGGATGGACAGAAGGGAAGGGGTGGTTAGCTAAGGGAGAGAAAGCCAAAACTTCTGTGGATGCAAGGTCAAAATAATAGCCTGAAGAAGCAACAGTATAATAGTATTATTTAGAAATAGGAAGGTAAATGCAGGCAATAAGAGCTCAAAAAGTTGAAAATGATGTTTACAGAGAGTGAGACTCAGGGGTGAGGAAGGGCGAGCCAGAAACTGGTAGGTTTTTTTCCTAAGTCTTGTCACAAATTTAATTTTTGTAATCATGTACATGTGGTAGTTTAACAAGAAGTAAAATTTTAATTCAGGTGTATAAACTTTAAGCGATATGCATAGCCATGTAGTCTAGATATTGTGAGAGTCCACTATGACTGGTGTACAATGAGGAACAAAAGAGATGTGGTCCCTGCCTTCTTGGAACCTCTCTCTAACATGGCACACCATCTCTTACCTCCGCACCCTTCACTTGGCTTTCCCCAATCACTTGGACAAGGGGACACTGGTTGGACACTCCTCCATCAAAACTCCTCTCACACCTTCCTTGGCTCCCCCAGGCAGCCAGGCCTCCCCTCGGTCCCACTGCCCTTTGTGCAAACATCCAGCACAGCAATTGACTCATTGTATTGGACCTGTTTATTTGCAGGCCTGTCTCTCAACTAGTCCATAAGTTCCTGAAATACAAGGACCTCATTTTACCTTGAGGGTGTCCTTAGTTATGAGCACAAAGCCCAGTAAGTGCTGGTCAAATAAATGCATGCACAGATGCAGGGATGCAGGGATGCACAGATGTGTGCATGGGTGTATGTATATGGATGGATGCATGGATGCAATCATGGAGGGCCAGGCTAAGTTTCCTTGTTATCACCTAAAAGGAAGAGCAATATTAGTCAATTAAATAAACAAAGAAGACTGAGAGAGCAGGAAATATCCAGGAAATTGATTGTACCAACCACCCTAGGCCAGGCATATAGGCTGCCCAGAGGGAGCACCCAGCACCTAAAAGACTAGTATACAGCTTCCAAGATACTTGGGACCCAAGATAGCCCACAACAATGTGCATGACACGAAAAGAGGGCAGGCAGGAAGGAAGTGACATGAAGGGGAGGCAGTGGCCTGAAGACACACTTTGATGGCAGTAGCACCTGTCTCTACTCGTGACTTCCAGCAGAAAGAACAAAGGCCTCTTGGGTGCTGCTGGATGTTGCTTTCAACTAACAGTGACCATGAAGGAAGAAGCCAGGCACCCTCCAGTAATGACATGCCATGTCTAGTATTAGAGTTTGGATGAACTGAGGTCCAGCCTGTGGGTGCCATCCATACTGCTGATGCTAATAGTTTGCATTCTTTCCACAAATATCCCCAAGCAAGCAGACAATAAGATGCAGGGATTATTTGCATATACCCTCCTCCTGTCCCTGCACCATGGAGCATAGCCATTCCCTAAATTGGGGGTCCCAGACTTCATAATCTGAGCCTGAAGGGGAAGGAGCATGTACCAAGGACTCAGACGGAACTTCTGAAGCCCCCCTGATGCCACTTCGTTCCCACCAACAGGATCTTCAGCAATTGAAAGTTCACATGAATTTCTCACACAGTCATCCAACTCAGGATGGTAGCTGGTCAGCTTTGTGGCATGATTTAAGGGCTCTGAAAAGACCACACTGCCCCCCAAATACCTCCCTGCTGGCCTGAAATTCATTTCACTTCATAACCATGCCTGAAATTCCACCAATTAGAAATTCATTTACAAGCCCCTCTTGTAAAATATGCAAGAGTGATTAGCTTTATTTGATTCCACTCCAGAATCTAAAATTAGGACCAATGGCTGGGGCTTATAAAGAAAAATTGATGGGCTTTAGTTTGACTGAACAAGCCTCTTCTGTCAGTTTTTGCTCTTCAGCAATGGGACCGACAACTCCTACGAATGACAGGTAAACGATCACTTAAGACAAAATCTTCTTCTTCTGGACAGCTCTAAAGGGGTAGAAAGTTCTTCCTTGCAGCAGATTAAAATATGCTTCCCAACACTCTCAGCAGTTTGCCCTAGTTCTGCCCTCAGTAACACAAAGGGAGTGTAATCACCTGCCCCTTGTTAAATATTCTAAGCCAGGCTTGCTCTGCCTGGGAGTTTCTTTGGCCCTTCCTCCATTCCTAACAGCTGGGCAATATGTGTGCATTGATTTAGTTAAATAAGGCCGTGCTTGCAGAATTCTTTGCCCACCCACCAGAGAATGGTCTTTCATAGGGTAGAAGTTGTAGGGTGTCTGCCATAGGCACTAACAGCCTCGTGTTCTCTGCTTTCCCCTGACTAAGCACTCTGGCACATACAAGGACACGTGTGGAACTAGAAGCATCATGTGGTTGTTGTAGAACCAGTCAGCCACCAGGCCATGGGCAAGGAAGTCAAATCAGATAAAAGGGCTCAAGAAGATATCGACACCTAGGCTGGTTGGTTTGCACAAGACCTGTACCAGGGTGCAGGAGACTGAGCCTACTACCTTAAGGAAAGGGTTTAACTGCTGCTATAAACTGCAAATAATCACAACACTTAGCGGCAAAGCATCTTCCATTAAGAAGTGCATATGCAAAAATCAACTCAC
>VBSM01003157.1:23892985-23909856 GCA_008086735.1 Cheirogaleus medius | reverse complement strand
CATAATATGCTGAAATAAAAAAAAAAACAAAGAAGTGCATATGACTAATAGAATGTGCACTTTTCAAGCCTAGGCCTCAACTTCTTATCTTGCCACCTTTGAAACCCTGAGATAACCTTATGAATAAACCCAAACTAGCCTGCTGCAAATTGAAAGCCCTCATGAAGAAGAACCAAGGCACCCCAACTGACAGCCAATTCCCGGCCAATAGGCTGTCACCTTCGAGACACCTGAGTGAGGCCACCCTAGATCGTCAAGTCACCAGCCAACTCACCAGCTGACCAGAGACACCTACAAAAGCCCAACCGAGACCCACTGAGCCAGTCCAGAAGAGATGAACTGCCCAGCGAAATCACAGAACTAAATAAATGGTTGTTTTAAGCACAGCATTTTGTGGTCATTTGTAATGCAGCAAAAGCTAACAGGTACAACTTTCCCTCTGCGCCTTTCTGTTTAATTTAGCAGGTCCAACTTTTGGTTAGTGGCCTTCAAGGCCAAGGGCAGGACTGAGCAGATTAGTTATGTTAGGAGCCCAGGAGCCTTTTGAGGGAGGCATGACCCATATCCTAACCCTGCAGCACAAGTTTCCAATTAGAGAAACCTGTCAATGTGATCACAGTGACCTTGGTCAGTCATTTAATCAGAGTAGATAACAGCTAGCAACACTCACAGTGCTTAATCTGTGCCAGAGACTCTTCTAAGGGGAATCTTGACATCTATTATCTCATTTAATTTGCACAACAGCCCTGTGAGATGCACCATTTTTATTTCCATTTTCCAGATGAGAAAACTGAGGTGCAGAGATGCTAAGCAATTCTCTCAAGGAAATAGTGCTAGGAAGAGGTGAAGCTGGAATTTGAACTGAGGCAGGCTGACCGCTAGGGTCCTTGCTCTTACTCAGGATCCTAATCTGCCAAGGAAGGATACCTGGGGCCCCAAAGGGACCTCCCAGAAGGGAAAGAGGGACGTGAACTGGTGATGGATCAGTCCTAGGGCCTATGACATGTTATGGGGACAAAGTGATTCTGACACAGGACATGGCAGAAACCGAAAATGCCTCAGGACCCAGTCACTCTGGAGAAGCGCTTTGGGGAAACAGTGGCTCAGCATGTAAGAGCATGTGAGTAAGGACCCAAGTTCAGGAAGCCCCAGCAATAGCTGTGCACACGGGGAACTGGACCCACAAGGGCAGGATCAGGGTGCCAGGCAGGCACCCACAGTCTGTGGACCATAACCCAGCAACCATGCCACACCCCACGTAGCAATGCCACGGACAGATGGGGCTTTTGATTTTTCCTCTCTCTGCTTTTGGGGGAATGTGAATGAGGGAAATGAAATGGAAACTGGACTTCCTGATAATGAGAGCAGTTGAGGTCTTAAGAAATTGATCAGGAAAATAAAACAGAAGTGACTATATTTGCACCCAAAGCAGGTGAAGTTGTTTTAGCAGCTTCATGAGTATTTCTTGAGTAGAATTTCACAGTTTATAAAGTGCTTTCAAATACTTCATTTGCTTCTCACGACAATCCTGCAAGGTGGATGGAACAGGTGTCATTGTCTCTGCAAGAACTGTGGCTCAGGGAAGTGCCTTGCCCAGGGTCACAGGCTGGGCCAAGACGCCAGCACAGGCCTTCACCCTCCAGCTCTGCAATTCCCTTCCCCTGTCCCCCAGCTTCTCTCCATACACGTGATGAAGTCATGCAGCAATAAAAGAGAAGTCATAATTCAGGATAGGAATCCAAGGGAATGAACATTGGTGACTCATGATCAAGATAAGGGCCCTACGCTTAGAGAAGCTCAGAGAAGGTCCCTGTATCCCAGGAGAATCAGCAATGGCTACAAGGAAGAAGTGGGGGCTTGAGCTTGATTTCATTCATTCAAGCAACTCTTTGTTTCACAGACAAATGGTTCTTTAAAAACTTGCTGATGAATTCCATCCAGTCATTTTTTAGCAACAAGTTGCTTGGGGCTGATCTGCAAAATAGTCAGCTACTTGATGTAATCCATTTTCACCCAAACTGTTTTATGTGCTAAACAAATCATGGTGATTCTTTTGGTGTTTGCTTGTTAGTTTAAAAGCAGAGACTGTTCTAGGGGAGCAGCCCCAGCTCTCAACCCCCAACACCTGCCCACTTTGGGCCAAATCCCAGCTGCTGCAGCGGCAGCTTGGATGGCAAATACAACTTTCCATCGTTGCTTCCTGTTGAGCAACTGCAAAAAGACAGGAGCAAGAAGAGGACCCTTGGCATCAGACGTCAGCACTCTGGAAGTGGGTTTTCATTGGGGAGCAGAAGAGAGAAATCGCTGAATGGAAGGAATTATCATTTCTAGAGTCATTTCTGGATAACAAATTGCTGAGGCCTAAATATCCACAGATTATTCTATCTGAGTTTATCTTGTTGCGACAGATCCGCATACCGTAATCAATCACGCTGCGTATCCATAAAACAGCTTGATAGTATACATGCATTCTCCTCAAAATAAAGTTGTAACATTTACACATAATAACTTATTGGGCTGCAGGCTTTGCCTGATGTATGCTCAGTATCATCTGACGTTTTATTGGATCCCACACAAACTTTTGCCTGATATAGTCGTTGTACAGAGAAAAGTTAATTGAAGCCTTGATTATAATAAAGAAAAATTTTTGGAAGGAGAAGGAATTGAGGCAACCTACTCTGGAGGCTGCAGAGAGGCCAAGGTGGGCGGAGCATTGGAGGAGAAAGACAAGGGGGGATTGGGGCTCCCCATTCCCTGGCTGGCGGCTCCCTATGGAACAGGACCGTTCAGCCCTCCAGATCTCAGCTGCCTCATCCATGAAATATTTGGCATTGCCAAATGCTCAAATGTAAATTATCCAGAGAAAGTGAGAGAGGTGGGGGAGGATGGAGAGATCGTGGGAGGGGTTCCTGAGCAGTGCGTCACAGAACACAGAAGGCCACTTCCTCTGATTCAATGTGGGGCTGGGTGGTGGCAAAACATTGTGAAGAATAGCTCACAGCTGGCTCATGACTGCCGTCCCCAGTCGCAGCTGTACTCTTTTCATTTCTCTCTTGCTCCTGAGCCCCATGCTCTCCTTCTCCCCCACCTCCATCCCAACTCGCCTGTCCTGTGCCCAGGCTCTCAGCAGTATCGCCAACCTAAAAGCCAGGGCCAGTGGACATGCAGCCCTTTGTAGATGACATAAGGGTCTCTCTGCTCTCTACCCTGATCAGACGACACACAGGATATGGAAGCTGATTTGGGGGCATGCTTTAAGAAACCACAGAAACTAGCAAATGCCACATAAATAAGTAATGCCCTTTATGTTGCAGAAGGACTCAATGGATTGGGCAAAAGGTAGGACTATGCTAGTGGTCCCCAGAGCATTGCTGTCACCATGGAGTTTCATCAGCTCTCCACCCTGAGTTCTGTTCTTGGAAGTCCTGATTGAGTAGGTCTGCACTGGAGCCTGGACAGCTGTTGTTCCTAAAGTCTCAAAAGTTTCATAGATGATTTTGATCTACTCTAAAGATTGAGACTAGCAGGACTAGACAATGGCTTACGCTCCTTCCTGCTTCCATCCTAAGTGCGGTTTTTAAGCGTTTTGAGGGAGGAGAAAGAGGGGGAATGAATGAATATGTTTTTCTGAAAACTCAATTAGTCTTGGACAAAAAGAATGACTCAAATAGCGAGAGTTTAACATCTGGCCCTTGTAGTTTAATGAAAATTAGAGTTTAGCTGTCCACTGAGCATGCCACGTTCATTCCCTGCCCCATCTTTGCTTTATGGAATTCTTCAAGCACTAACATTGCCCTTTCCTTCCTCTACAGCCTATCCAGATCACATCTACTTATTTGGAGAAATGATGGGATATGGTTAATCATGTGAAAATCAGCTGATAATTAGGCAAAGAACATGCCTCAACCCTGTCTTGCTTTGAGGTTTGAAATTTTTTCATTGGGATAGTTCACTCATATTCACACCTTTATTCACTCATTGAACATATTTGACCCCATCCTATGCCTCAAGAACTGTGCTAGGTGCTGGAGATGGAGCAGTGAACATACCAACATGGGAACATGATCCTTGCTTCATGCGTTTAAGTGTCGTTGTTAAGAGCAATCTGCAGCTTGCAGCTTAGCACTTGGAAAGTCTGTAGTGTCGACAGCTTCCAAGAGTTTAAGAAGACGGAACTCTCATACAGAATCACAGACATCCTGAGGATTATCCATTCAGTCGGCCAAGGAGGCTAGCGGGATGTAAACACCTAAGATTTCACGTGACTTTCTCTAGATGGGGCTACTCTGCCCAAGCAAAATACATGTTTAAAAAAGCAAGTTGAGTTGAACTGTAAACTCAGGGACATTTGCCTTGGAAAGGATCTGGTGCTATGGCTCCTTTATCCATGGTGGCTAGACCTTGCTGAAGTCGAGCTGCTGCTCTGCCCAGGCAGGTGCATTTGAATGGTTACCATGGCTGTGAGGTGGGGAGGGAGGCCCAGGGGCATGCTGGGCACAGGCAGAAGCAAATCAGCCTGGGGAATCCGTGCTGCTGAGATAATCATGGATATTAGGGGTCAGGACTCTTCCCTTCTGTTCAGGCTGGTCCTTGTCCCTGGCAAAAAGCAGCTGGAAATGGTTTTCATTGGCCTGGGCTGAGTTGCAAGCACAGCCTTGGGGATGAGGGGCATTTCCCAGGACAGTCCACACTGATTCCCAGCCATGAGCGCCCTAGCTTTGTTCCCACCCTGCTCAGCACAGGCCATCCTGTCTCCCAAAAATGATCCAAGCAGCTCCAGGATGGCCCCTGGACCCGAAAAATGTCCCAGAGCAATAGTGGTTAATCGTTGCATGATGCTCAGCCTCTCTGACCCCAGTTCCTGGTGCCAGCAAGTCTCTCCTGTCCCAGCCAGGAGCTCTGCTATGCTCCGGGTTCACAGGTCCCGCAGTCTACAACACTGCACACACACATTCCCTTTAGTTAATCTCAAGTCTGGCTAGGACTTTCAAAAAGAACTCTTCTTGGGAAACCCTGGGAGCAGAAAGAAGACAAATGGATGAGTGCAATAATGCTGCACATTTGTATAGCACTTCGCAGTTTGTGAAGCACTTGCACATTCATTACCTCATTTACCCAGCATGGCTTCCCTCCCCTAACTTAAGTAAAGCCTAGCTAGAGATTGGCACGGGCTCTGCCAGGAGCTTCCTCCGTCCCCGTCTGACTACCATTCCCCAAATCCAGCCCCAACATCTGGCAGCACTGGCAGCCCAAAGAGAGCCCTGATGGCCCCCAAAAGTCTGATTCCTGGTCCCAGGTCTGACTCTGACTTTATTCTGGCTCAGCCGACCCACTCCTTTCTTGGAGGTTGTGTTCTGGAAGCATTTGCACTAACTAGTTGCTAATGGTGATTCTAACTACTGAGAAAAGTAGTTTCTTTTTGCCAGAAGAGTACTAGGTTGGGTCACGCTCAACTTCTTTGTGGAGAACAATAAGAGCTATATCCGTTGGGCATGTTCAGGGCACCAGGTACTGCTTTCGATGTGTGTGACCTCATGTCCTCACGAAGATCATCAGGTGGACAGTATGGTCCCCATGTTACAGATGAGAGAGGCTTAGTAAGTACAAGTCGCATTTTATGTTGTAGAGGACTGGGTGGACTGCAGGACAATGAGACTGACGCTGTTTCCTTCATTGAGTCATCACTTTAGGAATGCGTGTGTTTGAGATGCACGTACCAAGCTCCTCCTGTGTGGCCAGCCACAGAGACGCAGAAGTGAATCAGGCGTGGCTCTGCCTGGTGGAGTCTGTGGGCTGGCTGGTCACCACCAGTCTCTCCTGCTATTGATAACATAATGTCGTAAGCATCATCACAGGGGCTTGAACCCGATCTGGGGCCAGAGGAAACTGAGAGGTGGGATGGTTCTCTCCCTCCTGTACTCACTCTTACCCCCACAATAATAGACTTGTGGGGGGCATAAGCAGCTTTGGTCCAGCAGGCTCAAGGTCAGGTCCAGGCTCATGGTTCTCAATACTTGTAGATTCCATTTCTTCTGGATGTCCCTTTACATTTGGTGTCCCTCTACAATAGTCATCTGCCATCAGAATTCACAAATTGCCCACCATTGACCAAAGCCCCCTTTGTCAGGCATTGAGGAGCTTGTGTGGCCCTGATCTTCTGGCTGGCTGTGCTGAGGCTGCTCTTCCCCACCCTGGTGGGGAACTCCTGGGGGCAGGATCGGGGCCAGGTTTGGAGGAACCCAGACACTGGCCCTCTTGTCCTCAGGGTGCAATCTTTCTCTGACTCAGCACACAATCTCAGCAGGCATGGCTGTGGACAAGAAAGGGAGGAAGGAGCTGTGGCCTGCCAGATGAACCCACCGGGTCAATTCTGGCAATTGACAGGGCTGCAGGTGGCACAGCCACCTCCTTCTCATAGCTGAGGATATGTCTTACGAAGGTTCAAAATGTTCAAAGCACCCCTTCATAGTAATATATATGCACTGTCCTGTGGCTGTCCTCCTCTTTAAAACCAAAATCCTGTTTTATTTCCACAGATGGGAGAGGCCTCAGAAATTGAGCTCTGAGCTATGATCTGGCTATAAGACACCAAGACAATAGACACTGCCTTCTTTGGGGCAGGGAACTTCACCCCTGGTCCATGAGAGGCTGAAAGGCTCAGAGAGTCTGCTGAGATCCACACACAATTGTATAGGGTGGGTACATGCACTGCTTTCATCAGACCCCGAAAGGGGTCCACAGTCCCCCAAAAGGTTAATAAGCCCCGATTTGGAAGGTGCTTGCTGGTCTGTACACATCAACCCTACTGCAAACCTCCACGCCCAAGACCAGCCTTCCCCACGGCGGATCTGCCCAATCACATCCAGTTGACCCAACCAATGCAAACACAGCAATAATTTATTTCAGTTCAAAGAAATGCAAATTGGGTTAATATTCCTTTCTCTGAACCATCACATATTCAATGTAAACTAATTCATTTGCACAGCAGTGAATTTTTCTAGAAACAAATGATACTCTCTTCTGCACAATTCAAACTAGCACATTTTTTAATGCAACAAACATTTATAAACCACCCATCCCTCCCTCCTTTCCTCTTTCCTAAAAATACCCATTGCAGCACCATCTTCGAGCCTACAGCCTGTCATCCCAAACTGCTGTATTGTATTTATATAATGGGACTGTTTCCATCCCAGTCATCAAATTACTCTGTTTATTATTATCCCCATTTTACAGATAAAGGAACTAGGACACAGAGAGGTCAGCTGACCCGACCGGCCCCAAGCCCCACAGCAGGGCTATAGTGGAGAGGACGTGTTTCCAGGCTACGGCAGCCCTGGGAGAGCAGAGGCGGGCAGCCTGGCTCCGCTTCTAGAAAAAGCAAGTGCTTGCGGGGGTGGGGGAATGCCGGTTGTCCCCCGCCCCAGGCCAGGGCCAAAGCATGCCCAGAAACGTGGTGAGAAGCCCCCTCAGGCACCCCTGTCCCTACCCCCATCACGCTGGACAGATTTGTGTGAGTACATGTGAAAACAAGAGTTCCGAGAGAGGCGAGAGGGACGCTTCTCAGAAATGCAGCCGCTCAGGACCAGCCTGAAGATCTGGAGCCTTAAGGCCTTTCTGGAGTGTCAAAGGCATCTGCCCCCCTCCCTGCACAGGGCTGGCCCCCTCCCCAGCCAGCATCCTCACACTAGGCCTCTCCCATCAGGAAACACCCCAGAGTGCAGCCTGTGAGGCCTGCGACAAGACACCAAGCCCAGCTGCTCACACTAGAGGCGGCTGTGGGTTGGCATCACTCTTTACACACTTACAAGACTCCAGAAACACACATATGCCATTGCGTCTGAGGACATAGCTCTCAATTCAAGGAACCGATCCCCAGGGGTGGGATTATATCTGGCCCCTTTCCACTACCACGTGGGAGGTTACTAGCCTGCTGCAGTAACCACCCCATTTGCCTCTGACCCCACCTTGCACCCAAGCGCCCCTGCGGACGCTGCAGCCTAAGGTCCCCGGATGTGGTGGGCCTTGGTGGGGGCGGGGCAGTGCCGGTGTGGGACCCACCGCATCAGCGCTCTCCTGCAGCAGGGCTCGTTATTAATAAACACGCTGCTTCGAGCATTTGCTCACGATTGTTTGATATTTCAGTTTTCAGTAATTTTCTCAGTTAATAATTTATTAAATGGATTATTTGTCATTTCAATTTATTAAAAATTGATAAAGGGCTCATTTCTTTTTTCCCAAGCTAGGACACAGGGAGAGATATATAGGCCAGAGTACAAATTAAAGGCTCCCTTCTTCCTTCCCTTCCCCTGTCCCAGCCCAGTCGCCCGCACCCAGGGAGCACCCCTGGGTCCCCTTCCTGGGGACCCCATACACAGAGCCCCACTCAGTAGTCACTAGTCATATGATGAGGCAGGTAAGACCTGCCCTCACCACCCCCTGCCCGGCCACCTCCACCACCAGCCTGAATCCTGACTTCTTATCTCAGCCAGTGCCCCCCACCACGCAAGGCCCTCCAGCTGTCCAGCTCTGCAAAGAGAAAGCCCTTTGGCGCTCCCAGCTCTGAAGCTCTGAAGACTGCACCGTTCACTGCGCCAGGTGGGGTAGTGTCTTAAAGGAGCCTGGGATGGTGATGGGACTTCAGGCACTGTGATGAAACTAGGAGGGAGGTATTTAACGCAGTGAAAGATCTTGCAGGGGGCGCTGGAAATGGCTACCTGCTCTCCCCTGGGCGACACCAGCCCCTGCAGCCGGCTCTGGCCTGGTGCCCTGGACGGTTTCATTTTCCATATTCTGAGCGTGGCTCCACCTGTGCTTACAGACTAGTGTGTGAAGACACTGAGGCAGGATGTACGCAGACCACCTCCTGGTCCTTGTTCTCCTTTTCCTCCTCTCCGTCCTCCCTCTTCTCCCTCCACTGCACTCTGGCTCTTACTGACTCCTCCTCTTTCTCCTCTCTCTCGCATCTCCACACTTCCTGCTCCTCTCCCCGTCCCTCGTTCTTTATTCCTCTTTCCCTTGTTCTCACTCCATCCTTTCTGCCTGCCATTCTTCCCCTCCGGCCCTTGCCTCTCACGGAGTTGGGGGCCACGGCTGGGTAAGTACCTGTGTTCCCCTGGCCTGTGAGGGGCTTCCTTGGAGCAGTGATGGAGCTTCACCACCACTGTCCTGGGGTCACAGCAGCTCTGGGCTTGTTTCCAGGCTGAGAGCCAAGCCCCAGGGCCATCCCATGTGCCCAGCTCACAACCTCAGCTCCCAGAGTGCCCACCCACCCACAGCAAGGACAAATGACAGAGCTCCCTGGATCCAAGATGGTGCAGGTGAAGGCCCATCCCACTCCCGGCAGAGCCGCCAAGAGCAGGGGAAAGGGAAGAAACCACAGAGGGACAGGTGGGTGCCTAGAGAAGCAGCAGCCCCTCAAAGTCACTTTAGCCAAGAGCATCGGTCACCATTTCGTCATTTCTGTCTGCCTTCACGGGCTCCTTGAGATCCCATGTATCACTGTTTTCCAGAGCACTTTTCCCCAAGATGAGTTTAATGGCCTTATAAAAGTCACATTGTGCACAAATTGGGAAGTTTCTGAAGCACCGTGCCGGCTCTCATGCATACACACTCACAAAGTTCCCGCAGCCGGGCTGGGAAGGCAATTCAAGGCACAAAAACATCCTTGGGTAAATTACTTCCTATTAGTATGTCACATATTTCTTAGATACGACTGTAGTTCCAGGAGGTGACAGCAGCAGTTGACAATAAAACTTTGCACTCTTTTTTATTTATATTTTCTCTGCCTTTCTATTTTGTTTGTTTTATTTTTTCTTTCCCCTCAAAGTTACATAACATCACATTCAGCACCTCATCTCGTGGCTCTCAGGGAAACAATGGCTCCAGAGGCTTTTCTTTCCTTTCTCGCTGGGGGGTTGTCCAAGAAGGCATCTGACCTCAACTACCACAGAGGAACATCAAAAGGGTGTCCCAGCATCATGGAGACAGGAGGCCTGGAGTGGGGCTCCCTCGTTCCCAGTCACTTCCCTTCCCAGTTCCTCCCCTGGCCACAGATTCCTGCCTCTCTTCAAATCCATAATTCTCCACTGAACAACCACTCTAGGCCTAGACCAGAGCTAGATGACCTAGAAGAGGTGGAGGAAGATAGGAGTTCATTGTCTAGCTCTGAGTAAGTCCCACCCAGTGAGACAGTCTACTCAAAAGAAAATAAAATATATGGTAAGTGACAAAGAGCACATTACCCTGAACATGCCACAGGAGCTGGGCTTTAGGGGACCAAGGTCAGCCTACAGGAGGCTGTGCCCAAAGCTAGGCTTTCACGGGCAGGTAGAGGACAGAACCATTGGGAGCTAGGGCCCTCCACTCCATCTTCGAAAAATGTGGTTTCCCTTGGGTTGTTCTTTGTAAACCCAGTGGCACCTTGGTGTTTAAGAAGTACATCTGGGTGGAGAGTGAGAAGGGAGTGCTCTGGCGAGAGTGTCCAGCAGGGAATTGATGTTCCTGAACGAGAATCTTCTCTTCGTTGTCCCAAGACCTTACAAAGTCTCTCAAGCACAGGGAGGACCCAGTTTGTCAGCCTTTGACCTGGGAGAGGAATGCATGAGGTCCTCTCGCCCATGCTAAAACCCTGCATGTTGGGTCTTGGCTCCTCATCTCCAGCCCCATTTGAGGAATATAGGAATGCCTCCCCTTCTCCCAGGATGGAGATGCTCCAAACATCAAGGGAGTGTCTTCTTGAGAATTGTTCTGTCCTCCAAGGATGAGTCAGAACCTTTCCAGACCTTTTGACCTCACAGCCTATTCCCACCTCCCACAGCCCAGAGGATTTCAAATGCTGCGCTTTTCTTGGGAGGATGAAGTCTCTCTGCAGCTTCAACTCTCTGGCTCCCTGATCCCCTGCTGGCTCCAGCTCTCCCTCGGGAGCCTGATTCCTGTGGTTCTCATCCCAAGCTCAGAGCTGTAGACAAATGGCAGTGCTTTTACCTGCTCCTTGCCAAAAGCACCCAGCTAGTTCTTATTCTCAGAGTCTCAAGTCTAAAAAGTCACCCAGCTCAAGTTGATAGCTGAAGAAGAGCTTATGCCTGAGTGTTTCAATCCTGGTAGGCTTTTGAAACGGGGTACATCTGAAGTTTGCAGAAGAGGTGTTTTTTTTTCCATAATTGGACAAAGAAACAGAGGGACAGATTAAGGAACAAGGATTAGAGGAAGAGGGAAAGGGTGTTTAGTGTAAATGCCTTAAAATAATGAATTTAATTATTTTCAACTTTTCAGCTAAAAGTCTTGATACTGCCTTCAGAGTCATTGAAACAGTGGGAAAACTCTACCACTAAAAAATAAAACACTGTCAGATAAGTCCCCTAATAGTGAACTGTCCTGTGCCTTTTTTTTTTTGGTCAGTGTAGATACATCCTGAATATTTTAGGACTCTTCGGACCTCAATTCTTTACCACTTATAATTCAAAATTGCATCTCCCCCTGTCTTCTCCCAGGACTCTTAATTTCTCTTCTCTCTCCACCATTATTTATTTAAGCCTCCTAACTGTATTATTTATTTTAACACCATATCTGTATTATTTATTTTACTGTAGCTCCATAACGATATTATTTAAGTCTATAAAATAAAGCTTTTTCCCTTGAACTCTCTGTGCAAAATAAAATTGTATTGTACTGAAACATTCTTTGAAATGCCCTTCTTTTCTACCACTGGATAATAATAATAATACTTTGCATATATATAGTACCTTTCATCCTGGGATTATTTAAGTCTGCAAAAGCAGTCTGTCTGAATTCTCTATGCAAAAATCATGTTGTGTGATAATATTCTTTGAAATGCCCTTTATTTTTCACCACTTGCTGGTACAGAAATGCTCTGTCTTTGTGCAGAACTTTTCACCTAGGAATTTCCAAGTGGTTCTCTCATTAAAGCTCATCTACCTAGAATGGCTGGGTAAACAATGCTCCCACTTCCTGAGTGGCGCAAGTGGAGCATCAGGAAGACCTCTGCAGACAGAAGTGTCTGTGAGACAGAGGACAGCAGGCAGGAGGAAGGTTTTCCACCATCCCACGTGGCTTCTCCCTGCCATGGAAACAACTCCACACAGCCTCTCTCCTCCTGTACATTATCTGCATTTATCAAAGAAATGTAGACTGAGCTCTGGAGCCAGACTGCCTGGGTTTAAATCCACTTACTCCTGAGTGGCACATCCAGGGCAAGCCTCTTGAAGTCAGCTTGTTCATCTGTTCTCAGCCCCCTCCCACATCACAAATTGTTCTTCTTATACCTAGACTGGGTGGCTTCTAAACAACAAGTATTCACAGTTTTGGAGACTGGGAAGTTCAAGATCAAGGTGCCAGAAGATTTGGGGTCTAACAAGGGCCCATTTCCTGGTTCATGGATGGCACCACCTCACTGAGTCTTCACATAGTGGAAGAGGTGAACAAGCTCCCTTGGACCTATTTTATAAGGGCACTAATCCCATTCATGAGGGCTTCACCCTCATGACCTAATGACCTCACAATAGGCTCCACCTCCTACTACCATCACCTTAGGAGTTAGGTTTTTGACATATGAATTTGGGGGCCACACAAACATTTAAGACCAAAGCAAAGAGCACATAGAAGCCCGCTTACATTCTCTAATAATGGCAGCCAGTGTCTGTCGCTTTCTTTTTGGTCAGCCCTTGGTTTTTAAGTTCCCAGCAGTATATCTTAGAATTGGATTATGTGTTATCTTGCACAATTTTAACTGTCTCTTGTAAATACACTTTCATTTATTGATTGATTGATTCAACAAATACTTATGGAGTATTTACTGGGCACTAGACACTCTTTTGGGCTTTAAGGACACAGCCTTGAACAAAACAGTCAAAAAACCCCACAATCTCAGAGCTTAAAATCTTGTGGGAAAATATACCCACCATCAGGTCTGTAAAGCTAAAGTTATAGCAAGACTCACACTTCTCTCACGGCTCTCGAAGGGCTGAACGGAGCATGGTGCACACAGCAAGGGAACAGAAGATACTTTGCACCTGTGTTTTTAAATATTAATGATAAGGGGATACAAGACTTTGAAATAATTGCAACAATTTTTTTCTAGTTTCAAAAAACATCTTTAGAAAGTTGCCTTCAGTCTCAATCTGCTGGTTAAGTCCCTAATTATTCTACAATGTTTTATACAGTCAGTATTGTTCCTTCCAGAAGGACCCATCACTGTGGAGAGCACTGAGTCTACAACCTCCAATCTTTCAGTTATTCATCTGTTGAATGGGCTGGTGCCTTCCAATCTCATTGCAGAGAAGAAATGAGACAGTCATTCAAAGTGCCGGCACCATGCCTAGCCAGTAATAGCAGTTTAATAAACCACAGAACATTTTTCCCTTCTTCAGGCTGTGGCCCTAACTGTGTGCAATGTTTGAGAGACTGAAATGTTTGGGCTAATAAAAGGGGCTGTCTGATCTCCCCAGTAAGTTCTCCCTTTGAGAAGCACAGGATAGAGCTCCTGTCTCTTCTGTGGTTCGTGCACCAGCTACAAGCTCTTTGCAGCCTTCGCTGAAGGCACTGCACACCACCGCATTGGGTTCTCGTCCCCCTCTGTATTGTCAGACCACTCCCACCTTCATTCGCTCTGTTAACTCCCTCTCCTCGATATGTATTGTTGTCTTTTCTGTGCACTGTATATTCTTTGTATACCGAACACTGTATTTTTCAGTACTCCACATTCTTCTCCAGGATATTTCACCCTTATAAATTTGCAGGCCAGTGCACCTTACCTTATCCAGTCTTCATCATGGGGTGCCCCCAGGAAAAGAAAATGTAGTAGATGTATATAATTTGGTTTGATTGTGTGGACTATATGAATTAGTTATAATTACCCCTATTTTAACAGATCAGAAATGGAAATCTGCCCCCTCCCAGGCTCCCCTGATTTCTAGCCCATGCTGCCTCCTTTCCCTGCAGGAGTGCTATATTTCCTCTCCAGCTACACACCATGTGTCCTTCCTGAACACCTTCTTTGTGCCTATAATTCTGTTGGCACAGAGGATACATTAAGGAGCAAGCCATGTTTCCCTGTATGCAGGGACCACAGTCTAGCTGGGGAGACATACAAAAAGAGACAATGAAAATACTGTGTGGAAATCCCACAGGATAAAGCATAGGGTCTCATACACACAGAGTGAACCAGAGTCAGGGGTCAAGGAGACAGGAGGCATTTGGGCAGAGGGAACAGTGCAAATGTCCTGAGGCACCAGAGCATGTTCAAAGAACTGGAATAGCTTAGTGTCTCTGAAGCCAGGGCAAGATCCTAGAGGGCCTTCTAAGCCTCACTAAGGAGTTGGGACATTGTCCTGAGGTTACCATGAAGACATTGGAGCCACTAAAATTGATAAACCAGAAAATCAACATGACTAGATACATAAAAAGCTTCAATGAGGGCAGATGTGAATAGCAGGAGGAAAGTCAGGGGATCAAGAGATAAGAAAACCCCTTGAAAAATTAGCAAGGATTCGTTTAAGAAATATTTTCAAATATTTCTAAACATGACCTTACATGCATAAAAAGCTAAAGATTCCACACACAAAAAAGTTAATGCTAACAAACAAATTCAGCAAAGTTGCAGGATATAAAATCAACACACAAAAGTCAGTTGCACCTCTACACACTAACAATGAACAGTCCAAGAAGGAAATAAGAAAACAACTCTATTTATAAAAGCACCAAAAAGAATAAAATACTCAGGAATAAACTTGACCAAGGAGGTGAAAGCCTTGTACAGTGGAAACTACAAAGTACTGCTGAGAGCCTTTAAAGACACAAATAAATGTAAAATCATACCATGTTCATGGATTGGAAATCTTAATATTGTTAAGATGTCAAATACCACCCATAGCAACAAATTTAATGCAATCTCTATCAAAATCCCAAGAGCATTTTTGGCAAATATATAAAAATTCATCCTAAAATGTGTATAGAGTCTCAAGGGACCACAAATAGCCAAAATAATTTTGAAAAAGAATAAAATTGGAGGTGTCATATTTCTCAGTTTCAAAACTCACTGCAAAGCTATAATCATTAAAACTGTGTGGTACTGCCATAAAGACAAACATAGAGACAAAGGGACTAGAACAGAGGTCTCAGAAATAAGCCATCACATATATGGTTAAATCATTTTCCACAAGGGTACCAACACACCACTCAGTGGGGAAAGGACTATCTTGTCAACAAATGGTGCTGGGGAAACTGGATATCCACATTCAGAAGAATGACATTGGACCCTTACCATGCACTATATGTAAAAATTAACTCAAAATAAATCAAAGACCTACACATAAGAGCTAAAACTGTAAAACTATCAGAACAAAATATAGGGGAAATCTTCATAATCAGATTCGGCAATGATTTCTTGGATATGACACCAAATGTATAGATAACAGAAGGAAAAATAGATAAACTGGACTATATTAAAATTAAACACTTCTGTACATTAAATGACACATCAACTGAGTATAAAGGCAACTCACAGAATGGGAGAAAATATTTGAAAATCATATATCTGATAAGGGGTTGATATCAAGAATATACAAAGAACTCCTACAACTAAAAACAAAAATAAACCCCAACTTGATTTGAAATGGGCAAAGGACTTGAATAGACATTTTTTCAAAGAAGATATATAAACAGTAAACAAGCACATAAAAAGACTCACATCGCTAAATATAAGGGAAATGCAACCAAAACCACAAATGAGATACCACCTCATAACTTAGGATGACCACTTTCAGAAAAACAAAAAATAGCAAGCATTAGCAAGGATATGGAGAGATTAGAGCCCTTGTGTATTGTTGGGGATGGGATGTAAAATAGCCTAGTTGCTATAGAAAACAGTGTTGCAATTTCTCAAAAAAAAGTGAAAATAGAATTACCATATAATCCAGCAATTTCACTTAGCAGTATATACTCAAAAAGAATTGGAAACAAGGTTTCAAAGAAACATCATACATTCATGTTCATAGCAGCATAACCATAGCATTAAAATGTGGAAGCAACCCAAGTGTCCACTGATGGAGGAATGAATAAATAGATAGATAAACAATGGAATATTATTCAGCCTTAAAAATTCTGAAATTTTGGGGGAAGGAAATTCTGACACATGCTACAACATGGATAACCCTTGAGGACATTATGCTAAGTGAAATGAACCAGTCACAAAAAGACAAATACTATATGATTCCACTTACATGAGGTGGTTAGAGTAGCCAAATATATATAGAGAGAAGGTAGAATGGTGGTCTCTGGGGCTTAAGGGAGGGAGAAATAAATAGCTGTTGTTTAATAGGTATAGAGTTTCAGTTTTGCAAGATGAAAAGAGTTCTGGAGATTGGTTGCACAGCACTGTGAATGTACTTAACACTACTGAATCATATACTTAAAAATGGTTAAAATGGCAAATTTTGTGTTATGTGTATTTTAACACAATTTTTAAAATATTTTAATGCAATTGAGGGAAAAAAGCTTCTGAAAGAATTACGCTGCTGTTCAGTTTTGCTTTCGAATTTCCATTTTGGATCACTGTCTTATCTGGTACAACATTAGGCACATCAGTAACAAACAGCCTTTCCTCCCATCTCCTCAAAGCCAATTGAGGGAGAGACAGGGGAATCCAATAAAAGAACAAAATATCAGCTCCATAGCAACTAAGAGCTGACTGGAGAACATAGCTTCAGCCCTGTGGCCAAGTGGGCTAGCCAGTTGTTTACCCCGAAATTCAAGGCCCCACAACTTCCCCTGCTTTGTACCTCATGGTGGAAAACAGACAGGAGTTTGAATCCTGCAAACAGACCGCCTCCAAGAAGAGGGAGAGCAAGATGCTGAGC
>VBSM01003157.1:23881146-23892885 GCA_008086735.1 Cheirogaleus medius | reverse complement strand
ACTTGGCACATGGCAAGCAGCATATTTCTTAGAAGTCTCATTTGGTAAAAAAAAAGAAAAAAATTATCCTCCAAAGTATCAATCACCATGGTAACATTGCTGTTGATGGGGTATGGGGTTTGTTGATGGTGAAGTTTTCTTAATCTTAATGGAATATCTGTTAAGAAGGGACTTGACCATCTTTGAAGTTGAAGGACTTTGGTAAGCTGAAGGACTGACTTGTACCTGGTAGAAATCACAATGATTTGCTCTGTGTGGGAGGGGAAGTGTGTGAAGGAACCTCGTGACTGGTCAGTGGCCCTCACTAGCAGTGAGGCCAGTGGAGTTGGGTCTCCTCTCCCAGACCCCACTCTTTTGCATTTGGAGCTAAAGGTTGAAGGGGAGGGTCTGGGTACATTTGTATCAGTATATCAGGGCCTTGGGAGGGAAGAGAAGGAAAGCCTCAACCCCTTCTCTTTGAGGCATGAAGTTGTTGAAACACACCAGATGGACCAGAGTAGGCTGTACCTAGGCCAAATGGAAGGAAAAGAGAGTAAATTCCCTGAAATAAAAGGGGCTCTAGCAGGAGAGAAGCTGGACTCCAGAGCAGTTATGGAGTGTCTCTTCCTGATGCTGGGCCCTCCTGCCAACTCATTCTCCCTGACGCAGAGCTAGGGGGTAAGAGCTTCCAGCAATGAGAAAGGTGGGTGTGATGGCTGGAGCCTGGGCTTCCTTGACACGAGGCACTCTGGACTCCTCCTGATGAAGGCGCACCCTTTGTCACACATCTGGGTAGCCCACCGCTGGGGCAATCTCAAGAGACCCACTGCAGTGGACGTAGGGACATGGCAAGGTAGACTGATTGCCCCAGCCAAGGCACCAGGAAAAGGCTGAGCATTTTAAAATAAGCATAACTAACATTGCTATGGAAGTCACTAGCACTTTTCCTACAACCCTTCAGATGCTTCAGGAACATGTGCCACCCTCTCACGAGGCTTGCCACCCCCAGGGCCTACCCTGACAACAGATGTGTCTCCGTTCCGGCAGGGTGGTCTCAAGATCAGCGTGCCGGTGGGTTTCTTCCTATGGTGCAGCCTCCATGCCGCCCCATGGCCATAGAGGCAGTTTGTGGACCTTTTACAAGTGAGATCTTCTGGGCAGGCCAGCACTATTCAGTACATTCCCAACTTCCACTCCAGAAATTCAATCAAATTCGTCTCATAGCAAATGGAGCTTTTCCCTCTGGAGCTGTATGAGTGGAATACTGAAAACACACGCCAGAGAGCAAAGATAGCCAAGCTCCTTGGTGCGACTGTGGGGCTTTAGGACCAGGAAGGCTCATGGTGTGTGTGTGTGGAGCCAGTTTCTGAAACTCGGCAGACGCAGGGCTGGCTGCCAGCATGGGTCACAGGCCGAGGAGCGGCTTTCTGAAGAGCTAGGTTCAGATCGATTAAGCAGCGGGGCTATTTATTGACCACTTTAGATTCCATAGGAAAGGAGAAAAAAAATAATCCACCGCAAAAATGAAATCCTGTCAGTAACCCCAATAGGCTTGCCCACCAACTAACGAGAACAAGGTAAATTGGAGCTCAATTTACTCAGATGGATAATAAAACTTTCAATTATGGTTGCATTATTTGTTGCTATATGGTTGAAAGATTAGGTGACAATATGCAAAAAATAGTTTCTTCATATTATAATATTTAGTAATGTCATTTTATTTTTTATATGTTTCATTAAATTGTTTTGTGGCTTTATTATCTACCCAGATGCACAGCCCAGAAATACAATTATTCAGATTTAGAAGCAATAAAATTTGGCATGCATTTTCTCGTATTCAGAATTCCTGCATGTTAAAAAGAAATTATAGCATTCTTCCCACATTGCACTGCTCTGAGGCCCTCACAGACACATCCATTAACTGAAGACATTATAGAAAGCACACCATTTAGGTTAAAGGGCCCTTCGGATAACAGATATGCATGCACGAAGCAAATATTTCACAGTGGCCCCGCCTTTTGATTATGACAATAATAGAGGCAAACGGATACGCGTGTGCTATAATGTGCTGCTCGGTGATGGATCCATCGAGTGGTGAAAACCCTGATTGCAAAGCAGCACACAGAGAAAAGCATTATGACAACAAAACCTGTCTTTGTAACTATCAGGAAGTGGGAGTTTTACTACTTGGAGAAAAATGAAAGCTTCCTGGGGAATTGTATTTTACAAGAGTTCTGTAAGATGTGAATCTTGAACAGATTTCAGTTGCCCGTGGAGCGGTGGGTGTCGACATGTGTGTGGCCCCTAGGTCCAGAAATACTCTTCTACTGATAGATCACAGCCTGGGGCCTCAGAACCTCCTGAACAAAGTGCAAATAAATACCTTGGGGATATTTATCCACCACTGCGACCCTAACACACGTTTAGCAGATAATTCCTTGAAATTCTGGAAACCAAAATGCAGATATATTAAGGAACATAACACAGCACTACGTCAAGAATCTGTTTTGTTTTTAGGAGAGCTGACGGTGTTAAATGGAAGGAAGTATACTAAGAGGGATGAGATGGTACCAAAACATGATCTTAGATGCTCAATATAGGAAAAGATAAATTGAAAATTGGAAAAATATATCTGCAGCAATACTACCAGAAAGGAGAAATACTGAAAGTATCCAAAGAACTTCTATAAATCTGCAAAAAAAAAAAAAAAGGAGTAAACAAAATGATAGAAAAAAAGGGACAGAAGACATGAAAAACATTTCACAAAAGAGAAAAACATATACGGTCAATAAACATTTGGGGAATAACAGGGAAATGTACAATGATGCCTTTGAAGCCCATTTGATTGGTAAAATTAAGAAAGAGTACATCATGAAGTATTAGAGCAGATACAGATACACAGGATTGTGGTGGGAAAGGATACTGGTAAAATCTCATTGGAAAAGAATTAAGCATTATCTGATAAAGTTAAATAGCCATATGCCCTACAATCCCCAAACTCCAGTTCTGAGTATGTACTCAAGACAAATCCTACAAGTGTGCACCTGGAAGGATGTACAAAAGTATTTATAGCAGCACTATTCTTGGGAGTAAAAATCTGGAAATATTCCAAATGAGTATTGTAAATTCTGGTGTATTCCATAATGAAATACTGTGAGGTACTCAAAACTAATGAACTGCAACTACACACAACAATATGGCTAACTTTTGGTAATACAGTGTTGTTGAAAAAAAGTTGGTGCCAAGGGACTAAAAGGCAACATGATCTCCTTTTCTAAAAAATTTTTAAAAAACCAACCAAGCTATATAATCTCAGGAATGCATACCTATATTTAAGCTACATTTTTGAGGGTATGATGAGGGCAAGATTCAGGAAAGTGACTAGCTCTCATAAGGGTGAAGCAAGCTACGGGCTAGGGAAGCCTCGTGGAAGAATGAGCAAATTATGTCAGTGTCTAAGACATTCCCTGTGGCAGATACAAGCTCTTGGGCACTTGTGACATAAGCATACACAGAAGGCAAAAGGGGGCCATATACAGACAGTGACAGGAGTTTGTCAAGGACCAAAGTTGAACCTAATTCTAAGCACTGAAAATTCTATGTGTTTATTTAGTGTTCAGGCACCTTTGGTGTATATGTATGCATGCATGTATATTTCATCCACACATTCATCGAGAAAAATAATGTGTTGTTTTTAAATGAGCAATTAAAAGAAATCTACTGTTGTTAAAATGATGATCAAGAAGCAACAAAACAGATATCCTATGCTGAAAATGTTAATCATCAAAAAGGTAGTGGGGGGAGGGGCAGGGACAAAAGGACAAGGACAGAGAAAGCAATAAAGACCCAGCTCAGGTAATGTATTTGTTGGGTCAAGGTTCCCCTTAGAAGGAAAGCCACAGAGACTTGAGCATGAGAGAGGACATCCTCCAATGTGGTGACCCTCTATCCCTACTGGGCTGCAGAAAGCACCTGGTGAGCTTTGAAGACATACAGATGTCTGGACCCCAACATCTGAAATTCTAAATCCTTTCATCTGATTCAGACTGGTTATCAGTAAGTTTAAAACATCTAAAGGTGTTACCAAAGCCAAGAACCACTGATCTTGTGGGAAAAGCACTTTTGAAATCAGGTGACCTAGGCGTTTTGGTCCCATGTCTTCCATTTGGTAGAGAAACTTTGGCCTAATAGTTTTATCTCCCTAAACCTCAGTTTCCTCTTCTCTAAAGTAGGTGGTGTCAGAGACAGGGAGGTGGGGCTAAAGACTCTCACAGACTGATTTCACGACCTCCTCTCCTATTTATACTGAAGGCAGGAAAAAGGATCATCTCAGCAATAGGAACTTCACTGGCTTCAATCCAGGGAGCAGTAAATTGAAAGAGTCATCAGTTTCTTGGCTGGCTGATTAGATAGTGCCTAAAGGAATGCTTAATGAAAGAGGCAGTATAGTCTAGTGGTCAAAACCAGAGTGCTGGGGAATTTCCAAGCAAGATGGCTCAAAGAATTCTCACTTTAACAACCCTCTGTGCTACAAACAGTTAAAATTTTAAAAGGGAAAAAAAACCAATAAAACAATTGCCAAGCTCAAAATGAGATATCAATTTCTGTGGACCAGAAAAAGAACAGAAAATCAAGGGGTTGAGTAGACTCATGGGTCTCCTGGGTCCTGGAGCTGGAAGCAGGAGTTGTAGTCCTGGAGCTCAGCTTCTGCAGGTTAACAGAGACCCAAGTAGCCCCAGGTTAGACAGTCACCCAGGTAGGGTCACTGTGGAACCCAGCTAGGGTCACTGTGTGAAGCCAGGGCTGGGACGGAGCTCCCATGTGTGTGAAAGAATCCAAGGAAAAATAGTAGCCTGCTACAAGGGTTAACAGAATGAGAACATATTGGACAATGAATTAGAGAGAGAGAAAAAAAGGGGTAGACTAGTGGCTAGGAAGTGAGACTAGACAACCACAGGTTCTGGACATGAGATACTTCAATCTCACCACAGAATGAGAGCCCCAATGCATCTAGCTGGAAGGAACCACCGAATTTACATGAAATGGAAAGTTTTCTAGAAAAATATAAATTACCAAAGTTGACTCAAAGAAATAGAAAGCCTGAATAAGCTAATAACTATTGAAGAAATGGAATCAGTTGTCAAAATCTTCTTCCCCCCAAAAAACCAGATGCTAACAGTTTTAAATGTAACCTATCAAATTTATAAGAAATGAATAATTCCTATCTTGTACAAAATACTTCAGAGAAAAGAAAAATAAGGGAAGGTCACCCATCTCATTTTATTGATACCAAAATATGACAAGGACAGTACAAGTAATAAAATTATATACCATTCTTGTGAACACAGATATAAAAATTCCAAATAAATACAAGCAAATAAACTTCATGAGTATATTTTTTGAAGTGTAACCGAACATGTTTGTCAGAAGAATATAAAGATTTTCTAATATAAAGTTAAAGGAGAAATATCATATGACTTTCTCAATAGGCACACAAAAAGCCTCTGTGCTAGATGTCCTAGCCAAGTAATATGATCAAGATTAAAAGAATAAGATATAAAAATCAGAAATGAAGACTCAAAACTAGCAAAAATATGCAGTAATATATTTGTATATGTAGCAAATCTAAAAGCATCTATCACCTATTAGAATGAATATTAATAATAAAGTTAAGCAATCGTTATGCACAAAAGATAATCTTTAAAAAACTAATAATGCTCCTACATGCCACTTTGAAGAAATAATAGAGAAAAAAGGATCCTATTTGCAATAGCAAGAGCAATTATAAGTTTCCTAAAAATAAGACTAAAAAAACTAGGTAAGAACTTTATAGAGACAATTTTCAAAATATTATTGATGATCATAAAATAAACTTAAATAAATGGAAAGATATATTAATACTATTTTCATGGTTGGGAAGACTCACTCAGTTGCACATAGGTGCAATTCTACTCCCAAAATAATATATAAATTCATTGCAAGTACAATCCAGATTTCGACAGGGGTTTTTATGGAGTTACGCAAGATGATCCCAAGATGCCTGTGAAAGAGTAAAAGGCCAAAATTATCTAAGGACAAAATTAAAGAATAAAGTGAAGAGATGTGACCTGCCTATATCTAGTGTTAAAATACTGCAATAGTGTGGTACCGACACAGCAAGAGACAACAGAACAATGGGACAGAACTTAGAGCTCAGAAAGAGACATATTTCTTAGGGCACAGGAGTGGATTATGAATGGGGGTGAAGATTGGACTAATGTGTGACAAGTACTGAGATAAGTCATTTTTCGTTTGGGAAAAATGAAAGTAGATCTCTATCTCATTCCATTTGCAAACATTAAAATCCAGAAAGATGTGGACACTAAATCGGAAGAAATTCTCTAGAAATTGAAAAAGAGAAGAATATCTTGATAATAACAGAAGAATATATTTCAAAAATAGAAGACACAAATTAGTACAGCCATTATAAAAAATAGCATGGAGATGCCTCATAAAAATGAAAAAGAGAACTACCATATGATCCAGTAATCCCACTACTGGGTATCTATCCAAAGGAAATGAAATCAGTATGTTGAAGAGATATTTGCACTCCCATGTTCACTGTAGCACTATCCACAGTAGCCAAGGTATGGAATCTACCTAACGTCCATCAGTGGATGAATGGATGAAGAAAATGTGGTATATACAGATGTTTCTTGACTTATGATGAAGTTAGGTCTCCATAAACCTATTGTAAGTCGAAATGCATTTAATGCTGGTAACACAGCAGATGGTCCATGACTTATGGTGATTCAGCTTATAATTTTTCAACTTTACAATGTGAGAGCAATACACATTCAGTAGAAACCGTAACCCCATCGTATGTTGTAAGGAGTTCCTTGACTTACAGTGGGCTTACTGCCCAATAAACCCATCATAAAGTCAAAAAATCATAAGTCAAACTATTCTAAGTTGGAGACCATCTGTATATACAATGGAATACTATTCAGTCTTTAAAAAAAGTAAATCCTGTCAATTTTGACAACATAGATAAACCTGGAAGACATTATGCTAAGTGAACAGAAAGACACATACTGTATTATCTCACTCATAGGTGGAATCTGAAAAAGTTGAACTCATAAAAGCAGAGAGGAGAATGGTGGTTACCAGGGCTGGGGGGAAAGGGAGAGAGGATTGGGGAGATGTTAACCAAAGGACACAAAATTCCAGCTAGACAGGAGGAATAAGTTCAAGAGATATACTGTACAACCTGGTGATTATAGTTAACACTAATGTATTGTATACTTGAAAATTGCTAAGAATATATTTTAAGTGTTCTAACCACAAAACAAATGATAATTATGTGAGGTAATGCGTATGTTGATTAGCTTGATTTAGCCATTCCACAACATATATATATTTCAAAACATCGTGTTGTACACCATAAATATATACAATTTCTATTCATTAATTTAAAAAAATTTTAAAAACAACTTGCCTGTAATTAATGTTTGCTGAATAAATGAAGAAATAATTACAAATGACTAAATAAAATAATGAATAAAAAACAAAAAACACCCACACAAATCACTAACTACAAAAACATTCCTAAAAAGGCTAAAAAGCTCAACCACAAACACTTGATTAAATTTAAATAAATGAAATTTTCTGCTCATTAAATGACACCATAAATAAAATAAAGATAGTTGCAATTCACAGAATTAATATCTACACTACACAAAGAATTTCTCCATATAAATTTTAAAAAGACAAATATCCCAATTTAAAAAAAAGACTGTGGAATATAAAGTGAGTATAGCAGAATATTAAGTCTAATAAAATTGGATGCTGGGTGCATGGGTGTTTGTTGTATTGTTCTCTGAAGTTTTCTGTGTGATTGAAATATTTCATAGTAAATTTGAATAAAGATAAAAGCAGGGCTTTAACATCAGACAGGCCTGCTGTATCCAAGCTTCAGTTCTGACACTTACCAGCAGCCCTGTATGACACACTTGAACTTTCCAATTAAGGATCTCAGTTTCCTTATCTGGAAAACTGGAGGAGTAATAATATATACCTATGGGCTCCATACTGGGCTTGACAATAGCTAATACTTAATAAAAGCTAGTTTCTTAATATTAATCCCACCCTTGCCTATCTTTTTCCTCTCTGACATATAATGTCCTTAAATCTACCCAAAAAGGGCAAGTCATGTTGAACCTTTGACCTAATTGATGTAGCAGATGCTTTTGAGCAGTGTATGAGATTTATTTATTTCTAAGAAGACTGGGCATGTCCAGGCCTGTATAAACTCTAAAGTATGAAGTGTAATAAGTACTTAGAACCCACACACACATCAGGATACTCTAACAGGCTTAAAGTATCTACCCTCTGCCTTAACTCTGATATTTCCTATTTCCTATTCCTATTTAGGTGTTAACTGATAATACAAGTATTCATGAACATTCCTGTGTTTTAAGAGAGAACTCAGAAATAATATAACTTTCAGATCCAAAGTACTTATATTAATGGCAGATTAATTCTGCCCTAAACTCCCTCAATCACATCAAGTAGGAATTTCTTGTAAAGTAGGACTAGGGCTGAAACTGAAAAAGTCATGTGCCCTCACTTCTAAGACAATATTCTTGCATTTAAACTTATACACACACACGTGTGTGTGTGTGTGCGCACACATAATTTTCTTGCCCAACCTCTGCTTCTGTATATTAATAAGTAGAGTAATCTAGAATAGGCTAATCATTATATCCTAATATCCTGTTGTGGTCTGTAAAGATCTTGTCCTTGGAAGTGTATACACATGGTCTCCCTTGAGAGGGACGATCATTCCCTAGAGTCAATTATCCAAAGAGGTGACAGGTTCCCGAAAGGCAGGCCTCAGGCAGGGAAGAGAATCTTATTTCTCTCAGAGTCTAATTTTATAGAAGCTGTTCTTCAAGGAGTCAAGATGCCTGGGGTGAGCTCCTGGGCAATAGATGCTAAAGAGATGCCCACCCCATGGAGACAGGCTGGGAGCCAGGATAATATGGATTCTATAACTTCCAGAGTTACAGCCATAGCTTCTACAGCAGATTATGTAGTGTAGCATCCTCCTTGGGTTTGTTTCTCTTTGACTTTCCTCCCAAGTGCTCAATAAAGTAATGTTGGAGCATGCAGCACTGTCATTCTGCATCCATACTTGTTAATGTGCATTTCTGTGTAAGAATTAATTATATGTTCTCCAATAAGAGCTAATTTTTATGTATTTAAACTCATAATATGAGACCAGGATTATAAAGAATGTTTAAACATGGAATTACATGTCTTCTTACAATTCATGTCCACAAATTCTCAACAAACATCCCATCCTCCAATGGAGAGATTTCTTCCTTCTCTTACCAACTAGATTAGTTATCTGTATCCAAGTGACAAACCACTCAAACATTTAGTGATTTGAAACAACAGACAATTATTATTAACTCATGATTATGTAGGTCAGCAATCTGGGCTGGGCTCAGCAAGGTGGTTCTTCTGCTGGGCTCCCTCAGGTTCATGCCTGTGGCTACATAGAGCTCACAAGTAGAATGGGGGCTGCTAGATCTAGGATGTCCTCATTCTCATGTCTGGCATTTGGTGGTAGCTGTCACTAGGGTGACAGAGGTGACTGGGCCATATGTTTCCAGCAAGCTAGCCAGGGCCATTGACATTGTGGTAGTTGAGTGTTCCCAAGAACAGCAGAGGACAACTCCAACGTGCAATTATTTTTCAGGTGTCTATTTGAGTGCCATTTGATAATGTGCCATTGACTAAAGAAAAGCCCAGAGTAAGTTTAAGAGAGCACTAACACAAGGGTATAAATAGAAGGAACTGTTACAGCCATTTATTCCAACAATCTATGCTTGCCTTGAATAGCCTGAATCTTATTTCATGACACAGGGAAGAATTTTCCATAGACAGACAACATATTCACACACTCACATCCATACATGCACATAAAGAATCACTGCATTTTCTTACACAAAAGCACATGCACATATACATCACATACATGTACCTAAACATGGACACATACCCACAAAGAGTTATGTAGAGATACACATAAAACCAGTCATGTGTATAGTCACAAAAAAACCTGTTTACAAGTTATGGTTTTGCTATGCAACACTCTGTTTCATTTTAACTCCCAGCTTTTCCTTGAGAAAACCTGCCATAGCAAATTCAGGAGAGGGAATCTGCTGCTACAACCCATCCTTTGATATGAAGGGTTAAGCGATTAAGGATGACCCAGCCTGCCAGCTGCAGGCCCATCTCTGTGGTCTGATTTCTCAAGATGATACAGCTCACTTCCCAGCAGTGATTGCAAGATTTAAATCTAAGTCAGGAGAGAGAAAAATGCAATTCTTAGTACAATGTTAGTTAGAGCACAGCTAGAGACAGCATTACCATGAACAGACAGAGTTTTACAGAATTGTTTTACCATTTGACTAGGTGGAAAATAACGAGATGCATTTCCATAGAGCTTCAGAGCTCCAGGGTCTTAGGAGGTCCCCTGGTCTAGTTCCCTGAATATCTAAAATGAATGTGCTATGTTCTAGAAAAAAGACATAGCTTTTTAAATAAAGACCTCTTTATTTGCTACTGAAAGCATAGGACTTTGTTCTACGTTTTCAAATCTCTATGCATTATAACATATATAATCAACAATGTATAATTAACATATATTTACATTGATAAATTTTTTAAGTGACAATATAATTGAAAAACATGTTAAAAATAAGGTGACATATATTGCCACTTTTCCCAAGGTTGTTAGGCCTTTGGGGAAACAATTTTTTTTTCTATAGAAGCAAAATTTCTGGAGAATTTATATTAGACCAGCCAAACAGGATCTCAAAAATGGACTACTTTTATAAGCTCACTATATCTTACTGTAAACTCCCAGTCCAGGGCTGATGTGTGTGATCCCTACCACCGCCAACTCCACCCTCTGAACCTCCTTTTGAAGCTGACCACCCTCTGCTTAATGCTCCCCTGATGTCAGCCAAGTACAGCACCGCCCTCCCCACTCCTCCAAGTTCATTGGCTGCTATATCATCCCCATACTTGGAAATACAGAAGAGAACTGTGGAGCGCAAAACAGGTGGAAAATGACTGCTTTGGTTACAGAAAATGGGTTGTGATTGGCAAAGACAATAGTCTGAAGTGCATGTGACACCTCCAGCTTGTCAATGTACAAGCACCCACTGAGATCCCCCAGTGCAGCTGACTACCTCAGGGCTGCACAGTGAAGTGCTCAGAGGCCCAGGCAGGGTGCCTCAGAGAAGAAAGCAGGTGGGCAGCTCGTGTACCTAAAGAGCACACGATGCCTTCTCTGCTCGGCCCCAGGAATCAGGCCCTGATGTGTCCAGACCTTCCAAGGTCTCTCGCTTTTTAAGTGCTGGCAACTAATTCAAATTATGTCTGTCTGCAGGTCAGAGCACTCAATTAATTAATTGATCAATCAATCAAACCAGAATAAAAACAGTCAAGTTTCTGAAGCGCATACTCTGGACTGAGCCTCAAATTCCATTATCCCAAGACATCTTTGATTTCCAAAAGTGGCCTGTTAGCAGGGTCCCTTCCTCCCTTCCAGCTCTAGGCTATGAGGCCTAAAGACAGCTTTCTGTTCTACAGCTGGGGAAAGCATCTAAACCTGAGCACAGTGTGGTCTTTAAGAACAAACACCTACTTCCCAAATTAAACTTTGTCCTGATTTAAACTCCTAAGTCCCCTGGCACTCCTCCC
>VBSM01003157.1:23861052-23872578 GCA_008086735.1 Cheirogaleus medius | reverse complement strand
AAAGGAGAGTGGTTTTAAGCAGAAAGATGGGTTTAAATCAATTCATCCCTGCTCCTTTCCCAGACCATCCTACCTGCCTGGGGTACTGGAGAATTCCAGAAGCTAGCTAGCTGGTCACCCTCGGGGGTGGGAAACAGAGGAAGAAAACTAGAAGCCAGGGTGTGCCCAGGGTTCCTGTCCACAGTGGCTGTGGGGGGTGTGTAGGAGGTGTGGGACACAGAGGCTACCTGTGACACGGTGGCCACCTGGGGCCTGGTGGGTTCTGGGGCTCCCAGGACGGAGATGGTGGCTGCCACACCCCAGGGAGCCCACCAAGGCCCCAGAGGACACAGGCCAAGGACAACCCAAGGCCCCCTCTTTCACACAGGATATATAAGCCTCCCCTGCCTCAGATGCTAGCTCAGCTAGAGGGGAGAGAAGGGAACCTCCGAAGATGGAGGATGTGCCCATGCAAGACTGTGTTGCCTTGAAAAGAGGGTGAGTTACCTTAAACCAGCAGGTTTTGGAGTCTTCCTCTCCCCTTGGCATGGACGAGACAAGGCACCGGCAGTAGGACAGTAAAATGGCTGTTGGAGAAAATAAAGACCACTGCAGCTGTTTGCCCTTCTCAGCGCAATGCGCTCCAACCGGATACAGCTGCAGGTGGCAGCCGGCATGCCCAGGTTAGGTATCTGTCTTCGCATGCACCTCTCCTACCTGAAAAGCCCCTTCCTGAGAGGTCCCACCCCATGGCTAAGGCCAGTGACCCAACCAACAGGGGCATTTCCAGCCTGAGAGGCAGCTGGGAGCACTGTACCGCCCGCTGGGGGGCAGCGAGGGTGTGGGGGTGTTGGCAGGACACAGAAGGCCAGTGCCTCCCTGGGCACCACTGTCATGGCAGGGCTCTGCAGCCTGCCCTGGGGGCACAAAAGAGGGAAGGTGCCAGAAAGCCCAGGGCAGTTTACCTCCAGGCCAGCCTCAGCCTTCACTGAGAAGGTTTGAGGGGCCAGAGAAAGCCTCAGGACACCTCAATACTGTTTCCCAACAAAGCTTCTGCCTTGAGAATCCCTTTGCAAGACAAAGGACTGAAAAATACAAGTGCAGGTGAGGAACTTCCAGGGAAAGGGTGAGTGAGCCCAGGAGGGGAAAGGGCCAGGGAGGGGATTGGCCTGGAGCCTGGACAGGCAGGGGGACCCACCAGACACTGGGCCTCGATCCTCTCTTCCTCTGCTTACAGCCCAGAGCCCAACATGGCTGCCAATGAGATGGCAGCCAGGGGGACCCTCCCTCAGCTTCCAGCCCCTCCATCTCTCCAGCCAACAGCCCAGCAGACGCCTGGCTCTGCTAACCACAGGCCCAGGGCCCACTGTGACACCGTGCTCTGGACCATGTGCACGCACCCTCCTGACAACACACACACACACCAAGATAACCAGCACTCAGGACAAAGGGCCTGACTGAGGGTCTGGACACTCTCTTTTGTTCCGGGTCATTTAATTATTAGATTCAGAGTGGCATAAAATACTGACACTCTCAGATTCTGCCATCTCCCAGTGGTGGCACAGGACCTTTCACAGCCTACTTTTCTCCTCACTATCATCATCACCCTCACCACCATCTGGGCCAGGTGTTTGCCCTACAGATAGATGGGTGAGGTCCCTTGTCAGGAGCAGCAGGGATTGGGCTCTAGCAGAGATGCTCGTGAGAACTCGAGTCAGAGTTAGGACGGGGAGAACAGGAACAGGGGCAGCAGCTCAGCTCTGTCCACTTTGCACGTGGAGATGCTTCACAGATCAAACGGCAGGGGAGAGCTAAGCCAGGGAACTCATGCCCTGCCCACATAGGACCCAGCTCCAGGGTCTTTCGTACAGGTTCAGAGTCAGGTGGGCTAATGTGCTGCAGCAGGGAGGTGACTTTCCAAGGGGGTGGCAGGCAGAGCCACCAGCACAGGCGGGCTTGGTTATAAATAGAGGGGACTACAGAATTAGGACTAAATATATGAGCCGTGGAACCAGCCAAGTGGATTTTGAGTTTTCACTGTCACTTTCTGGCTATGTGACCCTAAGAAAGACACCTAACCTCTCTGATCTTCAGTAGCCTGGTATGTCAAATGCCAGCGCCCCCCTCATGAGGATGCAGAGAGGAAGAGCCTACCTGCAGAGGGCTGGCCCGTGGTGAGCAGCTGATAAAGGGAAGTGCCAGCAAAGGGTAAACAAAGGCACAGTAGCTGAAAGGAGGGCAGTGCCTGTACAGGGCAGCCGGCAGAGGACGAGGGCAGCTGTGAGCAGCCTACAGGCCCAGGCCCCAGAGGGTGAGCTCCCAGGCTAGACGAGGCTGTGGCTGGAGTGGCTGCCACTGAGGCCCCATCTCCCAGGAAGATGCAGCCGGGAGGTGGTGGCCCTGCCAAACAGGCTGTCAGTCCAGCCCCATCAGGGACTTTCTCCCCATTGGCCACGACTCTGACAGGAAAATCAGCAGGCCGGCAGTGCGGCCCGGGCAGCGCAACAGACAAGGCCCTGGGGACAGCTTAAGTGGACAATAATTGCAGGTTATTATATACCGAGCTGCAGCCAAAAGCCAGGCAGCTATTAAGTGTGATTGGGAGAAATAATGCAGAGGAAGAGGATGGATGTGAGGGCCAGGCCACCCTCTCTGTCCCAGTGCTGCTCTGGGGCTGGGGGCTGAGCAGAGACAGGCACAGGGTGGGTGGGGACAGGAGCTTATGTATAGCAGAAGCACCCTGCGCTCTGGGAAGCAATTCCACCCTCACCCCTCCCCACAAGGTGTGCAGGGCAAGGATTAAGGTCCCTATCTGACAAGTCAGGGAATGAAGACCAGAGGGGGGATGCCATGACACAAGAACACACTCAGATGGCCAGATACGGAAGCAACTCTTACAGGAACCCCCTGAAGACCTGGCTGTGCCTCAGTGGGGCAGTCAGAGGCTGAGCAGGGAGCATCCCAGAGCTGGGACTGACAACAGGGACCAAGACCCAAAGGGGGCACAGATCCCACCTCATGGCCGCCAGCTCAGCAGACAGCTGAGGGCAAGGGACTTAAAAAAGCTGGAGGAACAGAATGATAATAATTTGCTTAGTTATTTCTCAGAGCTTTATCTATTGGCCAGACACCTCTCTAGGATACAGGGGGATTTTATGCCATTGTATAGATGAGAATAGAGAGACCAAGAGCAATTACATGACTTGTCCATGGCAAGGTGGTGATGCTGTGACCATTGCTGGTCGGAGGCCTTCACACTCGACCTTAGCAGCCTTACCCTGCCTTCTGCCACCAGGCTGGGAGGACTGGTGGCTTTATCCCTGTTAGCTGGAATTTCCTGTTTCATCAGTAGGAGAGGTGGTTCTCTTTCTGGGCCATGGGTGGCATGGGATTGAGCCCCAAGGGGTGACACTGCCCTTGTACGATGTGTGGATCCCACATCTCTAACTCCCCGCTCCCACACCCTCAGCTTTTCTAAACCCACAACTCAGTCTGGAAACAATGATGAGGCACCCTCGTCTCCAAAGCACAAAGATCATGGGCATCTCCAAGGAGATTCCCAAGGCCAACCCATGCCCTTCATTAGTTACCAGAGGCAACTTCTATGGAGACAGTCCCACCCTGATGAGAACGTGGGTGGAGGCCAGTGAGGGGATATATATGATGGTGGGTGGTGGACACCCCCAAACATAGCACCTCAGTGGACACCCAGAGCGTCATGGAAAAGCTTGGTGCCATCCGCAGGTCTGACAGCCCAGCCCAGCCTCCCCAGCCCCAGTCTGGATGTGGCCTGGCCCAGTGACCCTGCTCTGGGTCACATGAGAGCAGAAACCTGGCTCGGAGAGGGATCGATTACTCTGTGACTCAGCGAGAGGGCACAGGGCCAGGGAGTGAGTCAGAGCAGCTCGACCACCTGCCCGGTGGGGATGTAGGGGTGCAGGCCTGTGTGGGAGCTCCCCATGTCTGGGCGTGCAGGTGTGTGGGTGCAGGCTCCCCTGAGTAGGTGTGTGCTGCAGCGTGAACCCCACTCTGAGCTTGAATACAGGTGTGCACCACCAAGCCGCTGTGCTGGGAGACACTCCCGCAGCCCTCCCTGGCACAGGCTTGTGTCCCGACATCCTCACACGGCTTTGCACCCACTGGAGACGTTGTCCACTTGTTCTAATGAGGAAGGGGCCAAACTGGGCTCCCACCATGGGTTCCTCTCACCTCCCCAACACTGGGAGGACCACTGAGAAGAAACCCCGACTGTCCTCTTCCTTAGAAAATCTCCATGTGTTGTTATACCTATTCTAAATGTTATCTTCAGCAATGGCTTAGACCTGGAAAGAAGAGAGTTGGCTTACTTTTTGATGAATACACCCATAATAATCATAGCTAACATTTACTAGGCACCTACTGTGTGGCAGGCACTAAATGTTTATCACCGCTTTCAGGTTTCATGAAAATCGTATGCATTATTGTGACCCCGTGTTTCAGATGGGGACATCAATAGTCTGAGAGCATGACTGGCTTCCATGGCTGGCAAGTTAAAGATCTGTCTGGTGTCAAAGTCCAAACTCTTTCTAAATACAATGCGTGCACCTATGCATGTGTGTCTATAGAGTGCAGTAACTGAAGTCTTCCACACAGATTTTTAAGCAATAAATGTCCAGTTGAATTTATAGACTGAATTTCTTTAAATTGCACTTTTTGAGCAAAATTTATATTAACGTGTCTGTTTAATAAGAGACTAGAATTTATATTTACAACTTTACACGTACATTTTGGAAGACTTTAAACTTACTAAAAGAAGACTGCCAGCTCGAAATCATTGGGGAAGGGGGTCATTTTCTTGAAAACCTGCAGCATCTTCTTTTAAATATTCCTAAGGGCAGCCAGCCCTCCTCCTGTAAGAGTAGACATGATCTATTGGAAACAGGCCCTGCGCGACACCCTCCTCCTCAGCACGTGTGCGATAGGGAAAGGGCAGGGGAAGTCATTTCCTCCTTGGCACCCATTTTTCCTAATACCCAGGTACCTTCTTTGTCGCAGTCTTATGTCACTGATTACACTCTTCTGTTCCATCAGCAGCCAGTCAGCATACAGTCACTGAATCCCCACCCTGAGTCTTTCTGAAGAGCCGGCCCTGTTGCAAACCAACCCCCACTCTCCAGGGCCACCTGCCACCCTTGGAGCACAAGCCTACATTCTGTCACGGCCTCAGCCCCTGACCTGACTATGCATGTGCCCTCTCCATCCTCAGCCTCTCCCTCCCTCTCCCCAGGCTCTGAAGTCAAGCCCTGAGCAGCACCCAGCTCACCCTGGGTGAGTGAGCAGGGGGGGACACCCAGGTGGTTGAGTCTGAGTTCCCCAGACAACAGCCCTTTGAAGATCTAGCATGGGTAAAGGTCCTGCGGTCTCAATTTCATGAGACCCCATTCAGTTGGGGTCCCCCAGCCTCACCCAGCCACCTCACTCCTTCATGTCACCTGCACAGCCTGTGGGCATTGAGTTTCTTAACCCTGGCACTCTTGAAGGATTGTGTGCTGAACTGTAAGAGCCTGGAGGCAGCAGGGAAAGTTAGGATTAGCAGCTGTCGATCCGGTGGCGTTATCAGAGAAATCGTGGCCATGCTGAAGTGACATTTACCCACAGCATTGTGTGTGTAATAAATACAACTTACTATTCCAGTTTCTAAAGTGAGCCCAGTGTCTGAAAACCTCAGGGCTCATGTACAATAAATTAACATAATTAAAAACTAATTAGTAAAACATCACAATTAAAAGGACTTGCTGAGGCAACACCTCTCAGGTAAGAAGAAGGGACCGCGGGAGTGCCAGCAGCCAGTGCAGGGGACGGGCCCCAGAAGAGGCGGCGATGCAGGCTTTGCCCTCCCCACAGGGCTCCTTCCCCAAGGAGCATGGTGACAGCAGTCTGCTGCATGTCAGGACACCCACTGCACATCATCAGTCCCAGGTCTGACCACCAGGCCCTACCCTGGCCAAGGCTGACACCCCTTCCCCTCTTTAGGAGCTACGAAGGGGCTTTGGAAAGACCCTCAGCCCCTGGTGGCCTGTTAGTGATGTTCCTGTGATATTGGCTGGCCAGACATGATCATTTATTTACTCATTTCATCTTCACAACAACTCTATGAGGTACGCTTCCTTTCTTTTTTTATTTTACAAATGAGGAAACTGAGCCATGAAGTGACTAAATAATCAGCCCAAGGTCATACAGCTAATAAGTAGGGGAGGCAGGACTCAAAGACAAAGAGAGTGGCTCCAGCACAGGCTCTGCCAGCTTTACCTAAAACGCAGCCGAAAACACCTGCTTCCATTGGACGGAGCACTGTCCTTTTTCAGAAAATGTAAATTCTTTGGGCTATATAAAGAGTTAATTCCTGACCCCTCCGTGCAATCTAGTTCATCAAATTTATCTACATCCTTTTGTCCATTTAGACCCTCGACCCCCTCTCTTTCACCCAAATAATGATTTTTTACAGGAAAACCATGAGTCAACCTCACAAATGTGCTGCCGTCTCATCCTTCTGGATGTGATTTGAGGAAGGAAAGGAGGGTGGAAGAAAGGGACCACAGTCTCCATTGTGCAGAGGAGAAAGCTGAGGCCCAGGCAAGTGATGACTCAGCTCCCTTCTGCTGAGTGCTGGCTCTCTCAGCCACATCACGCAGGACGCCCCTGGCTGTGACTCAGGGGTCCCTTGATTCGGCCTTTCCTGCTGCCTCTCCATTTCCTGCCTGTCTTCAGCACGAGAGAGGCAAAGCTGGGGCTGATATAGAAGCCTGAAACAGGAGCTGACTAGAGGCACAAAGACTCTCAAAAGCATTCCCTGCCAGTGCCTGGGGCCAGGGGTGCCCCCATAAAACCAAGGCAGTGTGTCTCTGGGGCTCAGCCAACAAGGAAACCAGCTCAGACACCCCTCTTCTGCCAGACCTGGCACTTGTCTGAGCCCCGGGACACAGCTCAGTCTTTCTGGGGAGCCCCTGGGTCTCCCAAGCAGGCAGAACTGTCCCTCCTATTCTCTGCCTCCCTCCAGTGGGTTTGCTTCCCTGCCCAGACCCGCCGTGGGCTCAGGAAAGGACAGGAGGCCCTTCAAGTGTCTACTCTGGGCAGCAGGCTGCTGATAGTAACTGGGACGTGGGAGGGATTGTTTTTTCTTTTCTCACCCCAATTATTGTTCTTTACATCACCAAATCTTCCCAAAGTATTCAAGGACAGAGAAGCCCTGGGCGTGGATAGCAGACCACATACTTCTTAGGCTGCCTGCAAAGCCCCATCTGAACTACCCAACTAACACCCACATGGCGCCTCCTCCTTCTGACTGGCATGCAAGAACCCAGAGCCCATTGCTCACACCAGGCCTGGCAATGCCTCAACCTGAAAGAATCGCCCCCTCCTGCAGGGCCATCGGGGTTCCCTCCTCCAGCTGGCCATCCCTGAGTGCCACCGGCCATAGGAGTTCCACCTTCTCAGGAGCCCATGGCCCACACAGCCTGCTCTTTCCACTCTGCCCCTCCATGGGATCATGCCCTTGGTGGTCACTCATCTCTGTGAGTCAGTCTCTTTGCCCAAACAACATACAGAGAGCAAGGGAACCTCCCTACTCCAGCCTGCCCTCACTGCCCTCTGGGGCAAAGCAGTCACTCCATAGCAATGGTTAATTGGAGGTCTGGCCTCTCTGGTCACAGCTGTTTTCAGAGTGGTCTCAACATAACCTTGAAGCACTCGCTGCTTCTTTCCCTCCTAGTCCTGAGTCCAAGCCATCCGTAGGCTCTCCACCAATCTGGCACCCTCTGCTTCCTGCCTTCACAGGCGCCCCTCCTTCCCCCAGGCTACTCCCCCCACTGCAGATCATCACACGCGACTTGGATTGTTTTCTATTTTCTCCTGTGTGGAACTCCTCAGGCCTGGAAGACATTTAACCATCTGTTGCCGTTTGCTGTTCTGGGACTTTTCACTTGGTATGACTTTGGTCTAACTAGACAGTGAGTTCTTTGCAGCCCTGTCCTCTCTCCGAAGCTCAGAAAGGCTGGATAAACCCAAGAATGGCTCAGTGGTTATGCCTCCGAGCCAAGCAGTGCAGACCCACTAGGCTGAGCTGCCAGGGTGTTCTAAAGTGACAGTCCTCTTCTCCGAGCCCAAGCTCCTTCTGGGAGAGTGTCAGCCTGGGGCACCATGGCTACCCATCCTTGGAGCCCATATGAAAGGATACAGTCACCTTAGCCACTGGTGTTTATAAACTCAGTTGTGAGCACCAACTGTGTGCCCATCACATACCACGGGAGCTGCAGAGGAGGACGAGGGACCAGATTACTGGGTTCCTGCCCCCTACAAGTTCACAATCTAGGTGGAGAAAGAAGATTCACAAGCAGGAGAGCCAAAGCAGGTCTGAGGGTGTGTGGCCACAGCCAGGGCTGCAGAATGTGGCTTAGTGGGTGCCAGAGGAAAGACAGTGATGAGTGATGGGTGACTCTGCTGGAAGAAAGCTGGGCACAGAGGGCTCCCTCCCTCCTTGAGGAAAGAGAGGAGAAGTGAAGGGAAGTAAGGAAGCAGAAGGCATGACAAGGTATGAGTAACCAGCCCACCTGGCTCAAGACCCCCAACGGGACTTCCTGACACCTCCAAAGATGAATCAGCAACAAAATATAAACCCCACACGTGGAAAGAAAAGGGGAACAATTGGTCCCAGCCCCCACTTCCATTTGCCAGCCATCTCCTTCTCTCTCCCTCAGTGGATGGAATAATTGTGACCATGAAGTGGCACTTGGAGAAAAAGTTTTAAATATGCTTAAATGTCACCATGAGTAATACTTTGCCCCCTAATTACATTTCTCTTTGATGATCTAAGGCTAAAAAAAATTAACTAAAGTCTTCCTAGAATATAAAGGATGAGAATACCAAAGAGCCAACCTAATCATGTTCCGTACTATTTTCTCAGGGGTCCTGCTCTTTTATTGCATTAGTTGGAGACACCCATCTGTGTTATTTTATCCCCAAAACTCTGCTATGGAAGAGAGGTGGGAGTCTAAGAGATTCAGCTCTTCACCGTTAAGAAATCAATGCCTTGACAGAAGCTGCTTCTGCTGCTATACACCAGGTAGCTCAGTTACAATGGGACCTGGTGTCCTGGTCACCTCTGCTCCAGCAAGCTCGGGGTGGGAGACTTACACTGTACACTTGCCTGAGAGCTGAGGGGTGAGGTATGTACTACCTGCTAAGGGGAGATAGCCCAAGTCCATAATAAGCCATTATCAGGTGGGAGAGAGGGGAGGGTGAGGAACCTCTGCGTAAGGAAGAAGGAGTTATCCACAGCTTTGAGTCCACGGAGGGAGGGGATTGGTGCCGGGAGCAGAGAAACAATCCTGAAGGGAGCTGGCACTTCACAGGATGGAGGAGTTTTCAAAGGCTTCTGAAATAGCCAGAGTCCCCTTTCATTAACAAGCCCACTCCCCCACTCACTCATGCCCAGGGACTGCTTTTATTTATGTATTGGCTATTATTATTAATAATAATATGAATAATTAAATATCTGTGAATAATTTACTTGGTCCTGGGGGTGGCTGGGGTGGTGGTAGGAGGAAGAGGAAGGTGGACCTCAGCAGCCCTCCCTGAGAAGTTCCCTTCTTCTCCAGCTGCCCTCCCTCCCCTTGCCATTGTCAAGGCTTTGCTTCTAGGGGGTTGGGGGTAGGGAGAAAAAGAGAGACCTCAAGCAGGAATTACTCTTCCTAAACTCCCCCGTGGTGGCAGAAAATATATTCCACTCAGCAGTGAGATCCTGAGAATCATGAACCAGCTCCACAGGATGATGGTAGAGGAGATATTTCGGACAGTTATTAGCCTCTGCTGATGTGTCTTCAGGCTGGTCTCAGCCTAGTAGGTACGTACACACATGCAGAGTGTGGCTGCAAGTAGGGACTGTGCACAGATCCATGCTGCGTCCACACAGGCAAGCACACACGGGCACCCACAGTTCTGACAAGACACAGAGGCACACACCTCCAAGCCACAAGCACAAAGTGCTTACCAGGGACATAGCCACCTCATTAGGGCACTTCACGGGCACGCCAAGCACACAACCACATGGCAGAGAGACTCTACATGTGAGTTTCTGTTCGATTCCATCAACTTGGTGGATCCTCAGACCAACATACAGTACTGAATGATACAAGCCCGGGAAACCAAGTTAGGAATCAACTATACTTACACACGACTCCATCAAGCAAAGGCAGGAGAATCTAAAATGAAAGGATGAAGTTCCACAGTTCTCAGAATTGTACTTGGGCCCCGGGATCCTCAGGGAGAGGCGTCCTGAGCGGGCTCGGGGCCTGGGGCTGCGAACCTCGGGGCCTCCGGCCTCCTCCGGCGCTGGAGAGCTCCGCGTTGTGGTTGTACCAAATGGGCTCGGCCTGGGTTTTCAGGCAGCTGGGGTCTCTTTCTCTTAAAATAAAATTTTAAACATATCGTCTAGTAGTGTAATGTAATCCGAGGGTAAGAAAAGAGAAACCCTGAAAGCCCGAAAGTGGCCAGCCGAGGGCCGGCGGGGGTTAGGCCAGCAGCTCCGTCCCGCCGCCCCAGCTCCCTGCCCCGCAGCCTTCAGGGGAGCGGGCGCGTTATTTTAATTTGCCAGGCTTCTGAAGCGGAGAAGAGGCTGTCCTGAAAAAGCAAATGTGAGAGAGGATGGGGTGCAGGTAAATACCATTAAAAAGAAAATCGGCTGCCCCAGCCAAGTTCACCACCAGTATTCGCCCCCAAAGGCGGGGCTGCTCGGACCGGGTCCCGCCTGCCACTCCCTCTCCCGCGCAGCCAACGTTCCAGCCCCGGCGGGCTCGGTGGGGAGTCCGGCGGGGTCCGGGCGGGGCGGCCAGACGCTGGGCTCTTTCCCGCAGACGCTACTCCCCGCCTCGCACCTCTGGAGCGGGAGGTGCCGAAAACGAAACCCGCGGGGTCAGCGCGCGCCGTACGAGTCTAGGTCCAGCCGCAGCCCGGCTAGCGATTTGAGGGCTTTATTTTCTTTTATGGTGGATTTTTTAAAAAAATTATTCAATTTGAATCACTAAAGCAGGCGAGGGCAAAATCAAGGCAGTTCCCCGCGCAGGCTCACCGGCCACCGCGCCCAGCGCCTTCCTCCCCCACCGGCGGGCGAGCGAGCCGGGGCGCCCGGCTCCTACCTTCCTCCCGCCAGCCGCCTGCTTGCCCAGCCGCCGCTCTCCCGGGCGGGGAAGGCCGTCGGGACGCGAACACCCACCTCCCGCCTGCGGAGGCGGGCTGGAGCGGGTCGGAGCCCGAATCTCTACTCCCGGTCCCCCTGTCCCCCGCCCGGCCCGAGTGCTCCCCAGCCCCATCCTCCCAGGTGGCTCGGGTGGCAGTAGATGCCGGGCGGGAGGGAGATTTGGGGCTGCTCCGGCAGGTTGGGGATGTGAGGAGGAAAAGAGCAGAGAGAGAGAGAAAGAAAGAGAGAGACACACACAGACAGGGAGAGAGCGCGCGCGAGAGAGCTCTTGTCTATAGATTTATCCACATAATATATATTTATGTAGCTTTTTTTTT
>VBSM01003157.1:23773278-23860952 GCA_008086735.1 Cheirogaleus medius | reverse complement strand
AGGAGAGAGAGCGCGAGCGCGAGCGAGCGAGAGAAGAGGAGAAAGAGAGAGAGAGCGGAGCGAGAGGAGAGCGAGGTGTGGAGAAACCGAGGGGAGAGAACCCGAGTGTGTGTATGCGTGTGCGTGTGTGAGCGCGAGCGAGCGAGCGAGGGAGAGGAGCGAGAGAGTGCGAGCGAGAAAGAATAAAAGGAAAGAAGATTTTCTCTATGTATATAAAGATGGCCACGTTAGCAAACGGACAGGCTGACAACGCGAGCCTCAGTACCAACGGGCTCGGCAGCAGCCCGGGCAGCGCCGGGCACATGAACGGATTAAGCCACAGCCCGGGGAACCCGTCGACCATTCCCATGAAGGACCACGATGCCATCAAGCTGTTCATTGGGCAGATCCCCCGCAACCTGGATGAGAAGGACCTCAAGCCCCTCTTTGAGGAGTTCGGCAAAATCTACGAGCTTACGGTTCTGAAGGACAGGTTCACAGGCATGCACAAAGGTGAGTGCACCTTTCCCTCCCAACTTTGCCGGGGAGAAAGAGCGAGCGGGCGGGCCGAACCACCGGCCGGCGACTGACGAGCGGCAGACGGAGCGAGAGGGAGCCTCGGGCGGGCGCCGTGGAGGGAGGCGCTCGGGCAGCAGAGACCAGAGCTGGGGTGCGTGGGGAGCTGTTCGCTGGGGCAAGGCTGGGTTTTGGGCGAGGTGCTGATAGGAGCGGTGCTATAGGGAAAGCAGCGGGCGCAGAAGATGAAGAGAAAGAGAAGATCGAGGGGGAAATGGGGCTTGGGTTTTTGGGTACAGTGACTTGAAAGATTGGGATGGGGACGGCTGCTCGCGTCGAGCCCAGGACGCTGAGCGGACTAGCCGGCGCTTGGCCGGCCAGAGACCGTGGGTGCTGTCCATCGCCGTGGTGCTGAAAATACTAAAGGAGATGGTCTCCTCATCCTCTGCTCCGGCCGGAGTAGCAGGAGCGCAAGCCGTCTAAAAGGGAGAGAGGTGACAAATTCAAAGAGATATTTTTATTTCAATTTAACAGCAAACTCTCCCTGTCGAGCTGTGTGCCTCAATAATCTGATTGTGGTGTGAGTGGTTGGGGTGGGGGGGATATGTTTGAAGGAACGAGCGATAAAAGCTAAGGCAAGAATTAGCAAGAAACCAGCACCCCCTGGGTGGAGTGAGGGGTCTGAGAAGCCTAATAGTCCCCTTCCCAGGAAAGCAGGGCTTTGAGAAAAAATATGTGTGTGCAAGATATGCATTTTGAAAGGTGTACCCTAATTTATCCCAAACTCACCATGCAGAGAGATTTATAGTACATTATTTTTCCCTTGAAGCAATCATTGCTAGTGAGTGCTTGGGGGAAGAGGAGACAGAATAATCAAAGAATTAAAACCTAGCAACTTTTTAGGAAAGTGGTCATGGGAATTGTCTGCAGCCTGCCTGTTTTCTCCTTGTTTTATTATCTTTAAAGCAGAGCCCCAAACGTGTTCAGTTGTAGAATGTGTGTGGGTGGCTGGTGGGTGACGAAATTAGCCCAGTGCTCCGCTCCCTAACAGTAATGTATAGGATGTGCAGCGGGGATTAATCGGTGCTGGAGCTATGTGGGCAAGTTAAATGCTTTCTGAGAGAGATTGATCGCCGGGCTGGGAAGGAACACGGGGCTAAGGAAGTTGTAGAGGATGTGTATGGACGTTCCGTTTTTAATAAACAGTAGTGTGGAGAGCCGCCGAAGATGCTATGTTAGAGCTGGTGGTTTTAAAGATGAAAACACGCACACGCACAAGCACACCCACCCCCACATTGAGAGCAGCCTCATCCTTGGCCACAAATGGGCTATGAACAGAGCTGATCCTCCAGCACATTAGGTGCAGAGCGCAAAGCTGTCTGGCTCTCTAAGCAGCAGCGGTTTTCACTATCACAACCACCCTCCTTCTCCAGCCCTCCCTTCATTCGAATACTAAACAGAGCTCCAAACTCTTCATAGTTGGAGTCCCAGAGAGCAGTTTTTATTGGCTTTAGCATCTTCCAGCTTGCCTGCTGAGGAGTAAATCTTAAAGTTAATGGCATGTTGAGTAGCACAAAAACACAGCAGAATGGAAATATACCGGATTTGTTGGGGTGGGGTGAGGGTGGGGGACATAATGGAAAGAGAAACCAACCTTTATTCATTATGGAGAAAATGCCTGTCTGTTCAGAGGAGAGATTGGAAAGGTGGAATGGGAAGGTAGTCTTCAAAATAACATTTGAAGAAAAGAAAGCAAACACTTTCTTTTTCCCCCTCCTTCTCAAGTCAACCATATCTTTTGTAGTTATCCCCTTTCCAATCAAGCTCCCTAGAAGCTAATCAAGGTTTCTATCAAACCTTTGTCATTCTAACATGCCCTCATTTTTAAAAATAGTAATAATAAAAATTGTAAAAGCATAGTCAGGGAAGTCTTTTGCCCATCTTAATGATCAGTTCTTGTGGTGATTTAAGATTTCAAAGTTAAAAAAAAATTCAGAATCCACTAGAGGCAAGAGACAGTTGTGAGGAGCTGAGCCTCATATGATAACTAGATTGAAGCACTTTATTTGCTTCTTTATTTCAAATGAACATAAACTTTAATAATATTCCTTGGTTTCTTTTCAGTAATTCCTTGCTGATATCATCACTTTGTTTCTCATGTAATTTGGACTGTCTTGTATTATAGCAAAGAAGTAGAATTTTCATTATTTGCTTCGGGGAAGTAAAGAAGGTTATGAGAGATATATATGTCATATATATTACATTATTTATACACATATTATACACATATAGCAAGTCAGAATTCCTAGGACAAGCAAAACTTCATTTTCTAAATAATTCTTCCCCCAAACTGTCTCAGTCAGTGGCAGGCAGGCCCGCTGGCTCTGGCATACTGGGTTCCTCGTTGTCGCAGCTCACCCTTCAGAGCTTGAGCATATATTTTTCCTATGAAACTTCCTGCATCTCCATCCTTCTGATTTTTATAGTTGAGGTTGGGCCACAGCGTCCCTAATAGTGCCTGGAAGCTCCCAGAGAGCTGAATAAATGAGACAGTTACCAAGGTCTGGTTTATTCAGTCCTAGAAGAGTTTGAACTCCTCCTTCAGTGATGCAGCCTGATTTATTAGCTAATCCTGATAAAATAAGCCTCCGGCCACCTTAAAAAAATTACTCGCTTGCCATTGGTGATTAATTACTGTTAAGTCAAAAAGCTTGATGAGGCTTGAGGAATGAGGGTTGCATTTAGTTTCTAGATTTTCCCCATCTCTAAATTGACAACATGAGGCTAGGGATTAGAATCATGCCTTTGTTAAACCTGGTTTCTGGGCATATTTGTGGCTATTGCTCTCCCCTTCTTGAATTTCTAACTTCTAATGAATCGTACTGGGATAAAATTGAGAGACATAAAAAGACACTAGCCTCCAGTGTGGATGGCATATGTATGTTATTGGTAAAATGAAAAAAGGAAGGAAGGAGGGAAGGAAGGAAGGGAAAGAGAGAGAAGGAAAAGAAAAGAGGTAACAACTAAATGAAATATGTGAGATTTCAGGTGTGTATCCATTTGTTGGCCACCTGTCATTTCAGGTATCTAAAGAAGGAAGGTGTTCTAAGGGTTAATGGAATACCTGCCATGCGTAGAGTACACCTTAAAAGGCAATTACTCTAGTCAAATTGGGAGTCTGTGGAGGAGGGAGTGGGTGGGTATTGTGGAGCAAACCCAGCCATATCAGAGAAAGGCTGTGGACTGGGGTAATTACTGTAAAGGTAAATTTACCCCCTGGAGACCAGAAAGCAATTGAGGGAGGGGGATCTGGGTGCTAAGCAGAAAGAGAAAGGAAAAAAAAACAGAACTAAAATTCAAAGAAACAACACCCAAGGAAGAAAACCCAGTTTCATGCAAACTCTCCCGGCCAACTCAGAGTCTTCTTTTCTCCCCCATTAGAAGCACTTTGGGAAAGACTGTTTTTCCAGGCTCCAAAGAGAAAGACATTGTACTATTGATTAAAGAGAAGAGAGGCGAATTCCCGGGGTAGCAGCAAAAGTGAGCTGAGGACCAATTTTGCCCCTTCTCGTAGAATTTTTCTCCCATGGAGAAGGAAACAAGTCACCCACTAGTCTAATTCTTCCCTTCTCTCATTTTTTATTTATTCCTCTTTTCTTCTTTTCATTTCCTGGAGGACAAACAGAGGCAGTAACTGAAAATACATACACACACACATACCCATGCCTCCTAACACACACATACACAGTTAGCAGATCACACATGAACAAGCCGGCAATCCATTCATAACTTTGGCCCTGTCTAGCAGGATAGGAAGAAGCAAAGACTGAGTTACTGGGAGACATAAAGACTAGTGCTCTCTGGATAGCCATATTATAATGCATTATCTTTGAAGTCATTTAAGTCCAATTTAAGTGGTATTTAGTATAATATTTATGAATTAATGTAATCTAAACATAGGGCTGTCCCCAAAGGTTTAAACAGCCTTTACTACTGATGTGTGCTTGTTCCCAGAGCCTGCTATGTATTTTAATCTAAACAGCCAAGTCCACATCACAGTCACTCTTGTTATCCAGTCAGAACAGATCTGTGCCCGGGTAGCCACACTGCTTTGAGATTTTCCCTGCTGCATGGAGGAAAATCTACTCTACTGGCAGCCTGGGGGGCTCCCAACCCAGAAGCCACAGCTGCAGAGACTTCAGACCCCAGTACTTTCACACTACATCCAGAGGAAAGGTGGGGACTGAATAATAGAACCTTCTGTAAATTTAGCCCTGGAGAGTGTATCATTTTAAAATATACTCACCACCAGATGCACAACCTCCCATTTCAATGGAACTTTCTATGGATTTAGCTCCGGAGAATGTATCATTTTAAAATATACTCACCACCAGATATACAACCTCCAATTTCAACTATACCTGAGTAGGAAATGCCTGAAGCCCCTTGATTTGGGGTGTAGCTGGGAGAAAAAGGAAGGATAAGGTTATGATTATGTTTTGGTGATTTGTGACCATCTTCATAAAATTATGTGTTGTATTGTATAAGAATCTGAGAACATCAAATTCCCACCTCTTGACTTTAGCCGAGATGGCTCGTTGTTTTTTTCTTTCTTTTTCTTTTTTTCACTCTTTAGATAGGTGAATTAAAACCGTGAGGCTCTATCTGATTTCCATTTTCAAACGAGTCAGAGAAACAGTGCAGCTGAAGTATTAGCATGGGCATCAGCTCAATTAAGATGAACTTTTTTTTAATTACTTTGAAAAATAAAAATTCAGTCTATCCAGGGAAAGAGATGGGCAGAATATCTGGGTACGCGCCTATGAGTTTTTAAAAGAAAGATTTGCTTTATCAAGGATAGAGAAAATGTAATAGCCATAATAAGAAAACAAGAAAAATATTTATTTAAAAAAGCAAGTTTCACCAAGAAAATGAGCAATAGCAATTATTACAAAATTAAAGCATTTTAAAGCAACAGCACCATAAAAAACTCCAAATTCCAGATGTTGTTAAGTGTCCTATTTAAGAGCAAAGAAAAAATTATTAGGAAAGATTGGTTGATTTAAGAGACTGGTGGTTATTTGCTGCTTATGCATAATTTCATTTATCTCTTATGCAGACTTCCTCAAAATCAACACACATAATCACAGATAAATTAGCATGCACATGTGCACGTATATGCATCCATGTGCAAGCATGACTAAGCACATCCCACACACATGGAAACCAGGGCTGGCCTAGATTTCACCACAATTCAACAGGGAGATGTTAACACTCCCCCCCGCCTAGCCTTAATGGGAATTCTAGCTTGGGCTGAAAGAACCCCCTTGGCATACTTTCACTCCTTCCATCACCTGCTCCAGTTGGCTGGATATTTGTGGCTTCTCAAACAGAAAACAAAATAAAAGAAAAAGAAAAGCTTTTCTTGAATGAAGTCATAACTTGAAAACAACCCAAAGGAAAACAATTACAAAAATCCATGCTATAGCTATGCCTCCCCACTCCCCACACACAGTCATACTGTAAAGTTCTCAGAATTCTTTCAAAGAGGCTGGTTTCCAGGGGCATTCCTGCTGCTCAGTGATCTCACCACACTCCTAGAACTTGAGCATGCCCATTGCCATCAGTATGATTAGCATCACCATTAGCATCACCATCCTCATTAGTACAGCATATATATACCAGGATGGGAGAGGGGCTTCTGAGAGAGGCCTGGGAAGTTATATCCAAGACACCAGCTCCTTGCTGGAGAAAAGAACTGGTCTCGACTTTGCCTCGGTCTTGAGTACACACTTTCCGTGTCATCTGGAGAGGGTCAGTTTCTAAACTGACCTGGGAGGGATCTCAACTGAAGAGGATTTGGGGTGGACAGGCTATAAAGGAATTGGGAGATGCAACAGAGAGTGAGGCCCATCACTGCAGACAGAAAAAAAGGAAAACAAAGTCGTAGGGTCAAAATGCCAGCTGGAAATTGGGCACACACTGGTTGACAGTGGCTGAAACGTCAGCAGTTCCTGAACTTGGAAGGGAAATCCCATGTGACATGCAGAGAGAGGGTGTGAAAACCTGTGTGTCTGTGGATCCTGGGGGTTGGGGGAGGCAAGATGCTGCAGCTTGCGTGGGTGTAGGAGTGAGCATGTGTGTGAGCGTGTGTGAGAGAGAGCGCACGCACGCACGCATGCACAGAGAAAAGATGACAAATGCAAGTGGCATGGAAATGACGTTAGGGGCAGTTTCATCTTGCAAGGTTATACGCAGGATAAGGGAGAAAGGTGATGGAGAAAAGGAGAGAATCCGAAAAGAATAACACTATCCTCATTATTACATACATGATCCACCTCAGAACTCATGGCTTAGATTTGTCAATGATCCAAGTCCCAGTGTGGAGGTGTGCTCTTTTTTTTTATCTGATGATACCCCCACACAGAGCTCAGGTTTGGGAAAGGGTTCCATCTTCATACCTCACCCACCACCCTTTGAAGGCTAGCCTGTTCCTGCTCACCCACTGACTCGTTTTAGAAATGACCTTCCATCTGGCCAGAGCCCAGCTCTCTGCAGGTAAATCTCCCCACCTGCTGCATTCTCTACCCCACTTGCTGCCCCTTGGCATCCCAGCCTACTTGCCTTTTGTAGTGTTTTCACACACAAAGACACACACACATACACGCACAGAACTTGACCAGCTCAGTCAAGCCAGACCCTCCAAGCAGCATCCTGCATTTTCCCTAAACGCAAGCAGATTGTGGCAGGGATCAACTGCCCTCCTTTGGGTTCTCTGTAATGAGAGAAGCACATACACTCCTTTACCTCTGCCTTTTTCTACAGGCCTTTAAATACACGGCCTCTCCAAGAATCACAGAAAGCATCCAGTCCTGCCCAAACAGCCGAGGGGAGCAGAACTGAGCCCTCTGACTTAGTTGTATCCCTTTATCATCCATCGTCTCTCCTCTCCCTCTATTCCTTTTTCTCCTTGCCATTTAAGATACCCCCCAACCTCAAAATGGGGCCTGAAGAAAGATATACGTGTTCCACTTGGCAACATAGAGGAAGTAAAAGGTGCCAGAGCAGAAAGACAGTCATAGGGGTAGAAAAGGCAGCAGAGGAATTGCCAGAGTTGATGCACTTGCCCTAAGAGCTTCCTCCATCTCCACCCATCAAGTTCCCCGTGGCCCCCGGGTGGGTATAAAGCCCAAACCACAGCCCTGTCCACAGGAACCAACAAGGAAGCCAGGTGGGAAGCCCAAGGATAATTGCTCTGATTTCTGAGTCCCTCAAGAGTAGAAGGGGATGATTTTAGGACCATCCGTTCCCAGGGTTTCTCCCCTCCCACTTGCTCCACATTTGGTTTCTCTTATCCTTCCTTGTATCTCCCCTCCAGCACAAGCTGATTGAGGCTCTCAAACAGAGCGATTCCCAGCAGCTCAGCTCAGGAACAAATCCTACGTGGCCAGCTGCAAGATGTAAATAAATGGGTGCCCTCACAGAGACAGACGCAGTCCTGCTTCCATGAGGACAGCACAACCAAAAATATTGATCCAACTCGGGGAAAGAAATTCATAATGAGCTGGCCTCCAACAAGAGTTTAATTGACAGAGACTTCCGAAGGCCGGCTCTGGACAGCGCATAAACTGACCGCGCTGTTACTTTATTGCAATATACTCTGCTTTAATTAATTATCACCTTTGTTAAGAGCAGCTACAGATCAAAGGTTTCTAGATACTTAGCAGATTTTACGAACAAAGCCCCCAATGCATTAGGCTATCCCACAGCTTGTCAGTGAGGCAGGCTAGCTTCCTATTTTCTTCCCTCTTAGCTGTTGACTTCCTCCTCTTTGTTAAAGACAAACAGCTTTCTGCACAGCAGCACTATCCTAGGACTGGGATTGTGAGAGGTGTTGTCCACCGAGGGCAGGGGGCTACTGTTCAGCAGCTGTTCCTAAAATTACACAACTGAGGCTTGTTTCACCTTTGAATCTGTCTGAATGAAATAGGGAGTGTCGGTAGAAGAGAAAAAGAGTTCGTGGAAACACAAAAGGGGTGTGTGTGTGTGTGTGTGTGTGTGTGCATATGCACGTGCACAAGCAACTATGTGCACATCCACATAAATATTATGGGATCGATACATTTCACATCCACTGCCCACACCTCTTAACTTCTCCCTCCCGTCTCTTGAGCACCTGTGCTACTGTCATATTTCATGCTGAGAAATGCTCACAGCTGAGGCGTGCATAGATGATGCTGTATTGAACCAAGTCATTGTTTGGATTCAGTTGTGGAGTCTTGGTGCCCACTGAAGGATGGTCCTCACCTAGGATAGGTAGTACCTAAAGAATCCACTTCTTAAGATATGACAGGAACCTCACTCTCTAGAGTCCTCAAAACCTACAAACTGACAGGTGACTTACTTGAAAGCAACCCTTGGAGTCGTTCTAGGCAGATTTGAATGCCATACGTGGCTGTTTGTTCATTATTCTAATTTAATGATGCAGTCACACCTAATTAATCCATGTCTGGTTTATTCATACACTATGTCTGAGGATCCAAAGATCTCTCTAGCTAGCTGGCTTCCCTTTACAGGGACGAGTAAGGGGGCACCCGTGACAAGTGAGCGTGTCTGGGTCTGAACAGGATGGGATCACTGTAGACAGAGTTGATAGAGGCACTGTCCCTGACACCACTGTACATGCAGGTAGACATGACAGCAGCCACAGAGATACATAGCAATGAGGTCGGTGTGCCTATGGGCACACACATACGTGAGCACACAAAGCATGCCTTCTACCAAGGAGTTACACAAACCCATTCCCTTTGAATAGGTAATGGGCCACACCCCACCATGTAATAAATGAGGGCTGGTGGCATGTCAAGCATTCATGTGATTGGGAGTTTTGGTACAGAGGGTTTAGAGACTGAGCTGAGTCAACCTCCCCCTCTGATCTTAACAAGAGCTGGATGAATTACTGCCACTGCACAGATAAAGAGACTGAGGCTGGGAGTAGCACAGCCCCAAAGTCAAGCCTGCAGCATGACCTTTCGTGCACCTACCAGTGGCTGGTTCTGGCCAGACTGCTCTCAGTGAGTGCTGTCTCTTTCCTGGCAGGTAAATTGAGAGAATGAGGCATCAACCTAATAATATCCTTATAAAGCCAAGCCTCCTTGCGCAAGTCCTAGGAGACAAGAGGCATCCAAAGATCAAACACTACATCACAGTGTATTTGTAGGAACTCTCTGATTCTGCTACCTACCTATAATGCTCTAATTGACTATTTGATCAGCTCTAAAAGGGACGGTATTCAAGACAGACTTACACACACAATGTTCATATACACATTCTCACACACACTTACATACCCATGAACACGTTCACATGCACAGATACATACACTCACCATGCAAGCACGTACACACACACATTCTTTTGCATGCTACATGCCATCGTACCCACACAAGCTCATCCAACAAGGGTAGATTTTCACAGGTGATGCTTGAAGGTGAGTGAAAAGCACACACCTAAGATTGTACATGCCCTTCCAGTAATGGGCTTATCAATACCTCTTAAAGAAATGTGACAGCTAGCCCAGAGTGATTCAGTTGTGTGGACAAAGGTCAGCATATAGATATCCATTATTAATAATATCAATATCTTGGTTGACCAATATAACCAGAAACTGTATCATGTCGCTGTTGATGGGTGAGGCCGGGAGGACTCCGCAGCAATAGCAGGAAATTATGCCCATGTAAAATTAATCATATTGACTGGTTCTAAGAATATGCAGAGAGGCAAAGATGTAGGGAGTGCTGGCCATGGTAGGAGAGGGGGACCTGGTTCCCAGAGGCTTCATGGTTTTGAACTCTTGAAAGGAGACCGGAGGAACAGAGACGTCCCTGGGTGACCCCATAAGAACATTCTCCCTCGCCCAGACTTTGCTTTTCAGCAGGTGCAGTGGAGGAGAGGTGTTCTGTGAACAGGAAAAGAAAGAAATAGGATCCCCTAACCATTATCCATCCAGCATATCCATGTCTTTCTGTCTAATCAATACTTGGCTTGGCCTGGTCTCACCGGATGAAGCGCAGGAGCATCTTTGCCCCCACTGTGTGAAGAGGTCTATCTCCGAGGGGGTGGTGTGAGCCTGAAGCATCATCCCCGTTTCCGTGGTGGGACACGCTCCGGGGGATGCCAGTGTGCACTCTGCAGCTTGGGCGTCTCAAGAGGAAAGGCACTCAGTCCGAGCAGTCACTGCCACTAAGTTCTTGGGGTCAGCAGAGCTAGGAACTCAGGGTGCTGCCCTGTAAGCATTGCTGATGGGGCAGGAATGTTCTGGACTTTAGAAAGCCATTTCTCACTAAGGCTCACTTCCAGTCACAGAGAGTGAGACCCCTCAGTCCCTTACTCTGCAGAACCCCGGCTCAAGATGTCCCTGGGTAACACCTGGAGGGGTGTTCTGAGGAAAGAGCAAAACGCAGAGAATCCCAGTGTCTGGGGCTCCCCAGGAAGGGAAAAGGGCAGGCTGGGGAAGTATCTCCAGTGACAGCCAAAGGCCCAATAGGCTTTTTGATCATTCCTTTGCTCTGTTTCCAGAGTCGTCAAGGCAACTGAAAGGGAGCCTGCCTTTGAGTCCAGGCCCCTTGGTGGGGGCGGTCATGAATAAGAAAGGGGCTGCTGAAGTGCAGGGAGGGCAGGATGCCTTTGATTGTAAAGGAGAGCAAGGAAATGGTGCGGGGTGGCTGGGACAGAGACGGTTCGGTTTAGGGCAGAGTGCCCCCCTTCCCATAAGAAAGTGCAGCCCTTCCTTCGCTGGGCTCGAACAGCCCAGCCTTCTCAGCTGAGACTCTGGCAGTTCCCAGATCTCCGGCCTGGCTCCCATCTTGGCCCAGGCTGGGCGCAGCCACAGAAAGTGTATGGGGAGGGCAGGTGCTGGCACCAGAGTTCAGTCCTTCGGCAGCAGCGCCCTGTCCCCTCCTCAGCCACAAGGCCAGGGCCTAAGTAGCCCTAGGGAGAACAGCAGAGAGCCCAGAGGCTAGGCCACTGCCTTAGACCTTCTCCATACATTGGGGAGGACCCCCAGCGTGTGTGTTGGAGGGGTGGGGTAGGGCTCCTCTGTCCTCCAGCTGTCGCCTGCCCTCTGACGGCTAGACGAAGAACTTCTTGCACACACGCCGCGGGCCCCTGCGCCGAAGCGCCCAGCTCCCTCTGCAGCCCTGGCTCTGGCCGGTCACAGAGCTGCGGACCAGACCTCTCCCGCGCCGGCTCCTTTCCCCTGCCATGGTCTGCCGCTCCTTGTGTGTGGCGGCTCCCTGCCGGGCTGGGTGACTCCAGACCCTAGGTCATTTCCCTCACCTTGCCAGCAGAACAGGAACACACAAACCACGAGAGGAGCATGAGAAAATCCAGAAAGTATTGTAGTTTCTGTACCCAGTTTTGTTTCATTTCAAAAATTAATAATGACAGTCTATGGTTTCATATGGTTTTTATTCTTAATTCCTTATGTTGCGAAGCTTATCAGCAAGGGTCCAGAATCTTTTCCATGCTTAGGCCCTGACATGAGTCCAACTCCAAATTGCTATGTCCCTCAACTTCTGCAAAGGACCCTCCAAGTGTCTCCAGGAGACCAGGAGACGGGCACACACGCACACTTGCATGCTCTGCCTGATGAAATGGACCGGCCCCGGGCGGAAGACCTACCGATTAGTGACCAATTGGCACACCTGCCACCCAGGCCCAGCTGAGGCCCCAGTACCGCAATTTATGCCCTGTTTGTCTCTGCAGTGAGAGAGACGAGGAGCATGACAGTTGCTACTGCCTTATTTTCTGGTTTCATTTTCTTGTCCAATTTTTAAAAATCTTTTTATTGAAAACATAAGACCTGCCTCTGTACTGTCATCGTGACTATTACAATAGGCGAATGATTCGATTTATTTTAGGGTAAATTCTGTTGCACTTCTGTTGGGCAAGTTTGGCTATCCCTTGGAATGAGGAATAAAGGGCAAAGCCTGGGACCAGGCAGAAGGAGAGAGGGAGAAGGGACAAGGGGGGAGCAGCAAGCTAAAGGATGGGGTCTCTGTACAGGAAGAGCAGAGTGTTTGGCTGCAGTGACTGCCGACTGGTCTGACCAAGTCACAGTGGGCAGCTCAGACCTTACAGCAAGAGATCACACTTCTGAAGGGCTGGCCAGCCACACACTGCTGCGGGAGGCGCGCCCCCTCCAGGAGGCCCCAGCTGAGACAGGTGGGAAGCTGAGCAGAAAGGACCAAATAGGAGGCACTGCCCAACTGGAGCCAGCGGGGAGCCCGACTCCTGCACCCTTCAGGTGTGAGACCCCTGTGTGCTACTGGAGCCATTGCCAAGGCCTGGGTTTGTTTCTCCCTTAGTTTCTCAAGTTTCTCAGCAAAGCATTAACTCAGACTGCTCTGACCTTGTCTCGGCTGAGCCAGTGATTAAGAGGGCTGGTCTGCTGCAGAGGCCACGCAGCAGGGAGGAGAGCATCCCGCAGACCAGCAGAGGCAGGAGGAGGGGCCTGCTGGGGCAAGAGTGGAGGACCCAACTGCAGTCACCCCTGAGATGCCCCTAACCCTCCCCATCCTTGCCCCCAGGGTGCAGAAGGAGGTGTCTGCAGAGCAGAGAGGAGGTGGACAGCAGCGGAGACGTGCCATGTCCCCCTGCCAGGAAGCTCCTGAGTCTGATAGGAGAGACACTGGCCTCTTTCAAGGAGGTGCAGATTCATGTCCAACCCAGGTGCCCCCAGTGTCAGTGTCTGTCCTCAGAAGGTGGGGGACCCGCCTTCACTGCCACAAAATAACTCTGAACGTGACAGAAAGCGGCAACCCCACAACATACAACTGCCCGATGCAAATGTCCTGTGTGGGTAATCAGGTGGGGGGGGACTTGGGGGGCTTGACACCAGGTTCCCAAATAGACAGGAGCCGTGTAAGCCCAGGCTGGCAGACGGGAACAAGACAGAGCAGGAAGGCTGGAGAGCTGACAGGTCGGGGTGTTATGTTTTGTTTCATTATGCTTTGCTTTTGTCCCACTGCAATGAAATCTCGTTCTCAGGCTGGTGGACAAAGGAATTTCCCACTTTGAATAATTCTGGACCAAGTTTATTGCCTGGTTGAGGGAGAATCAGTCAGGGGCGGGTAGTGGGTTGCAGAGATTTCCAAGGAAGTTGGTGGCACACAAAGAGCCTGCCAGGGCTGTCTTCACCTGCTTTGGGGCTGCAGTGTCCTTCAGCTGTCCCAACTGCAGCCCACTTGTGCTGAGAAATTACTCATGGAATATTGAAATCTGTGGCCATGTTTCCTGTCATCGAGGCAGGCATCCAGGTTGTCCCCATAGACTCACTCAGCTGAACATCGCGAGCCGTACACTGAGGGGTTCTGGAGGCTAGAATCTTCCTGCACCCTCTACTCTTCCTCTGCTCCCACCTCCAGCACAGGAGTGGCTGGACAGCAGCCAGGCAGTGGGACAAAGCCAGGGGACAGAGTTTTCTGGGGTGACACTGGTTTTGCAGCTAGAGGAATCTTGGCACGTCTTCGGAAGAACTGCTCCCAGTGTGGACGGTAAACCTGGACAAAGGTGCCAAAGGCTCCCGGCAGCCTACGTACTGCAAGAGAGCAATGAGGGGACCTCTCCCATCTCTGGGAGATAAACCCAGCCCAGAGACATAGTAAAGGATGAGGTGGCCTTTGGGGTGAGCTCTTTAGACAAAGGACATTCCTCTCTAAGAGGCCTCCACAGACCTTGATCCCTGGTGTCTTTCTGACCCCAGGGATTTCTCAGGGGAGAACATAACTGGGCTGAGTCACAGAGCTGGAGTAACTGAAAACGCAGCTCCACACAGGGACACAGAAGTCACTAATGGTGATCTTCTAGCACCTTCCCAGCTCCCGGTCAACCAGCCTGCTCGACAGTCCCACCCCAAGCCCCAGACTCCAAGCCCCAGGCCGGGACCCAGGGCTCTCAGGCAACGGTCCCCAACCAAAAGTGACCTCCTTTTCCTATCCTTTCAAAGTCCTGCCCCTTGCTGATCTTACAGATCCAAGTGGGCAGATGTGTCCCTGGCGGCTAATGGACATTAATGTGTTACCATCTCTGTTGCCACGTGCCTTTTAACAGGGACCTTTTAGAGCCCAGGCTTTAACCCGAAGAAACATCGCTCTCTAATCGGGGGACTTTCCGGCGCAGGCCAGGCCAGAGGGAGAGAGTGCAAGGCCGGGAGGCCTCTGCTACTGGTAGGCAGCGCAGACAGGCCTGCCCGGCCCAGAGCTCCACGCCACCTCCCAAGCTGTGGCACCAGAGGGACCCAGGCGGCTGAGGAGCCAGTCATTTTCCTGGTCTCCCAGCAGGGCCTGTGGCTCACAGATGCTGTCGTGCCAAAGGTTTAATCAAATATTAAACATGGTCCGTAAACTTAAACCAACGTCGTATCTGGAGCACCACAACCCTCCCGGAGAGCAGCCCAGATCAGGGGAAGATTCCAGCTCAGCTTTGCCTGGGTCCTGGGGCAAGGGCTTCTTGGTTCATGCCCTTTGGGGACAGGGGAAAGGGGAGACAGACAGGGACCATCCAGGGATAAGACTCGTGGCTTTCCTCCTCCATTCTATTATTCATTTCCTCTGATTTCTATCTAATCTCTCCCTGATTGTCCTGGTGAAACTTAATAGACAAAGTGAATTTTTATTACATCATCAATATAATCTCCAGCTAATCAGCAGACGCAGGGGCCACCGCAAGCCCTATAGCTCCTCATCTGGCTTCATAAATAGTAGAAGCAATCACTGCCAAGCCCAACTCTTCCACCTCCTTCCGAGAGGGCTCTCTCCTGCGGAGCCCCTTCCCCAGACCTATTCTTGGGGTTTCTGTCTTCTCACAGACCCCTGCACCCAGCGGGTCACATTGCCGGTTCATGGAGATATCTTCCCCTTTCGTATTTTTAGTTTTCTTTCTCCTAGCTTCAGCTGTTAAAATCGCAAATCTAGGGCTTGTGTTTCGAATGCCAAAATAGCCTAATGTCAACTGATTTTGATTCTACTTTCTCTGCGCTGGGAGTATGATATGTCATAGATATTATATAATCCTATGGATCACAGTACATACTACAAACCACATTATATATAAAATTAAGTCCTATGTTATACTGTACACATATAATTTATATACAAAAGTGTTTCGGTCATTTTAAGTGAAACCATGCATCTTATGTACTGTATCATATGATGTTAAGTTATATACTTTATTTATGCTATAGTACGCCTTTCATTTATACAGCATTTTCATCTGTAAAGTACTGAATTACATATTACCTCCTTTTATTCCTACTGCAACCAGGTACAGTTGATACATTTTTTTATAAAGAAAAAAGGAAAAAGGGTCATGAAGGGAGATTTTGATCTGGTGCAGTCCTGCCCAGATATGGCAGAGGGCTCAGGCCCAGGACAGGTGCAGGCCAGGCAGTAAGGGGCCAGGTGATGGGGGCAGAGATGTAGCTGCTGACTGGGGCCTGGCCTGCTGGAACAGCCCCTGGCTAACAGGCAAGTTTCACCTAACAATAAGGATTTTTTACCCCCTCACCATCCTGTGCAAAGTTAAACATGAAACCAAGAGCTCCCCCTACCAAGGCCTCTGCGTGGGAGACTGGGCCCACTCAGTAACACAGGCTGTCTTCTCCCCTGTGCCCTGGGGTCCAGGCCACAAAGCCAGCAAACACCACTTAGAGTCCCATTCTGTAAATAAGGTGAATGAAAGCTCATGAGCCTGGCTTTGGGCATCCACAACACCATCAACTCTTTGGGAGAAGCAGAATTTGCTTCCCACAGGCAATCAGAGCCAGCCCTGGGCATGACCAGCCACCCCCAAGGACCTAGATGGCTCACTTCCTCAGCTCTGTCCCCTCTCACATCAGTGCAATCGCACCTGCTCCACACACCTCCTGGGACCCTTATGGAGATCAAATGAGAAGGCAGCACGTGGTGTAAAAGTCAAAATATCCAGAGTCACTGTCATGTATTACGGGCCAGCCCCATAAGACTACTGGGAAGCTCTGACAGTCCTGCTCCCTCTCGGGAATAGGGTGCCAGGGCCGACACTAAGGCCCCAGGGTGGGCAGGAAGGGATATTGATGATGCACCTACTAGGGGACACACACGCAGCCTCTCAGTTATTTTATCTTATCAAATCCTCACGACAAACACTTGACAGAGATATCACTGTGCCCCCTTGAATGCCAAGGAAACGGAAGCTCGGAGAGCAGTAACTCGACCGAGGTTATGTGCACCCAAATTTGTCATGTTCTCAAGCCCGCCACATTCCCATGACTGCACGCTCCCTTTATGGAAGTAAATAACAAGATTATCTCTTCCATCTCCTTCATTTTGCAGATGGGGAAACTGAAGCCCTGCGACATTATTGGCTAATATTTTCTTAAATCATTACACACTGTCTTGTCTGCAGGATCTGAAAATACACACACACACACACACACAGACATGCACACATTTACAGACACGACACACAGAGATAACTCACACAGACACACCCGCATGCAGATACACATATACACAGACACACACAGAGAGGGAGACTCACAAATAAATATACACTCACAGACACACATAGGAATAAACTCAGATACAGACATTCATACACATACCCGTGTACACACGCACATACACTCAGAAATGCAGATACACATACAAACACAATCACAGACACACACACATAGAAACATTCTGATACACACAGTGACACACACAGAGAAGCACAAATAGAAATATAGCGACACAGACACACACACTCACGTACCACCCGTAATGACAAGGCTTAGTTAACCACAAGGCCCTGACACCATTTAGCCACCCAACTTGTTAGCAGGAGGGATGATGCAGCAGGTTTGGAGAGAGGGATGACAAGGGCCCGGCTTAGAGGCGGGGAGGGGGCACAGAGGCCCCATAAAGGCTGAGGCCAAATCCTCATTAGAAATCAACAAATAAACGGAAGGTGTTTGCTGGGAGTACTTCCTCTGCAATCGCTTCTCAGCATCAACCTGCGGGATCCTGCTCAAAGTCCTGTCCATCTGACCAAGACCAAAGGGAGGTCCTGGAGGCCCCCCAGTCCCACATACTGGCCAGGGCAGCTTTCATACAGGCAGGATGAGGCATGGGAGCAGAAGAGGCAGCTCCCAGAGGTGGCGACTGGGAAGGCAGGAGAGGAGGGGGTAGGCAAAAGCCTCTCCTGGAGGTCGAGGCTCAGAGCAAGAGAGAAGGTTTTTGCACACCCAGTGCTCTGCTATCCACCAAGCCTGCTCTCAGCGTGCTGGGTTCCTGTCAGCCCATGGGAACACAGGTGGCAGAGAAACTGGCCCTGTTCAGCTGTATAAAGAGAACACACACACACACATACACACAGAGCAAAGGGTTAACAAAGGCACGGGGTTCATCAGGGAAGAGGAAATCTATGTGTTTCTTTCCTTTAAAATAAAATCCTGATCTGGGACAGAGTTCTCTCTGTTTTCTTCACCATATGGATAAGCAGACCATTTGGAAGTTGAGGCTTTCTTGGGGCGACAGGGCAGCCCGCTTCCACATGCATGGCCTTGAGCTGTGCGTGCTGCACAGGAGCTGCAGTGGGTTGCTGCAGGAGGTGGTGCAGTGTTGCCCTGTCCTGCGTGAACATGCTGTGCCAACAGGCTGCAAGGGGTGAGGCTCGGTAGGCACCTCTGGGGACTGTGGCACAGCACCGTGTGTCTTCTGGACACGTGCCGTGTGGATTCATGTTGAACCCTTAGGTTTTGCATTGACGCTGTGTCCTGTGCGTCAGCTGGGTGTTGGTGTTGTGTGGGTCAGGGTGTGTCTGTCGGGTGTGGGAGAGCTGTATTTTCTGCCCTGCTTTGGAAAAAGAAGGGAAGGCACAGAGAGGACTCTGTCTCTCCATTCCTCCGAGGCTACAAAGCTTCCTCATCTTGGGACTTGCTATTGGGCAGAGCCCCACCCTTCCTCTCCCAGTTCAGGGTCTGAGGTATCTTGTGCCAGGGCATCCTCTGTCCCCAGCCTGAATGAAGCTCTGGATCTGACCAGAACGCTGGGATCTGGGGCCTCTCACTGCAGGTGCGGTGAGAACTGTGCCTGCGTGTGCCTGTTCACGCGGGACTGTGGGTGGCATGTGTACACACCACTTCCATGTGAGCACGCTCCAATCTTAGCCTGTAAGACTCAGGCAAGGAGATGTGTGAACGTGTGTGCTCATGCGTGCTGAGTGTATGCAGGCATGTGTGGGCTGCGATGGGCTCGGGTGGGCCAATTTCTCGTGACAGATTGTGTGTACGTCTATGACTACAGTTTCTACCAAGTGCATGTAAAAAACAGAAAAGATGAGTCCAAGTCCCAGGGTGGGCACGCCTGCCGTTCTCTGCAAATGTGAGCGCACGTGGGTGTCTTTCTGAGGGGCCTCTGGCCAAGTGTGGGGGAGGAGTGTGTGGGGAGGAAGGCTCTGCACACGTGTGGCTGTGGGCAGCCTAATTGGGTGGGAGGCTAAGTCAGACGGTGTCCTCCAGAGACCTCGCTGCTTTCTCGGACGCACGGCTGGGCCATCTGTAGCATTTTCTCACATTCTGCCCACAGATTCCCTGGGACACCGGAAGAAGAGGGGGTCACCTCCCAGAAGGCTGCCCTGAGGGCTCTTCTCGGAGACAACCACAAGTGCAGGGCCGTGTGTGTATGTGTGTGTGTGTGACAGAGAGAGAGAGACAGACAGAGACAGAGATAGACGTGGAGAGAGAGCTGGGGGGCCGTAGCTCCGGGAAAGAGAGGCCCCGCCCCGCTGCCTCCATCTGGGCTGCAGCAGATGGTGCTCAGACCCAACCAGCCAGGCCAGAGGCAGCGCTTGGAAGCCAAGTGTCCTGAGGGAAGGGCGGTGCGGAGGAGGGCCCAGGTGGGCACGCACGATGCTCTCTGGCAGAATGCACCTCTGTCCCCCGAGCCTGTCCTTCTGCCCAGGTGCACAGAGCTCCTGCGCCTAGCTTCATGTCTAGCTACAGGTGTCCTGTCCCTCTGCCTCATCTCTAGGCGCCTGGGAGGCTGAATCCAATGACTTGGGGTGCAGGTACAGAAGGCAGGCCCTCCCCAAGCCTGGCCCCGGCCTGCCTCTGGCTCCAGCGTGAGCTTGTTTTGCTCCTAGGCAGCAGGGAGAAGTCCAGTCCTACCTGCCCAGGAGTCCTTGGCTGCCTCATCCGCTCATCTGGAGGCCCCACCTCTCTGGCCCCTGAGGACACTACTCTCTCCTGAAACCCACAAGTCCCTCTGCACTTTGCCCAATCCACCCCAGCAGGCAGCTCTGGGGCACACAGTGCCTCGGGTGTGCCTAGATGCCTTGTCTTCCTGCAGCTGAGGCCGGAGCCTGACCTTGGCGGGCCTTTCCTACGACACTTGTATCAGAATCTCCTGGGAATCTGGTGGAAAAGGAAGATTGTGGCCTTGGCCCTAGACCTTTGAATTCCCTGAAGATGGAGCTAGGGAATCCACAGTTGGATAACAACCTCAGGGTCTCCACGCACGTGAAGTAGCTTGGTCCCCAGAGCTCTGTGGTCACCTCCCAGTCCAGCTTGTCAGAATGCCACCACATCCTCCTGCCTCAAAGCTGGACACCCTCCTGGGTGTCCCCTGTATTTCTGTGCCTTGCCTCGTAGCCACTGGGGCTCAGCCTTCTTCCCCGGGAATGACCCCCCTACATTCTCAGGACCATCTGCTTGTACCATAAAACCCGTTCCTTAGGCTGTTGTCATAACTGTCTTAACAGACATGTCTTCCCCACATGTCAGAAGTGGGTCCTGATCTCACATTCTCACCCTCACGCAGTTACACACACACACACACACACACACACGTGCACGCACGCGCCCAACCAACGCCGCTGGTGGGACATTTAGGTGCAAGGTTTTGTATACAAGGGTGGAGCTCTTCTGTCCCTAGCTCCGTGGAGGTTTTCTCCTGCTCGACACCTCACAGCTCGCCAGGCCTGCCCCGACCCCAGTCAGGGGAGGTGGAAGGTTCTGGAGGTAGCGCAAGGACTGCGAGACAGGCAGTGCTGAGTTGGCACCCCAGCTGCTCCACTGACAAGCTGCGTGAGTCAGGCAAGTCACTTTACCCACTGGGTCAGCCTCAGTTTCCCCATCTAGCAAATGGGAGTGCACATGCCGCCTAAATGAGTTTCCTGCGAGTGTGAAATGCGGCGATCCAGGTAGAGCATTTGGCACAGTGCCTGGAACACGGTGCGCCTGCGATAATTGTAGCTATAGAACAAATGAAAAGGGAAAGAAAGTCAAAAGAGTTCACAACCCAGACAGCCCTGGCCTCACCACCCTTGCCCTCACCTCGGCCCTCCCTTCCTGTGAGATAGTCGCGTCCCCACAGCTCTGCTCAGGCTGTTCCCCTGCTGGGGCACCCTCTCCCCTTCCGCTTCCCCCAGACCGAAGCCTGCTCCTTGGCACAGACGCACTGAGCCTCCTCCAGGGAAGCTTCCACCTGCTGCAGCCTTGTCAATCTCTCGGAGTCCCCGGAGCTCTGGTCTCTCAGCCCAGGGCCTCAGGCCCACTGCGCTGCCCCGGCTGCTAGCACGTGTCCGGCCAGCCTCTCCTTAGACTGCGAGCTCCCCAAGGCGAGGCATGGTGATGGTGCTCCACTCCCGGCAGACCTTCCCAGGCGCCCCAGCTGGGCACGTCTCGGGCACAGACCTCATTACCATTAGCCTCCTTCACTCATCTGGAGGGACAGGAGGTACCATTACGCTGGCCCCCAGAAAAGGCTGGTTATTTTTTTAATATTAAGTTTATTATAAATGTTTCCTATTGGCAGCACTACTTTTCACAGAAAAAGTTAACAAAGTGGGAAGGTAGCAAGAAGAGAAAGGCACCCATATCCCCACTGCCTAAAGACAACAACTGTGAATGTCTTGGTGATTGTCTTTAGGTCTGGCGGGTGGGTCCAGCCAGAAGCTTCATGCAACGTAGGCTGGGAGCTTGCTCGCCTGCAGTAGCCCAGAGCAGGGCTGCATGTTGTGTGAGAAGTAGAAAGCAGAGCCGCAGCCTTCACCCAGAGAGGCTCACACACTCAGAAAAGCCATGCCCAAAGCATAATTAAATGCAACCTGTCCCCAACCACCAGCAGCAGACTTGGGGTGCTCTTGTGTCCCTCACCTGCTCCCCTTGGGACTGGGGAGATAGCCGGGAGATGCCCGGCTTGATGGAGGGAAGTCAGGCTGTGGCCAGAGTTGGGAGAGGGTGGAATCCCCGAGTTCTAGTCCAGGACCCCCTTTGAGGGCATCTCTATATGTCCATTTCTTCATCTGGGAACGGGGGTGAATGGATCACCTCAAAAAAGGCTTCCTGATTCACAGTCTATAACCCTATGATGTAAAGTTCATACTGGACTTAGAGTCCAGAGGCCAGGGTGGTGCAAACCTCAGGGATCCTGGGAGGCCAGAATGGGGACAAGCATGGGAAGATTTGAGGAGTCGCTCAGAGGCCACGGTGAGAGGTGCCGAGTCCATGCAGGGACTGAAGAGTTAACATGGACATTAGCACTAGGCTCTAACCAAGATCAAGGGAGGCAAATGTGGGGCCCTGGGAAGACCACTGGATCTAGAGCCCAAAGACTTGGGTTTCAACACTGGAGAGCTGGTGATGACCACAGACAAGGCATTTTGTTCCTTGAGCTCAGAGCTCCTCCTAACCTGGAAGTCAAGAATAACAATGCTGGCTTCATAAGTTATTGTGGCAATTATGTGAGAATATGTAGAAACATCCAGAATCATCTTGCATAATGGCAATAATCATAATCATAATAATAAGAGAAGAATTGTTCACATGTATTTATCATCTACCACGTCCCCAGCACGGTGCCAAGCAGTCTAATGTGCTATCTCATTTAATACTCCCGGCTTTTCTAGGGGAACGTTTCCATTTCTGCTTTACACATGAGGAAACAGAGGCACAGAGTTTAAGTGCTCTAACTTCCCAGAGCACAGAGCGAGTAAGTGGCAGGACCAGAATGCCAAACTGTGCTCCCAAGAGTCACGTGCTTGGTTAAGAGTGCTTGGACCCATTGTGGTTAAGTGCCCGTGTCCCCGAATGAGCAAGTCTTCCTACCTGGGCCTCAACCTTCCTGTGCATAGACCAGAGCAGCCAGCTCATGAAGTTCAGTGGGTACACAGTGAGCACTCAATAACGAGTGTTTATTTATTGCTTCTGTTTACAGCTCTATTCCCAAAGTGAATTGTTTGTTTAACTAAGGAGCATTTACCTTTATTACAGTCATTGGTAAATAAAATTATATTTGCATTTCCACAAATATGTATGAGTTTAATTAGTCTTGCAATTCGTACACAAGAGCCAGTCCAGGAAACACATTCATGAGCTCACACTTCTACCCTAGGCAAAAAGCCTTCCCCGACAAACACCGTCCGGATTAAATAATTCATTCATTCAAAAATAGTTATTGATCACCCACTCCATGCCAGGCACGGGTGTCCCTGCTGGAAATACAACAATGACCAGAGCAGATAAAATCCTGTCTCTCCTGAAGCTTACATTGTCATGAGGAGAGTTAGATGATAAATTAATAATGAAAATTAAAAACCTGATCGTTAGTGCAGTGCTGAGAATTACAACATACGGATGAAGTGTAGAGTGACTGGGGCTGCTGTATATTGTGTAAGCAGGAAGGGGCCCCTGAGGAACTGACAGGGAAGCCAAGATCCAAACAACAAGCAGATGGGGAGGGAGAAAGCACTTGGGCAAAGGGGGTGGCAGGTGCAAAGGCCCTGAGGCAGGAATAGGCTTCCTGTGTTCCAGGGACAGGAGAAAGACCAGTATGACAGGAACATCATGGGACTGATGGGGACAGCGAGGCAAGAGGGTTTGGTGGGGGCAGGTTGTGTCAGGCCTGGCAGGTCAAGAGGGAGGGGCGTCTGAATTGTTATCTAAGGATAGCCAGACACATCAGAAGAGGCACGTTCTAATATACGTTACACGAAGATCTTTCAGCTGCTATAGGAGAGCAGACGTGGAGGTGTGGATTAAGGCGAGCGGTGCGCAGGTTGCGTTGGGGAGCTGGGATCCCAGGACTTGTGGATGGATGGTGTGGAGTGAGAGGAAAGAGAAAAGCCCAGGACACTGTGAGCCGCTCGGTGCTGAGTGGGGCCATTGACCGGGAAGGAACGCATTTTAGAGGTGGGTGTTCAAAGTTCTGTTCTGGCCGTGCTGAGAGTGGGAGGCCTGAGAGACGTCCCAGAAGAGGCAGTAAGAAGGCAAGCAGGTGGATATATGATCCTGGAGCTCAGCGTGAAGATCTGGGCTGGAGGTGTAAATTTGAGAGGCATCAGTATGTCATGGTGTTTAAAGTCATTTATAACAGAACAAATTAAACAAGCCTTCATAGATGTGATTACTGTTCTTCCTCGGTGTGGACCGAACATCAATTAGGTGGCAGGCTGTGTAGCGCACACTATGAGGTCACACATGCGTGAAGCCTGAAACAGAGGATGCTGGGAGTCCTCTCCTCCCCACACCCCCACACACCTCCAGGCGAGTGCTCACCCATGCTGACATTGCCAACCCTCACTTTGCCATGAGTGAGTGTAATAAAGAAAACTATTCCTCCTGCCTCAAATCCCCCTTGCACCATCTCACAGAACTTAGCCAGGTCTGTCCTTCCCATGCTCCCACCTAAATCCCTCATGCTGTAGCTTCACTCCCTCTGGCTTCTGCCAGGGCCACTGCTGCTGCCCTTTCTTGGAGCGGCCCTCTCCCAGCACGCCAAGGTTGCACTGCACCCGGCAGGGAGAGCGGTAACTGCTGTCCAGGGGTGAGTCAGCCAGATTCGCAGTGGCGATGTAGGTCGCAGCGCTCCCTCCTCCCTGCCCTGCTGCCTCGAAGCCGAAGCCTTCCCACCCTGTCTGCCCCAAGATCCCTGTCCCTGTGGCCCACAGCCCCCTGCCCCAGCCGCCCCCGTGAGAGTGACCTCACCAGCTCATTTCTCTGAACTACTAGAAGAGAAGAGCCCCTCAGGGACTTCTCTACAGCCCCCAAAGCCACCACCAAACGCCCCAGGCAGACTGCTGGCCCTTTTACCCCTCCTTTAAAATAAAAAACCAATAAAAGCAGCACATGAAGAGAAAAGCTGATGTTTTACTTACAAATGAGGTGAAATCATTCGTCCAGGTACCTGGGAGGCTCTGGGCTGGGGTGAGGGAGCCAGTGGGTGGGAAAAACCAGGCCACCCCTTCCACCTCCTGCTGGGTGCAAGCAAGTGACAAAGCACTTGGGTCCCCACCCCTAACTGCTCTCCACTGACATCCCAGAGCCAAACCCTCCTTCCTTGTCACCTTCAGAGATACTCCTGGGTCTGAGCCCACTGTCAGGAGGGTAGCTGGACAGAGGAGAGACAGAGATACAGAGAGCTATGCACACCCTAATGCACACGCACTGTCACTTACTGGGTAGTAATTAACAAAACTACATCTACTGTTGAGCACTCTGAAGTACCAGGCCTTTGCTGCCCACGGGACCACATCACCTCTCTCCATCCTCACAACAATCCCGTGATGTGGCCAATTTGGTAGCTGACGGCCACATGTGGCTATTTATATTTAAATTAATTTTATTCAAATGTAATTAAAAATTCCATTCCTGAATCTCAATAGCCACACATCCAGGGTTCAGTAGCCACAGGTAGCAAGTGGCTATCGTGTTAGACAATCTGCACTGTCTACATAGCACATTTCCTGCATGGCAGAAAGTTCTATTAGACAGCATTTCTCTGAAACATCACAAGCGGTAAGGCACTCAGAGCACTGTATGTAAGTACTCACATGGCACATGCGTGTAACGACGCACCTGAGTGCGTGTGGGCTTCACTGGAATGTTCACACGTGCACGGCGCATGGGCCACAGGTGTGCATGTCCTTAGGTTGACATATGTGTGCCTGCGTGTGCACATGTTGTCTTCGAGGTGCCTAGCCCTCTTTTCTGCTGCCTGAAGGAATGTTATAAACATAAGCTCACGAGTCAAACTGTCTGGGTTCAAATGATTGCTCTCCCACTCTCTAGCTGTGTGACCTTAGCCAAGTAGCTTAACTTCTCTGTGCCTCTGCTTTCTCTGTATAAAATAAAGGTAATAACAGAGCCATTGTTGGGGGTTATCAGGAGCATTACATGAGATAATATGTGCAAAGTTTTCAGCGAGGCTCCCAGCACACTGCGAGCTATTAATAAACATTAGCTGTTACTGTTGTTTCCAGGAGGTAGTGTATGGGCTGCTCTAGGGCAGCCTGGGAGCAGAGTGAGCCGTGGGAGGGAGGCCGTTGGGAACTCTGATGAGCCTGGAGGGTGGCCTCATACCCATGCCCACCGCAATTTCCTGAGAGCAGCAGGGCGGGGCTGGGGAGCGAGCTGGTGGGGAGTGACGGTGACACCACTAGACCCAAGGGAGCAGGAGACTCATGGGGCCAGGCAGAGATGGGGCCGGAGCGACTGGGTACAGAGTCGGGGTTCAGGGGAGCAGGGAAGGCGTTCAGCCTCAGCCTGGTGTTTACAGCCTGCATCCTGCCGCCTCGCCCTCCGAAATGTGCTGCAGGGTGAGGGAGAGAGAGAGCCACGTGCATAACTGCTTCACAATGTCAGAATTGCTTTCCATATTCGGTAAAGCACCGGGACAGCTATTCCCTCACACTGCCCTCTAGGATCTAAAGTCTCACCTGGGAGATGAGCCCAACCCACAAGCGACAATTGGAATGAAAAAGAATGAGAGCAGAGGAGGCACCTGAGGGAATCTCTAGTCCCAGGCAGCCATTTTAACACAAATCAATGCAACAGGTATTTGTTGAGCAAGCGCCTGTGCTGTGCAAAGACAGCGCCGTGGGTGCTGCGGGGGATCCAGAAAAGAGAGAGGATAAGACAGCCTCTGCCCTGGAGGAGCTGAGAGCCTGAGAAAGCGCCCCCGGCCCCAGCAGCCAAAGGTGAGGTGGCCGGCCGTGCCAGGTGGGAGGGGCCCTGCGCTGGAGATCACTGGTAGGAACTGGTATTGGAAATGGGCTTGCAAGGTGGGTGAGACCTTACAGAGAGCAAACCAGGTCCAGAGAGGTCGGGCAGGGCTTTCTGGGAGCTACACAGCTGGTAGGTAAGACTAGAGCCAGGGGAGGTCTTTGCACTGTGGAAGGAGAAGCCAAAGGGATGTGTCGGAACGGCACAGAAAGCAGGGCCTCAGGGGTGCGCCTGGGAGAGGCGGGCCGTGCTCTGGGATTAGGGCCAAGCCGTGGCCCATCGCACCCTCTGCCAGCCCCGGTGGCCTCCCAGAGGGTCCAGGCGGAGCGGGCCCGAGGCTGCCTGCGCTTTCAGCCGTGGCCAGCAGAGGGCACCAGGACTGCTCCGCAGCCCGGACCATAGAGTTGGCCGCTCGAGTTCTGGATCCCGAGCCCAGCACGCTCCGGCACACTCAGCAGCACCGGGCGAGCCCGTCATGGGACACCAGAAGGGGCAGCTGCTCTGGTGGCTCCCGTGCCGAGGCTGGGGCCATAGAGGCATGCTTGGATGGACAAGAGAAATCTCCAGGGCCGCCCGGATCAGGCACATTCATAACGGTGGCACCCCAGGTTGCACAAAAGAGGTTTCCTCCCAAGAGCAGCTTGCGCCTGGTGGACATAAAATGAGTTTGTTTTCTCTAGTTTCACTCAGAAAAAACAAAGAGAAGGGACTCTCCATCTGTCACCACCCCGGGGTTCATCCCCATATCTCCTACAGCCAAGCGATGAAATACTGTGAAGAGTGTCTGGCAGGTTGCATGCGTGGAGCCGGGTGGAGACGGCAGCCTCAAACAGCCCCCGAAGAGCTGCAGTGTTCATGTCCTGTTGCAGATGCATGACAGAGGAACCATGTCCTTTTATATAGACCTGACCGGGAACGAGCCTCCCTGCGTTAACGATAAAGGCCATCCAAGTTAGCACTTGGTTGCCCTTTTGCAGAAAGACACCCCCAAGACTCCTTCTCTGGCATAGAGGGCACCATTCCTGTCTGAGAAGTGTGCACAGAGTGTGCCTGCAGAGTGTGCACAAGGCCACCTGAGTCCAGCCTGGGTGAAATTTCCCACACTCCAGTGGAATTGGGTCTGAATTCGGTTTTTCTTCTTCCCACTCTGAGAACCGGCATACATCTGGTTTGGGCAGTGACAGTTTGGAGACTGAGATGACAGTAATGATCAAAGTGGTGATGACTGAGCGCACAGCAGGAAATGTGTCGGGGAGAGAGGAAGACAAGGAGAGAGAGGCACCCCGGGGGCAGAAGAAAGACGTGGCGAGAGCGGAGTGGCCAGGAAGGCCGGGCTGACGATGGGTGACCTGCCGCACCAGCCAGTCCCGGGGATGTGCCATATCACGTCACGTCTGTCCTCAGCTTTGTGTGTATGAATCTTGCGAAGTGAGTCAGCCAGTGCGCCCTGGCAAGGCAAGGTGCTGCCTGTCCCTCGCAGCACACAGCTCACACCACCCAGGCGGTGTCACCCGTGTCGTTCTCCAGGCCAGTGGGGCTTTGTGTGAGCACGTAAAAGCCACGGCAAGCCCAGGGCCTGGGCCATCTGCATGATCCCGTGGCTCTGTGAGGCGGGGGTGACGCGACTGGCAGAGGGTAGGAAGGAACAAGTGCACAATGTGTCAGGACTCCCCGGCCAGGGCCCAGGGCTTCTCCAAGGCTCCCTGTCTGCATCTGTAAAATGCAAATTGCAAGCTCTGCCTCACCTACCTCACACAGATGGTGCGATGCTCAGGTTAGGCAAAAACAGAGAGAAAAGGCACGATCACCGCACAGGTGCCCCGAATAGACCTGTAGCTGGGGACATCTCACCCAGGGCTGGGAAGATTGCTGTTGCTCTACAAATTCCCTTTGGGGAGTGGGTGGGGAGAGAGGAAAATACATAGACAAGAGGCAGGTGCCAGTGAAGAATGAGTTCCCGCTTGTTCGGGTTTCAACCACCTTTTGCCAGAACACCTGTCCCCAGGGATTCTGAAGCCCCCCCCCAGCCTTACCCCACAACCATGCTGGCCTGTGCAGGGCTCAGCTTTCCCTGGGGAAGCCTGTTTGCCGCCCCCACCCCTCCCAACACCCCTCCAGGGAATATCCTCCCACTTCCCCCCATTGCGGCAAACAGCTGTGATTCAGAGAGAATCATTTCCAAGGAAACCAAAAAAAAAAAAAAAAAATTCCAGGCGTCAGGGGAAATTTCAACCGCAAAGCAAGTGGTTCCAGAGGAGCATTGATGGCACCCAGGATGCAGCTTTGGGCTCCCAGCATTGTCAACAGCGTCCTCAGAGGAAGAGACATAAGCAGGACATATGTGTAGGGGTGCGGGGGAGGAGATGGATGTTTCCCAAAAGTGGAAATTAAAGTTTTCAATAACATTTGTTGTTTTGCTGCAGGGCCCTCACAACTAAAGGACCCTAAAAAGAGAAGAGGAAGAGTTAGCAGGGGCCTTTTTTACCAGAAAGCAAATTGTGTTCTCCCCCTCTGCAGGGCCAATATGGATTCAGGTGGGGCCTGGCTCAGCCAGCCCTAAGCTCTGTGACAGCCCCAAGCTCACCTGCCCAGGTTCCTCTGTGGCCCTCTCTCCTGGTGGCTGCCCCACTCCCCAGGGGCACTCAGGGCTAGTTTGGATTTCACGCTCAGGACCTGGCCACTTAGTGTCCCTTTGGAACTCATGGCACATATATACATGATCTTAAATAATACACTTGTATAAGTTACCTGTCCATAGCACGTGCACGCACACTCGGGAGCACGCACCATGCACCATGCCGAGCGATGGGCAGCATGAACTTTTCCTGCTACTCTTGGGATCATTTTATGCTAACATGATAAAGTGAGCCACATCCAGGATCCTGCCATGTGGATCCTAGACAGGCAGCTGGTTGGAAAGTCTGCACCTTGGAGCCCTGGGGCCACTGCTCTTCGGAACAGGACAATTGCCTTCAGAATTTGTTCCGAACGGTGGCATTGGTCTTATTTTTAACATTCTGAAATGATTGACTAGGAAAAACAACAAAAAGACATAAACAACCCCAATAAAGTACCTCTCATAGCTTCTTATTAGAAGAGTCAGATTCTGCTTCGTTCAAATCATACAGAGATGTTATTTCTAATTCTAGAATCACCCTTTGGCTAATCCTCTGTAGGCAGGAAGGATTTCCAGCATGTTATTCTATAGATGGAGAAGGCCTGGGTGCAGGGTGACAGGCCTCCCCCGCCCCCAGCCCCTGCACTCCCCACCAGTCCGAGACCACCACATGGCAGCCCGGTCCCCGGGGCTAACCATGCCTTCAGATAGCTTCAAGGGTGAGGAAGTGAGCGCAGAGACAGCTTTCCACCGGCCCGCCGTGTAGACAGCTCCAGCCTCCCGGACACTGACCCTCCGCTTCCCTTGTTTCAGACAGTGTTGTGCAGCCTCAGCTCCTGCTGGCTTGTGGAAGGGGCTCTGTAAACACCCAGCTCTGTGAGGCGTGTCCCCTCTCCTCCAAGGCTGCAGCCGTCCAGACAAAAGGCCAGAGCGGGAAGTGTCTGCATTCATATTCAGTCCTCTGCCTCCCTTCCCTCACTTCCCCTCCCTCTCTTCCCCTCTGGCCCTGGGGATGTATTTTGCATCCTTTAAATGATCTTGTTTATTCTATGTGTCGGAATATAGTTATCTGAATATTAATTATGGCTTTAGTGAAGTTCATCGGTTGAATGCAGGAATTGAGAATTCCTCCTTCACTTTCAGCCACCTGCTTTGATTTCTCTGTTTATCTGCTTGACTGAGCTGAAATCAGTTTCTGTAAGTGAAAGTCGGCTGCTTGGAGCAGATGTTAATGCTCAGAAATAGTGTACGGTCTGCTATTAGCATAAGTAGCATGATGCTAATAAATAGAGGTGTGCAGGGCTGGTGGTGGTGGCGGCAGTGGAAACCAAAGGACAGTGGCCTGCATGGGGACGGAGCCCTGAGCCCTGCCCAGAGGAAGAGGAAGAGCCCTAGCCTGAGTCTGGGCACCTTTGGCCCAAGCTAGCCCCCCCCTCTTCCCCAGCACCCCAGTATGCAGCCAGCTGGGGGCCGATGATTAATGATGGTGAGGACTGTAACCAAATTGTAGTGCCATTAGCACCAAGTCACGACTGACAACTAGATACATCATCTCTGAGGTTTCTATCCAGCTAACTAATTTAACTATGTGAATACGGGAAACGCTGCGCTGATGCCACAAGGCAAATATTGCCAATACCCAGGAGCCCGTCAGTAAGGAATGGGAGACAGAGAATCCATCAGGGCCCCGCAGACAGGCCCACGGCCCTGGCGGGGTCAGCAGATCTGTCTTCATAGCATTGGGCTTCGAGGCTCTGGAATAACTCCACCGTACACCCCAGGGAGCCAGGACCCAAGGATAGGCCAAGCCCCCCCAACTCCAGGACCACCCCACACCCTGCCCCCTGTGTGGAGATGACAAGGTTTCCTTTCAAGTCAGAGAAGGACAGGTTTGCTCATGACAATGCCTTTCTCCGCTTCCCCCAAATTTCTCCCCCGGCTCTGCAGCTCCCCACTTTCTCCAGGAGAGGGACTTGCGGGCGCCTTGATGAGATACAGGTGGGCCTGGCTTCTCACAGGAGCTGCTCCCGAAATAGTGAATGCAAATTGTTATTATCTTCTTTTTTGTCGTTTTACAATGAATCCTATTCGAAATGTGCTGTGTTTGCTCATCAGAAGAGCCTTATAAGGAATCCTTTTAGAAATGAAAGAATCCTTCTGCCATGTGAATAGCTGCCCTTTAATTCATCTGGTGTGTGAGCTCAGGGGTTCCACGCAGCCATGTTTCTTAAAGCCAGCCCCAGAAATACCAAGTGATTTCATCTCTGAATCAGAAAGCCCCCCACTCTGGTCACCCCCCATACTGTCTGGGCCATTGTCTCGGGAGGTTGGAGGGCTGGGATGTTGGCTCCATGATAGAAACCGTTCTCACCTGCCATGCTGGAGGCAGGAGAACGTCTAGTAGGTTCTGTGTGGCTCAGCAAATCCGAACCCCTCTCTGGGGGGGTCCCTACTCACATCCAGGGAACTGAGGACAAGCTAATGGGATAACATCTATGAATGCAGACATTTAGGAAAATGCAAAGCACTCCAGCAACGGGAAGGAGACATTTGTGCACACGCAAATGTATATTTCCACCGTGTACCTGCAGCTGTGTACCTGACCAAAGCACGAGCACGTGGTAACTCAGTCGCTGCCACCAGCTTGCTGGAAGGCTCCTTTCTGGAAGTGGCCGCCCACACCAGTAAGCTCCGAAGACAGTCATGGCAACAACCCAGATAATTCCGGGAAATTTAACTTCCATGAGAGAGATCCAGATAATGGGGATGGGAAGAAAGACTTTGGTGCCTGAATAACCGTGCAGCACCCCTCTTTCCAGAACAGGCACTAAGACAATAACGTCAAGTCATTGATAATTACCTAAATAGATAATGCACACCCCATGTATGGAGCACTTTCTCCTTTGCAAAGTTCTCTCTTCTCTTTTCTCTCATGCTTAATTTGTAACTCCCTTATGAGTGTGATGGAGCAGCAATTATTATCCCAATTGACAGATGAGAAAAATGAGTCTGAATATATGTAGACGGCAGGGCTGTTATTTCTATAGACAACAGGATGGGTTTATTTTTGTCAAAAAATTAACACCATGTCATCTGAATTTTTTTTTTATTTTTTGCCTTCTCATCTAGAAAATAAAAAGGCAAATCCCTGACCCCAGTGCTCCAGTCTCCTTATCTCAGGGGCCTAAGAGCATATATTTCCTCTGTTTCCCTCAAAGAGGCTATCATCACATCCCTTAAAGATCGGTTCTTTAATCTGACACTGTTTCAGATGTAAGTGGGGTATAGTCTCCCCAAAAGATACCATCCATCCCTCCACCCATTATTTCACAAACCTGGGGGTTCCAAAGGTGGGGTTCCAAAGGTGACTGAGAGGCAGTCCCTGCCCCCCAAATACCTGCAGAGAAGTAAAGCACAAAGCCACATTTTCCCAAACTGTCACAGGAGCACACAAGGTGCCGGGAATGTTCAGAAGAAGAAAGGCTGTCTCCTGAGGGGATGACTTGGGGAGCTGCTGCATGGGGTGTCCTTCGCTCTTGGCCTTGATGAATGGATATGATTGTGAAATGCAAAGATCAGCAGAAGTGCCCTCCGCAAGGAGAAAGCAGTGTGAGTAACGGTGGAGAGGTGCCGGGGAACCAGTGCAGGGCCTGGCTGGGCCAGTGGCCGGTCCCTCAGTGGACGTGGCAGAACAGAAGTGAGCATAAGCTGTTAAGGGCCTAGAGGCCAGGCAGAGGAATGTGAGCCACAGGTGATGGGCAGGGGACCACACGGTCAGGCCCTTGCTGGGGCCGTTTCCCAGGGTTGGCAGACTGGAGATTAAGACTGAGTTAACAGGCAGATCCTGGTGGGGGTGGGGAAGGCTGACCAACTCTCCCACTGTGACCAAAGCAGACCAGTGTCCTGCCCTCTTGCCGCCCGGCCCTCAAGGACCCTAGCTGCACCCGGATCTCAGGATGCTGGGGGCCTGACCCCCTCCCTCGCAGCTGCATCCCACGTCCTGAAAGCCACGATGGAACAGCCCCACTAGTCCTGCACAGGAGAGCACCAACTCTGGGATGGAAACCCTCCTTTCCCAAACTTCTCACCTCCACCAACACTATCCTCCACCCACCCTACCTCACCCCCTAGTCCTCTACTTTCTTAAAGGTTTTGCCTTTAAAACAAACTGCTGTTATTAAATAAATAATTGATTCCCTTCCCCATTTTTTATTAATCAAAGGCTAATCAGAGCCACGGATCGGCATGCGGCAACCAGTGTTAGCCACACGGAGTGGATATAATTCTTGCTAAAAGCAGCGAGGTGCTATTTTTGTTTTCCCCGTGCAGCCTCATCAAGGGACATGTGCAGTTTCCATTAGGCTTTGTAAAGCGCTGAGACAGAGCTGGGCCTCTGGGACTCCGGCACGGCAGCCTCAGCCAAGCAGTCCACACCCTCGAGGGACCCTGGGGGGCTGCAAGGAGGCAGTTTGAGGACCAGGCTCACAGTGGCTGCAGGCTGCTGGAAGGGGATCCAGCTGGGGCTGGAACCTGGGAGAGAAGGGTCTTCCGGTACCTGAGAGGATGTCAGGACAGGCAGCCCAGGGCTCCAAGGGCCACCCTGGGCAAAGATCCAGGCTGGACCCTGCCCTGGCCTGAGGTTGAGGGTGCCTGGTGCCTCCCACAAGCCTGGGACCTCACCCCATCAACGTCCCACCAGCAGCCCCCACCCCAGGTCCCGCCTCAGCAGACAAGATACTGCCTCACCCCACCCCGCCCTCACCTATGCCACCCCCCAGTTTAAAGATACCACTGGCAGCATCAGGGTTCTATGACCTGGACCAGATTCTTATCAGTCCTTTTTTTTCTAATCTTGCTGACTTTTTCCCTCTCTCTCTCTCTCTCTCCTTATTGATCCCAAACGAGGAAAAAGTCTATTAATCCTAAACCCAGAGAAGATTAGAGATAGAGCCGAAAGGGCTTGTCAGGACAGAGCCACACAGGCATTATCTCCGGGAAGGTGACCACGTCACCAACAGAAGGCAGGAGGGGATCCAAGGAAAGGGGCAGAAAGTGAAACAAAGAGCGGCCGCCCAGGGTGCAAACGCTGTCCCTGAGCTATGGGGCTGAGGTAGGGCCTCCAATCTCAGCTTCTCACCAACTTCCCATCCTGGGGCAGCAGGGAGCTGGGGGATGGGAGGCAGAACACGGGAATGGTCACAGCCACCCCCATTCTTAAAGCATCCTGCCAGGCAGGCAGGACTTTCATCTCCTCTAGGGCCACAGAGCCTCTGGCTCTTACTTGGGGTCACCCATAACCAAGGAAGGCACCAGGGTGATGGCCCAGACCCATGCCGTATAAGAAAGCCTATTTCTGACTGGGGGAATGGCCCTCCGCTGGGAGACCGAAGAGCCAGATGACCCAGAGACCTTAGGCAAGTCCCTTGGCCTCTCTCTGCCTCAGTTTCCTCCCCCATAAAATGGACACAATCCTTATAAGAAACTTATAGAGTTGTGGTGAGAATTATAGGAGATCATCTATATGAAGAGCCTGTGTACATGCTAGTGTTATTATTAATAATTATTATTATACTTTCACCCAAAATGCAGGAAGGCTAGACCGTGGATGGAGGAGAGTCTGGCCAGCTCTCCTTTCTGCACGGTGGCCTGGGGAGTGCAGTCTCCAGGGACAATACGAAGGCTAAGCAGTGTGTCAGTGCTGATGTGACCAAAAAGCACTAGACCCTGTGTGGTGGCTGTCATGCATTCTATAAGTGGACCACACAGCAAACCCACAGGACCATCCATGGCAGACTCTCGGGACCCCAGCTGCATGTCTCAGCCCCCTGGAGCCCTGTCTGCACAGAATCAGAATCCCTGTGGGTGAGGCCCAGGCACCTGTATTTTTCAGGTGAAGATACAGAAGCCAAATTCTTGTCCAAGCTCCTATGGCTGTTGGGCAGTAGCTGCTTGCTGGTCCCCCAGGGAATCGAATCCAGGTTCAACAAGCTCCTCCCTGGCTTGTCCAGAAGTCCACCAGTTGCTTACAAAGCAAGTCCAAAAACTGTTGGCTTCCCATGGCTGCAGGAAGGCTGGGCAGTGGGCTCTCTCCCCTATTAGAGCTTTTTTTCCTAGGCCAGCTCCTCTGCCCCCACTCCGCTCCCCCGTGTCCTGGATGTGAGAGCTAGTGCTGGGCTGTCTGGATGTGCCCTGGGCTATCTGCTCCTCTGGGAGCTCCCCCATGCAGTGGGCCTGGGGTGCTGCATCCAGCCAGATCTGAGCTCCCTGAAGCCACAGTCAGTGTCTCGGGCTCAGGGGCACCTTGACCCACAGAGTCTGGGACAAAGCACTGGACAGACAGCATGCCCCTGTGTCCCACTCACCAGGCACACCTCTCACCTCTCAGGCCTTGAGCAGAGGCCCATTGGATCAGAGGAAGAAGTCAGGGTCGCCCATCCAAGCACTTCCTGAGGACCAGATATGTGTATTATCTCATCTGTTCTCCCACAGACACTGGAAGGCTGATACATAGTGAGATTTTAGATCACTTTACACATGAGGACACTGAAACACAGAGCTCTTGAGTGACTTACCCAGTGAATACCCAACTAGAGAGCCTGGTTCTTAACCCATTAGTGCCCCACTTCCACCTTGGTTGCTCCCTCCCCCAGAGCCTCACTCCTCTGGGAAAATAGTAATTTGGGGGTTAAAAAACAAAGAAATGAGCTAAGAGCAGATGGCTTGTTTGTTGCTTATTACCTACTTGAAATTATGACAATTAGCCTGCAAGTTACCAATTTACAGAAGAATAACAGCAAAAGGGGACACTGCTGGTTCTTCCACCTGGTACAGTGGAGAAAAATGCTGCTGAACTAGGAGACTGCAATGCTGAGGTTTTAAAATTATGATTATTATTATTATTAGAAAAATAACACATGCACCCAGTAAAAAGTGCAAAGAAGTATACAATGAAGTGTGATTCTCCCTCCTACTCAAGGCCCTCTCCCACTCTCCAGAAGGTGCAGTTTCCTGTGTATTTTTCCAGAAATATGTCAAGTACACACAGGCACACAAACACACCCACATACATTTTCTGTTGTGGCAATTGGAATATGTTCCCTGCATGGCTATGCACCTTGATTTCTTGCTTTGCAACATATCTTTGATCTTTCCACAAACCTACTTCATTGCATTTAGTAGCCGCATAGGATTCCATTGTCCAAACATTCCCTAAGTGCCACAGTCAGGCCCCTACTGGTAGACATTGAGGCTGTTTCTGGTTTTGTGTTTTGTTTTGTTTTATTTTATTACAAACCACACACAATCAATATCCCTGCATACATGTGTTGCATACATGTACAATTCTATCTATAGAATAAACACCTTGCAAGTGAAATTATCTCAATAGATTTAAGCCATCTACACTTTGATTGATATTTGCCTCCAAATATATTGTTCCAATGTAAGCTCCCATTCAATTTCTTTTTTGGAATTCCTGTTTTCTCGAGCTCCTTACTGTAACATTGTGTATTATCTGAAAATACTTCATATTTGCCAGGACTTGGGTTTCAGATTCTCCCCTGACTCTGGCTAGCTGGGAGGCCTTGAACAAGTCACTTTGCTCTCTGGGCCTCAGTTTCCTCATCAGCAAACTGAAGGTTGGACTGAAGGTTGGACTAGCTGATCTGTAAGGACCCTTTTAGCTCTACCTGTCTGTGATTTTAAGTATCTACCTAGTGTCTGCTGTGTGTTAAAACTGCTTTGGTACCTATGAGTTCTCCTAGTCTAAAGGAACTTAAAACCTGGCTGGGGAGCTAGAACATACCCAGAGAAGATTTAAGGAGCAACTTGGGACAGTCTGAGATCAAGTGCAAAGTTGTGTTTGGTTTACTCTATGGGCCTGTGGAAGGTCATGGGCGAGTGACCAAAGGCCCGGTGGCCAGGGGCTCCTCCTCCAAGAGGGCAGAGCATGTGTGGCTGGAGAAGGAAAACTCACAGAGGTGGTCAGTTGGCAGTGACAATAGGAAACATCATATCCCATGCCCCACCCAGAGCCTGGAGAGCCAGCCTGCCTTCTCTCTCCTCAAGCCACACTGCAGTCGGCTTGGTTTTGAAACCAAGTGAAACATCAGGTTTGTCTCAGAGCATGGTTTAATGTTCCAGTTCAGTGAGGATCCGTTCTTGTCCCAGCAAGCTTCACTAAGTACTGTGTTCTTTGCGGAAACATCAGTTCAGTTTATTGTTCTGGGGGGTGGGAGAATTACTACACATACACCTTGATTAAACTAAGTTATCAAAAAATGGAGGATTCTAATGAATTTAGTTTTCTGGGTAATGGAGAGTAAAAAGAGTTTGGGGATTCAGCTCACCTTGAGAATGACTTTACAAGGCTTGTGCTCTTCTCCCCCTTGGCTGGTGACCCTTCTCCAGTGCTGGATCCAAACTCATGGCCAGTGCTTCTCAGGATAGACTAATGGTGACTAAGTGGAATGTAGGTGGTATTTTGGTTTTGTGGGACAGCTCTACAAAGTACAGGGTTTGCTGTTTCTTTCTTGATAATTGTGTCATTTTCTTGCAAAGGGGATGGGGACAGTGGGAAAATTACTGTGTGAGTTAAGGGTCCCGCTAAATTGATGTTATGCTACTTGGGGCTTACATAAAGTAATGGTATTCGCCGCAGTTTATTACAGCTAGAGGGGGGTCTTTGTCCAACTGCTTACTTTATAGATGAGGAAACTGAGACCCCAACATGCCGAGGGGCTTGTGTCAGAGCTCTCAGAGAATCAACGTGGTGACCACACCTTGCAAATCTGGGCTTTTTCATACTGAACAAGTTATGGGACTTGCTCGAGGTCCCACAGTGAGGGGGCTAAGTTGGGGTACAAACTAGGCCCAACTGACACCGAAGCTTCTCCCAAGAGGTACCCAAGGTCCTGGAACTCCTTCTCCCTGCTCTTTAGAAACTCTTTTTCAAGAAAGGTGGCCCAGACTGCATTTTAAACAGTACCTGATACGATCTGGAGGCAGGTTGTTGGTATAAAAGGTGCTGCTCTCCAACAAGCCACCTTCATTGGTCCCATGAAAACATCATTCTTATAGCATCACCCTTTTGTCACACGGGTGGCTATACCCCAAGTCACCCACCTCCCAAGCACTGAATAGTTCTCGATAGGGGAACCTCAAACATCCGATACCTTTCTGACCCCTACGGGTTGTAGCCAGGGAAATGCAAGTCCCCTCTCCAAACACAATATTTGTCTCCTTTAAGGGTTGCTTGTGGGTGGAAAGAAAGTGCATCCTCTAACGACTTTAAAGGACACTTCATGCTGAGACTAGTCCTAGCCTTGGTCCTCCTACCATCTGGCCATGTGATGTTACTTTGCTGTTGTTCCTCCAGAGGTAAAAAGAAGATGCGATAATTTCCACCTCACCTAACTCCCAGAACTGCCGGGATAATTGAGGTCAGTGGTGCGCAAACTTTTGTGTGCTTCAGAATCCCCTGGAGTTCTTGTTAAACACAGATGGCTGAGCCCCAGCCCAGAGATTCTGATTCCATGGGTGGGTATGGAAGGCCTGAGAATCTGCATTTCTAATAGATGCCCAGGTGATGCTCACAGGCCCATCCTGCAGGTGGGGCCACACTTTTGAGAACCATTGCTCTATAAGACTGCAAACAAGGGATCTTGCGATAGGTATTTTTTATTATGATTTTAGATTTTGCAAAATGTAGGATCTTTCTTTAAAGGGAAAAGTACCATTTCCTCCCCCCTCAACTCTGTATCTGATCAACTTAAATGCTCACGAATCCCATTTGTCTGTGTAAGTACCTATGGGAGTTTTAGGAAATATTATGGACCCATTATAGACCCATCAGCTGGACACCAAATAAGCCTAACACAGTCCTTCCCTCACCTTCCCTCCTCACCCCTCCAAGAGTGGTCTACTTGAGAAACCAGGAGGAGGTTCTCCCCAAGAAAAGAGAAATGTTAAAATGCTTGCTCAAGTCCACAGCCTGTCTACCTCACACCCTTGGGGACACCTGCACAGACCTATTCGGGACACAGGGCCCACCCCCACACAAACATGCCAGGTCCCTCCCACTGCCCTCCACACACCCCAGAAGGCACCGCAAGGGCTCTGTCAGCCTGGAGAAACGCTGGTTCCCACCGTAGACCTGTAGACGGACATCACATCCCTTTTCGAACACGGGGCTGTTGTCGGGAGTTAGAAGGAAACAAGTTAAAAATGGAAAGGATTCCCAGAAGTCATTAACCCCACATACGAAGGGCCTGTTGTTGGTTCCTATTAGCGAAGACAGACATTACAGTGCACGGCATCTGAAGGGAGGGACACACCGTTGTCCCTCCGGCCGGCCAGGGCAGCGCAGGCAGCCCTCTAGCGCGCCTGGGGACAGGGGATCCGGAGCCACCCTGTGGCCAGCTCGCGAGGAAGGGAGAGGCAGAAAAGTAGACAACAGAAGGGCGGTCAGATGAGCAAGAGGCACCTAGCACGGAGAGGTGGTTAACAAAGAGAAGAAGGAGGCGGGCAGGAGAGAGGGAAAAGGGAGGGCCGAGGGCGAGACGCTCCAGGGAGAGGCGGGGAGGCGCAGACAAAGAGAGCAGAGCGGGAACGCACCGCCGGTCAGGCAGCCACCGAGACCCCTGCGCTCCCGCCAGCCCAGGAGAGCGCGACACTGGCCGCCGGAGCGGCTGGCGCGCGGGCCGTGGGACGCAGCCCCGGGACGTGACCCCCGGCGGCTGCGGGTGCCGCGGGCCCGGGAGCACAGGCGTTTGCCTGCTCCCTCCCGGTCCCCGCCCTTAATGGCTTAATAATCGATTGGCCCCGCGTCCTATTTTCACTGCGGGCGGCCGACGCCAGAGGTCGGCTAATATCAATATTTCCCACGGCTGCGCCGCGGTGTTAGATCCTCCTGCTCCGGGGCTGCCCCGCCGGCCCGCCGAAAATTTACTTTGGTTTAACAAGAAGTGGGAGCTGAGTCAGGGATTAGGGTGCGCGTCGAGTCAAGTCAACACAAATAAAGAAAGGGGGGGATGGGAAGAGGGGAGAGAGCGCGGGAGCCATAGAGACAGCCCATAATTGTGGGAAGTGAAGAAGATCGAGGAGGAGGAGGCAGAGAGAGGCAGGGGAGGGAAGAGATGAAGGAGGAGGCAGCAAGAGAAAGGGATTTTAGAAAACCCTGGAACCCTTATTCCTGGGGTTGACATTCAAAGCCACCTGAGACCGGCCATTTTCCTTCCTGCCACCGACCCACACAGAATGATAGGCGCCCCTGCAGCCTGGTTTCCCTGCCCTTGCTCCTCCGTGCTGTTATCTGGTCCTATTTTAAGTGGCCTTTTCTCTCCAAGCAGATGTGACTCATTCAAGGCAGGGAGAACTAACATTTATGGAGGCATGGCTGTATGCCAGGTGACAATCTAATATTATCTCATTTAACCTGCTCAACAGGCTCCATAGGTTCAGGGCAGGGTGTCTCCCAGTGGTGCCCACAGCACCCAGGCAGCCCATGAACCTCACCCACAGGAGCAATGTGCTGAGAGCGTGTACAAAAGGATGGCGGGAACACGGTAGGGCAGTAGTTATGGGCGCTCAGCCAGCCTGGGTACACTGCTAAAAGCCACACACTCTCCTGTCCACCACCTCCCCCTCCTTCCACCTTCACCTCTGTTGTCTGATTAATTGTGAATGGATTGATCGGTGGCTCTTTATTAAAGACAGTGTGGAGACTCAAGTTTCACACTGGGATGAAGGAGCAGAAGGAGTTGGTGGCATGAGAATTTGTGAGACAAAGCGCCAGGAAGCCAAAAAAGCTCCATAAGTGGGGTTCCTCTTTGCAGGCCATGAGGTCTCAACCCCTCCCCAAAACCTATTCCACTCACAGCTGCAGGATTCAGCTGATAAGCATCCTATGATGGGTCCAGATGCCCTAGAACCAAGCCTGGGCAGGAGACTTGTGGCCTGTCCTCCCAGCAGTGGTCTCCTCCAGCAGGCCTATCTTCTCAGCCTCGATCACCAAGTTTCTGCCCTTGGTCAGGACTACAGGTATGTGGCTCAGGATCCCAGAGCTGGGAGCAGCCCAGGGTCAGGGACACATGACAGGCACCAAGTGGTAAACAATGGTGCTTCTTTCCTCAGGACCCTGGCCACCCCTATAGGGGAGGGAGGTAGGAGGTGTGAATGGATTTCCTGATATCCCAAAAGTACACCTGGGGTCCCTCTGAGCCTCTCTCTTGGCCCCAAAAGAAGCCCGGAGGAGCATGAGAATGGATCCGTATCAACCCTCACTGTTTGAGAGATGCCCAACAGCTGAACCTCTTAAGGCTTCCCCCGATCCATGTGGTCCCCGTGTCTGTTCCTTGTCAGATGCACACTGCTAAAGGGTCCCAACCAAGCCTGTGTGAACATGTGCCCAGCCACTCAGGGAAACAGAAAAGGGAGCATGGCAGTGTCGACCCCAACCGTCTCAGCCTGGTTGTGGGGCACAAACCTATCCACTGCCAAACAGTCACAGAACAATGCAAGGAGGCATGACAAAGAACACGGTCCTGTGGTTCTTCACACTGGCAATTCTGCAGAGCTCAGAGGCAGGAGTGCCCCGTGCAGTAGCACAGAAGTGGGATGGTTTCATGGAGGAAGGTGGACAGACTGGGAAGGGGAGAATGCAATGCCAGAAACCTGAGGCAGGTCAGACTGATGGGGAGACCTGGGAGATCGGATGCTATCCCACAGAATAGGCTCAGAGAGGGTGGAAAGAAGCCAGTGACCAGAGATGTGGCTCCAGGACTTCTAGCAGGCCCTGCTGCCCTGTTAGCAGGTGTGAGAGGGGATGGGACCACCAAAATGGTCAGGAGCTCATCTCAAACAATGATTGAAAATCCCCCTACACCCTCTCCTCGGGTCTCCTCTCAGCCTCCCCATTAATATAGCAAGGAAAATGCATTTTACAGGCTCAATTCATTGCCCCCATCTAACACACACACACACACACACACACACACACACACACAGAGCTATCTGGTGGGACCTGGCAGGGTCTCAGTGGAGAGATGATGACACTTCCCCTCAGGGTCAGTTCCTCAGTCCTAATCTCAGCCCATCTTCCATCTTGGCTCCAACCGGGTCCTGGGCTGGGGCTGGGCCACAGGGATCTGTGTGGTGCCTGTCATCTGGAGCGCACGTCTGCCACAGGTCAGAGGCAGAGAAGAATCCGTGATGGCCTCTGTGGTGGTCAGCAGGGGGGCGGATATAGGGATGGGAAGGAGCACTGCATGTTGCATGGGTCAGGAGGAGTTGGGACTCATTTAGAAAGTCATTTAAGAGCTGAGACATCACTGTGTGTGCTGGGCACCTGCTTTCATTGTCCCCTTCAACCCTCACATGTCCACCAGGAGGGAGGCACCATTTGTCTTCTCCACTTACAGATGCAGACACTGAGGCTATGGGAGGTTATAAGAAGGGGTTAGCAGGTGTCCCCAACTCTTAAACTCCCTGGGTGCTGAGTGACAGTAGCCTGCTGTAACCAGGCACACTGGAGGTGGAGATAGCAAAAGTTCCTTTGAGACTTAAGAGAAATAAAGAGGGAAGCTGGGTTTTCCTGTGCCTACCCCAGAGGGTGCATGAAATGGTGTCCCCTTGCTCTCTGTGACTGTCACTCCTAAAGCCCTCCTGCCTGCTTGGCAGGATGAAGGACAGGCTTTCACAGGCAGACAGGAGAGGTTAGGGTCACCGTCAGCAAAGGCTCGCCCCGCGCTGCTCCTGCCGCCCAGACGGCAGCTCTGATCCTCCGCTGAAAATGTCACGCGGGAGACAGGCACGCTCTGATCTTCAGAGAGCCACGGTGCATCTGTGATGACATGTGGGCATCAAGATTTGCATATTTATTATAGATAAGCTGTCAAAATGTATGTTGTCAATTTCACCTTATACTCCAGATTTAATGGTGCGCGTAAAGGACAGAAAATCTTTAATATTAATATTAATATGATTTTAGATTATAAGACCGCATTGTAGATATCAATCAGCCAACCCTTAAGGACATGTCACTCAAGTTGATATAGTTTATAGAAAATTAATGTAATCCATCCTGTATGATCTATTGCAGGGGGCAGGAGGAGAGAAAAGAGAGTGGGGGGGCTTGGGGCGGGGCCTGGGGGGCCATTATTACTTGCCACAGTTCTCCATACGTGCTAATTTGTGCTCGAACCTGAAACATCAGAGAAGGGAATCGGGAATCGGCGTGTCTTAGACTTGGCATGGACCTTGGAGATCAGCAGTGCCGACTCTTCCACTTTTCTATGAGGAAGCAAAGGCTGGGAGAGGGAGTGACAGGGCCACAGTCACTGGGCTAGTTGGTGGCAGGGTGGTTGGAGGCGGCTCCAGGCCCTTGCCATACTTTCCCATCGTCCTCCCCCACGCTCCCAGCTGCAGGAGGCTGTCTGGGCAGATTGCTTCTTCATCTGCTTGAAAGGATCCCAGGGGACTCCTCCCCATGAAAAGGGGCCTGGAGGGGCTTAGCAACCTGCAGAGGGGCTTTCCTAACGATTGTAGAACTATCAGGCAAACCCCAAAGTCCCCCACTGTCCCCTGACCTGCATTCCAAGGCCTGAGGGTCTGGCATTGACATCTACTGAAACCAGGAACTGAACACCTACTGTGAACATGGCAGTATTACAGGAACAGAGGGACAGCCAAGAAATGCCTGGCATCATAAGACTGTCCCCTCTGGGTGGGAAGGGATGATCCCTTGGGACCTGGGTGCCCTGCCCACGAGCTTGCAGGCTCCAGGGCTTTTTGAAATGGGCTTTTTGGTCCCAGGGAGCCACCTGGGATAGCTGGGGCTAAACAGAGAGCACCAGTGGCTTTAGCCTCTGCCAGCTGGGTTACCAGATGACCCAGAGGGCTCCTAGACCAGAGAGACAGCTCCAAAACCTGCTTCCTTAATAATTGCTCAGCTATAACACAATGCTGACCAAATAGTCCCTCTCTGGGCTTTCATTTCTACACCCATAACATGGGGATGAGAAGACATGCCCTACTTAACTCACAACTTACCATGAAGGTGCTCTGAAAACTGCCAAATACGCACAGCACTCCCACATGGGTTCTGCTCCAGACCCTGCACAGGGGCCATGCCCAAGGGCCAGCATGTCACAGAGAGGAGACGCTGCTCCCAGGAGCTGGGACCAGCGGGAGGAGCAGCCTATTCTTCTGGAGTCAGGCTCAGCCAATTTAGGGGCCCAGAGTTTGGGGTGAGAGAATGCAGCCCTGGAAACATGGACAACCTCCCTAATCTGCAGGCCTCTCCACAAGATCTCAAGAAGCCCTCATCTTCCCCTAGGGGAGGGTGATGATGTCCCAATACCTGAGTGACCACACTGACCTTCTCCCAGGTGTTAACAAGGAACCCCTTGTCTCCTGCCAGTGTGCCAGCTCGGGAAGCTGCCTCCCTCACTCCTTTCCCTGGGCAGGTCCCCTGGCTCACTTTCGCCTTAGAGAACAGGAGTCAGGAAAGACCTGGCTGGGGTAGTTCATGCCGACTGCAGTTTACGTACAACCACATGGCTTATCTGAAGGGAGACAAGGCCCAGCGAGCTCCATAAATCACAGAGGTGTAGAACTCAGGCAAGGTGAGGCCCGGGCCACTGCCGGGGCCACTTGTAGAGGGGGCCCTGTCAGCAGCTCTGAACCGGCCCAGCCAGCAAGACGTGCTCTGGGCAGCCCACAGATCCCGGCATCTTATTTACATACTGCTGCAGACTGACGAACACCTGAAGCATTTTTCATCCTGTTCAAACTACAAAAGCCTCCTCGGGTACTTCTGTGTTAGTGCTTCCATACAACAGCAAAATGCTGATAGGAGGAATTTTTTTTTCTTTTTTAATCTTCCACCGAAGCCTCCAAGAAAGATGACCTGCAGAAGGGGGAGGAAGGCACAAACAAAGCCAGACAAAATGAGGAGGGCACACCATCCTTGGGCACACTTCTTTCTCCTGGGAAATGCAGCAGTCTAGGAGGGCGTGGCCATCCCCACCCTGCCAGCTCACCCCCCCCACACACCTCTCTAGGAGCAGCTTCTTTCTCCCCGGCCGCTGTTCTGGGCCATGGCTGTTAAAGGCATAAACTGGTGGACACAAACCAGAGTGTCCAGAGAGAAAGGAAAAGCAGGTGGGGACGGAGGGGAATCCCCAGCTGTCACCAGCCCCCTGGAGGCTGCCCAGGGGCTGTGGTTTCTCAGGACCTCCAGGCAGAAAGGAGACAGGTCTTAGTTCACTACAAACTCAAGGATTCTTAACCTTATGCTTTCAGTTCCCTGGAGGGGGGAATCCATGATCAGTTTTTAGGGATCAGGTGACTCCTGTATCCATAGGTGAAATTGTTTGTGTATGCATGTGTGCACACATACATGTGTGTGCATGGGGCATTTTTCTAAGTTGAATACCTGTGAGTGTCCATCAGATTCTCAAAGGGCAAAGAACCCCTTTAAAACATTGAGGAGCCACTGGGCCCCCCAGGAGCTGCACAGATGTGGAGCTGCGGGTCTTCAGAGGCAGTGGGCTGCGCAGTGGTAGAGTATGCACAGGGCACTCTGCACTTACTAAATCAAACTGCAACCTGAGCAAGACTGCCTAAGGTGGAAGGGATGGGGGGAGTTCTCCAGGCCCCGCAGCCATCAGGAGTTTAGGGGGCTTCGTGCCTGGGAGGGAGGCCAGGAGGTCATCCAAGCTCGCCGTAGGTCTGAGCACATGGTTCTTGGAATCTCGGCTCGCCTGTTCTCCACTGCCCGCCCGGAGGTTGTTTTCTCTCTCTGACCCTGTCTGTTTATCTCCGTGTCACCAATATCTGTTTTTATGTATTCTCGAGTCTCCTTTCCTCCATTTCCTCCATTAATACTTCTCGTTCAGGGAAGGATAAACAGGGTCATAATCACACTATAAAGTGAGCCACAGGCTGTGTGTCGCTTATTGCCCAGGGGTCTGCTAATTGGAATTTATAAAGTTCAATAAAAACTATAATCCAATAAGAGCTGAAACTCTTCTTCATTTATCTTAGGGGTAATATTGCGCCTGCCTGCCCACCCACCCGCCTGCCTGCCAGCCAGCAGTGTGCGGCCAGAGAGCAGCCACCCAAAGGGCCTTCCCCGGGGACCACAGATTTCCCAAGAGTGAGTGGCACTGAATCGAGGGCTGGGTGGCCAGAGGAGAGGACAAGGAGAGCCTACTGCTGGCAGCCAAAGCCTCCCCATGGCTCCATGCTCACCCAGCCAGCTATGGTGGCTGTGCCTTTGAGACTAGGGTAGGGGGAAGGGGCACCCCATGTCCTAGCTTCATCTCTTGCACCTCACCCCTAGTTATAGGTGCTCCCATGCAATTGCCTCACCTGCCCCCCCCACAACCACACAGCCTTTAGGAGAACTCAGGTTGTCTGCTATAGGGAATCCTGTGTAAGTGTGATGGACCCCAAACCTGGGATGGAAGGCGCCTTCCCTGGCCCCAGGGGGTTCCACAGAGCAAGGTGTCACCACAGGGTGCATGCCACAACAGAGCCAGAGCCATCTCAATCACCCCACTGTGCCTTATCAGGCACCCACCATGTGCCCTTTCCCAGACTTGACAAAGTGGGAGACAAGGTGGGGAGAGGGTGCCCACAGCCACAGTGAAGATCCACACCCTGGAGACAGCTGGAGAAGTGTGTGGGACAAGGGAGGTGACCGACTGTCCTGTTTTGCCTCAAACTGAGGGGCTTCCCAGACATGTGGCTTTCAGTGCTAGAACCTGGATGGTCTAAGATGAGAGCGACAGAGGGAACCGTCTATGCAGTGGGCTGGGTGGTAGGGAAGGCAGCCCCTAGAGGACCCCGCCCTGCCCCCACCACTCTGGGAATAACTTCATTGCATGCCAAACACCCACCTGCAAAAAACCATGCAGTTCCCTGTTACCTTCCAAGAAGTTCTCACTTGAAAAATAAAATAAATGCCCTCCAACAGGAATATGCCTGCACCCCAGTGCCGAATGCAGAAGCTGGCCCCTTGCTCAGAGTGGCCAGAGCTCTAGGCACTCTGTGAGTGGGGAGGGGGCAGGGCACACAGCTGGCCCGACGCCAGTCCCCCAGCCAGGGAGAGAAGCAGGAGTGACTCATCTCGCAGCATTCCCAGCTGGCTCGCTCAGGACTATGGAAGCCAGAGGCCTGCAGAGCCAGCTGCCCCCACCCGGGCCTGTGCTGGGACTGTGCACATGAGTGAGGAGTGTGGAAGGTGCAGTCTCGTCCCACAGCCTCTCAGGGCTTCCCAGTCTGACCCAGAGAGAAAACACAGGCCGTGTTATTGTCCTAACGCAGCTTCTGGGGGCCGGAAGTTTGGTCAGGTGGGAAAATGGGGGGGAGACCCCCAGTGATATGCCCCAAGGAGCCACACAGCTAAGGGGTGCTGCTGTCAAGAGCAGGCTGCCCCAGGCCAGCTATGGGGTGAGCCACCCACTCTGGGCCCAAGGCCCCCATAGTCAACAACGTAACAGAAATATCTGAGGCTTTGGAGCCAGACCTGCCTGGGTTCTAAATCGGCTTTCTTCCATGTTCATGGTGTTCAGCCTTGAGTAAACCATTCATGGGCTCCACATTTCAGCTTGAGGAATAATGCCATAAATTATATAAAATGCTGACCACGGTGCCTGGTCCACAGTAGTTAATTCCTGGTCCTGGTAGTTAATTCTAGCTACTATTAAGAGTAATTTATATTTTGTGTGAAAGACACAAATGCAGCAAAGGGTCAGTCTGTGGCCAGGGTGAGGGCTCTGTCTTCCCCAGGCTACCTTTGCTGGCCAGGAGCCAGGACAGCGTTGACATGGGGACAGAAGGGCTAGTGAGGACTAGGGTCATGAGGGCCCCTGATGTGGACTTTGGGGTCAGAAAGGGATTCCAAGATACCTTGGTTGAAGTGGCCAGGAGGAGAGCCTCCCAGCAGAGGAAACTGCGTGCACACAGGCCTGCACAGGGCAAGGAAGGGAGCTGGGGGAGGCCTGGCCCCCAGGGGCAGGAAGGGGCTATTGGGCTCTACGGCTAGGTTGATGGAAAGCCAGCAAATAATATTTTTTCCAAGAAAAAGCAGTTTGCCATCTGGAACTGAAAAGGCCTAATACCCTAAACCCTCTGAATTCACGTCCAGCCTCTCCACCCATTTTCCTTCATACCCTCATCATCCATCCGTGCACCACACACTCACTCCCTCCAGCAAGGTACGTCCAGTGGCCCCTGTACCCAGCCTGCAGTGGGGAAAGCGACCAAGCCCTGCTGTCACGGGAGGGGGGGGTGAAGTGCCCCATCCAGTCCAGGTCTTGCCTTTGCTCTCCACCCAGCCTAGCCTTTCGGAGTCCGGTCAAGGTCCCCACCCCATCTGCAAAGCTCCATCTGTCCATACTCGTCATCACCTCCTGGCTCTTCTTGGTGGAGAAACAAAGGAAGCAGGAGCCCAGGTCCATGCCCCAGAGGACCCCATGCCCCAGGCGAAGAGCACACAGCACTTCCAATGTCCTCAGGTTAATGCCAAGCGCGAGAGCCACTGTGGGCCTGTGCGGTCTGTGAGCGGGGAGTCCTGTCTCCCTCCTGCCCACAGCCTTCTCTAGTTGACAAGAAAGCAGAGTGAGACCATTGCTTTAGGCCCCTATTGGAGGGTGGACCAAGAAATGCCAGTTCCTACCACTTCTGCTCAGTGAGCTTGGTCCACCAGAGATGGGAGAAGGGAGGAAGACCTTGATCGGACGGGGTCCTCAAAGAAGGCACGACCAGAGGGCGGCCAGGCTGGAAAGGTACTGGGGGTGGAGGGGAGTGGATACAGACCCCGCTGAGCAGCCAGGCAGGAAAACTTGTTGCACCAGGGAATGATGAAAAGCAAAAACAGAAAAAGGAATCGGGAAAGGCATCGGGGGAGGCAAGATGCAGTGTAATCTGAACCACAAATCCCCCTCCTCCAGGCTCCGTAAGGCTTTTACTGTACTATAAAAACTGCTGCTGAACAGCAAGCCTGCTTGATGACAAAGAGAGATAATTGGCTCTCATGCAGATTTAAGCCCAAAGTTATCAAATAATAATAGCACTCAAAAAGAGACACAGGCAAATGGGCCTGGAGAGCCCGCTTCTTCCAAAGGACGAGGATTTGTTAAAAGTACCTAAATTATGCTCCCGCAATGGAACAGGGAAATGGGGCATTTTTTAAAAAAAGATTTTCTTTTAATGCTTGGATACATTTTTAAAAGTTCCTTTATAATTAGGGCTGTAATTTATATAATTTATTTTTAAAATATCCTTTTTTTAATTTCCACCCGGTCCAGTTAAAGTTGAACTGAAAAGCCCACAGTAAATGATTTTTTTAATAAAACCGTTTAAAGAAGCCCCAACCTGAAGCAGAATAGATATGTGGATTTTCAGAGGAGAGGGGGAAAAAAATCATATATTGAAAAAATAAATTTCCTAACCCATTTTATACCCCAGATTTTATTACCACCGGAAGGTTTTTAAAATTCTAATTCCCTTTGCTTTTCTTAAGCTGTTTGTTTGCCACAGGGGGCTCCTTGGGCTTGGGACCAGGAGCTCAATGGGTCAGTTTCACGATGAGTGGCCAAAGTGGTTTCACTTCCCTCTGATTCCTGGTGTGATGTGTGTGTTCCTGTATCCACCTTGGTCTTCAGGGGGACTCTGAGCTCTCTGAGGTCAGATACCATGCCCCAAGAAGAAATCTTCTTTTCCTTCTCTTTAGCAGCATCCAGCACAGCGCTGTGCATACAGTAAGTGCTCAATCAATGTTTGCTGGTGATGTACCATACATGGGGATGTCCTAACACATGAACCAAATGGAGGCCCTGGGCCAGAAAGCAATACCACTCACACAGGGAGCTTCGGTTCCTATTATAACACCTTCATCCTGGGGGCAGTGGGCCACATTCTCAGCTGTCAGTCAAGGACCCCTTAGGTGGAGGGGGTGGGGGGAAAAGAGTGGATTATCCTCAATACTGGGGCTGGATAGCTTCAGGGCTTTGGTTGAGATGGGTCAGGGTGGGGGAAATGCAGAAAGAGCTACCAAGGAATGCTGTAGACCAGAGAGATCTGTGTCACCATCTTTCTAGGGACTTGCCACAAGCATCTCTTATGTGTGCTGGACTTGACAGAGCCGTAACCTCAGAGGTGGCCATCCCACATCTTGGTCAAGAGGTGCATACACACACACACACTCCGCCCACCCAGAAAGGAAGAGGGGTGAACTTAGGGCCTTGTGAACCAATAAAAGGACAGTGCAGGAGAGCTGGTTAGGACCGTAGCCACTGTAACAAGACGGGATGAGAAAGTTCATGCACCCTCTGGGAGGCTCCATAGAGGAGGGAGCACATGGACTCGGCCTGAGAGCACAGGCTGGGAGAAGATAAGTAGAAAGGAAGGGCTAGCGAGGGTGTTCCAGGTGCTAGGGTCAGGGTGAGCAGAGGCACAGTGGTGGCAATGAGCAGGATGCGTCTCAGGGACAGTAAGAAAAGGTGTTTAGTAGAAGTGTAGTTGGTAAAAAGTGGAAAGAGGTGGGTCGAGGTTAAGGAGGGCCTGGAGTAAGTGGAAGAATGGAGAGCATCAAATCCGTCCGGTAGGAATGGCCGGGCCCCTGCCCAGTGGTCTCCACGCCTTTCTCACTGGGAAGTAAAGCTCAGACTAGAAGCCCCACAGTGTTGTTCACCCGTGGACACACGTTTTCTGCACACCTGCTGGACCACAGAGAAGCCCGTAAAGATGAGGCTCACTCCAACTCCCAGGTTGCTCACACCGTGTCTGGGAGGCCATGCCACTTTCCAGATGACAGGCATGCATCGAATGACAGGGCCCAGTGGCAGAAAAGGGATGGGCCATCAGAGTTGGCACAAGCAGGAACACTTCCTGGAGTGGGGGAGACCAGAGCTTGTCCTTGGAGGATGGAGAGATCCACACTGAGGCAGGGAAGGGAGGGCTGAGGGTCCCACTCTCCACGGCAGGACCACACATGACCAGCCGGGGGCTGGTAGGTGCCAGGGAAGGCAGAGGGGCTCCCATTTTCGCCCAAACCTTGGGGAAGGCACCTTTCTCACTCTCACATGGATCGCCCATGCGGGTGAGATCCCACCACACCTCTCCCAGCCTCTGAGGCCCCACAAGCCTAGAATCCCCTGCCTTCAGCCCCCTGCTCCCACCAGTACGTCCTTGGCCGGAGGGCGGACAGCTCCTGCAGAGTTCCTGGGGCAAAGGTGCTTCCTAAGAAGACAAAAGCCAAGAGTAGGAGGAGGAGAGAAGAAGAAAAAGGAAGAGGACCAGAAAGAGGAGAAGGGGGAGGAAGAGGAGAAGAAGGAAGAGGAGAAAGAAGTCAAGATAAAAAATAGAAGACAGAGGAAGAGGAGTAAAAGAAGGAGGGGGAAGAAGAGGAAGAGGAAAAGGAGGAGGAAGAGGAAGAGAAGAAAAAGGAAGAGGAAAAAGAAGTCAAGATAAAGAACAGAAGAAGGAAGAGGAGGAGAGGGAAGAGGAGAAAATGAGGAAGAAGAGGAGGAAGATGGAAAGGAAGAGAAAGGGTAAAGAAAGAAAAAGAAGGAGGAGGGGAGGGAGGAGGAGGAAGACAAGGGAGGAGGAAGAGAAGTCAATGCTGCCCTAAGCACACCTGGCTCCTCCCCGAGGTTGCACAGGAACTCATCTTGAGGGGCCCCTGACAGTGCCCCCCATGCTTACCACATAGCCGCCCGGCTCTCCCAGCCCAGGACATTGGTCTGAACAGTACAAACTGCAGCCAAGAGGCCAATGGAAAACAAGAAAGGTGGCTGAGCAGTGACTTGAAAACAGATCTTCTTCCAAAGGCCACCAGAGAATGGAAAACACTGTCACTCCCGCTGTCCCGGGCCCCAGGAAGGACGGCAGAGCACCGGCCCCAGACTATTGCTTCGTTGCCAAGGAGACGGCAATTACTCTGTGAGTTGTGTAGGGTTTTTTCTGCCTTTCTTCCTTTCTTTTTTTAAATTCTGGGCCTGATGAACTGCAGTCAGCGGCTACCCCTCCTCCACCCCCTCCCCAGCCGCTGACTCTGCATTAAAGGTCGGGAGGGCTGTAAACAGTTGCCTTCCAGAATGACAGATGCCCCTGCTTGGGGGTAAGCATGGCAGGAGAGAAACCATTTGTCAAAGTATTTATAAAGTGGGTGGAGATGCTGAAGTTGTATTCCCTCCAGGTTTAGAAAGAAAGAAAGAAAGAAAGAAAGAAAGAAAGAAAGAAAGAAAGAAAGAAAGAAAGAAAGAAAGAAAAAGGGCAGAGCGCGTGAGGGATAGAGAAATCTGGCAACTTATCTCACAGCTCGACTCTTCCTTCCTCCACATGGAGATGGTCACTGAACACTAAGTGCCACAGTGGATTCAGAGATGAAGAAACCTGTGCCCAGCCCTCTTGGAGTTCACAGCCTGCGGGGACTCATTCCTGGCTAGTTAGTGGCAGTGTGAGTGTGTCAAATGGTGTGTTAGACCAAGAGTGTCGCAGGCTGAGTTTGGGGAAAGGAGAGTGAGCTGTGGGTGAGTGAGTCTGGGACTCATGTCCTCAGGGGGCCCAGGCCATGCTGGATATGCACAGGCCTTTGGGGGCGACAGTGATGGGGTAGAGCCTTCTGCAGGGCACCCAGAGGCAGGGAGACCTGAGCACACCCCTGGGAGCTCGCATGTTCACCTGGGCAGCACGCAGTGGGCACCAGGCCTAGTGCAGCACCTGCTTGCGGAGGGCAGCGGATGTGTGCCTGTTGGCAGTACAGGCGAGTAAGGGACTAGGGACAGGTGTGGTTGCAGCTTCAGACACATGAGGATTTCAGGGAAGGGAGAGGTTGGTGAAGTGTCCTGAAAGAGGCCATCCATGCCTTTATTCTTCATTCACTCATTCAACAAATAATTACAGAGCAGCTCCTAGAAGCTTGGAACACAGGAGGGAACCCTCAGGTGGGGACGGTGATGACTCGGAGGTGGGGCGAGGAGGGGTAAGCAGTGCCCCTGGGCAAAGGCCCAGAAACAGCACAGGTTGCTCTAAGTGAGACGGAAGGGAACAGAAAGCCTAGATTGTCTAGGAATGCAGAGCTGTCTCCGGAAGGCCACCTCCCATCTCACTCTTAGACATAGCACCTGGGCTGATGCTGACTGTAGACATGTCTTCCTGGATGTTTCTGCTATGTGACGAAAGGGGGTAGCATGTGTACGGCCCAGGTGGGGGCACCTGGAGAAGAAGGGGGAGATGTTCCCGAAGAGGAGCCCTAGGCCTGGAGAGAAAACAGAAGCCCAGGGAGGAGAAGTTACTGTTGTAGCATCCCATAGGGAGGGACTTTAGCACTGTGAAGTCCACCCCATCAGACCACCAGGCTGGCTAGGCCAGGGCCAAGGGCAAGTTGAGTCTCATTCTGTAGGGATGGAGCTCACAATGGGGCTTTGGGCCATCCCAATGGGGCGGAGACCAGGGGAGCTCAGGTAGGCAGGATGGCCCGCACAGGGCTACCTCTAGGAGCAAGGGATGCCCCCGTGGCTGAGAGAGGCCTGCAAGGGCCACCAAGGAAGCCTAGAGGAGCAGTAGAGCCCTAGAGCTGGGGTACCCAAGTACCAAGGAGCTATACGAGGACAGTGGACCAATGTCAGATTCTGAGGAAGAAGGTCAGTGTCCCTGTATCGGTTTGACGAGCTCAGCCCAAGAAAAGTTCTGCCAGGTTGGGACAAGAACAAGCCTGGTGGGCACTGAGGACCCTGGGCTGGAATATTCCAGTTCATGGCAGTGGGGAGGGAAGGATTATGCCTTCTTTAGTGTGTTCATGTCCCCCCATGCTTTCCTTTCTTTACTCTTCTTTTTTTAACCATCAACCATTTTAAAGTATACAATTCAGTGGCATTTAGTACAATCTCTGCATTGTGCAGCCATCACCATTATCAAGTTCCAAGACATTTCCATCACCCCAAAAGGAACCTCCATATGCTCTAAGCATTCCCCATCCCCACCTCCTCCCAGGCCCTGGCAACCACGAGTCTTTATGCCCCTAGAGATTTACCTCTTCTGGATGTTTTGTATAAATGGAAACATACAATATCTGACCTCTTATATCTGGTTTCTTCCGCTGAATGTAATGTTTTCAAGATTCATCCACATTGTAGTATATGTGAGAATTTTCTTCCTTTTTATGGCTGAATAATATTCCATTGTATGGATATATCACAGTTTTTTTATGCATTCGTGAATTGTGGAAATGTAGGTTGTTTCTACTTTGGGGCTATTGTGAATAATAGTGTTGCTGAGAAGATGCCTGTACAAGCATTTGTTTGAATACCCACCTTCAATCCTTTGGGGCATAGACCCAGCAGTGAACTTACTAGATTATATGGCTGATGTCTTCTTATTGTTTGTAAAGTTCCAAGCTGACTGGTCTGTCTCTAGAACTCCACCCTGATTCAGATTAGCTCAACACTTATTGAGGGCCTGCTACGTGTCATGAAATGCATGCTCTCAGTAACCCTAGGCACTACCCTAAGTTTCATTCACACTTTACAGATGACAAAGCTGAGCTTCAGATAGCTCAGGTCTTTGGTCAACCAACTGAGAGATGCCAGAAACTCAGACGCTGATGCCTGGGTTTTTCCACCACGCTGCACACGGCTCTCCCACGTGGCTAGGGCTAGGGCTAGTGCCTGCATGTCCCAACTTCATGGTGCTTCTTTCCAAACTCAAAATATCTAAATATTAATTCCATATAAAACCAGTATTCTCTAGATTTTACTATAGACAAGTAGTTGCAGGTGCTAATCATTTTTTTCATTGAAAGGAGGGCATAAAATTGATAACATTCTTCCATTAAATTGATTTTTGTACAAGTGAGTTGGATAAAGACAAGCTGAAGTCCATTTTGATGACTGAACCCTTGAGCCCTGCCAGCAGGAGGGACACTGGTGTTGTTCCAGAGCAGTTGAGATTGGGCTTGGGCTTTGAGGTGGGGAGACCACATCGGGGCAGGAGCAGTGTAAGAGAAATCCGAGGAGGCAGAATGGGTTGGCGCAGAAGAGAGGTGACCCTGGTGACATGTGAGCTGCCACAGCTGAGATCACTGTTCTCTCTCCAAGCATATAGATGCTAGAACTCAGGGTTTGTGTCGGCATGTGCACAGTTAAACTGACTTGGCTCAGAGGTAAAGGACCTCCCCAACCCCCACTCCTGCTCCTCCAGCCAGGAAGAGATGGTTAGCTAAAGGGACCAGCCAATGGCAGTGAGATGGCTCCAAGCCCCCAGTCCACCAGACCACTTGAGCTCACAGCGTGACCTTGAACGGCACACATGGAGATGTGATGGGAGCACCTGGCTCTTGTCCCCTGCAGCTGCACCTGTGGCATTTGTCAGCCTGGAGAACAGGCATGCCCTACCTATGCATACCTAGTGCCATCCATCAGCCCAGCAGGAGGTGGGGATGGGGGGGGCACTGCTCCACACTCATCTCCATAGCACTCCATCCACCCCCACCCCACAAAAGACCTCAGCTGCTGAGTGCATGATGAGACCACAGCCCAAGACCTGGACACCTGCCCTGCAATTCTGTCAGGCAATTAGCAAAGCAAATGGGCCCAGAGGGGCCTTCCTCTGGGGAGTCGCCCTCCTGCCTCCAAACGCTCTCCCCTGGCTCAGCTCATGTGCTGATTCTAGACCGACGGTGCAGGCACACCACTGCCTCCCTGGTATGAAGCTCCACTGGCTCCTGCAGCCTCAAATGTCTTAGGCTGGCTTTCCAGGGGGCCTGACCAAGGCCAGCCTGTCTCCTCTGCCCCAGCAACTCAGCACCAGATTTCAGCCAAAGCGGGGAAAAGAAGAAGGAGAAAGAAGAGGCCCAAAGGGGCCTGCCGGGGAAACCTCGGGAGGAGATCGCAGCTCTTGGGAGCTGCAGGAGAGACAAACTTGGCAAGCAACGGTGAGGTCTTGGCCTGGGCAGGGGCGGGAGCAGGTGGAGAGGAGGAATCCACCTTGGAGACAGCTGTGGGTTGAGTGAGGAGGAAGGAGGAGGGATGGAGAGCTCCTGGGTTTCCGGCACCACGGTGCAGATCGCCAGTATAGTGGAACCCAGGAGGATGGCCAGGTGCAAGTCCCGCAGGCACCATGTCCAGCAGGCTGGGGTGTGTCTGAGAGATGGGTGCCAGATAAGCCACTGTGACTCCCCGTGAAGACAGCAGAGCATGGGATGAAAAAGCAGATGTAGACCCAGGTCTGCTTTTTTGCAAAGACTTGCATTCTCTAGGAGGAGCCAAGATCTAAAGAGATTCCTGAAGGCTGAGACTTGGCTAAGAAGAATGGCAGAGACCAATGTCACACAGGAGGCAAGTGTGAGACATGTATGTTTATGTCAGAGGAAATAGGAAGTCACAGAGGGTTCCAAGGCAAGGAAGTGACAGAGGAGAACCTGGCCTTAGGACAGTCACTGTGCTGGCCTGAGACTGAGATGCTGGAGGCCAGGGGATGAATTAGGAGGCTGCCATAAAGGACCAGACAAGAGAAGATGAGGGAGGAGGTAGCAGACAGGAGCTGACATGGAGAGAGGAGAGATTTCTGTCCCAAGAGCAACTTTGTAAATCAGCTCTGGACAGATGCAAATGTGCCACATCTAAGGGGAGGGGCACCAAGGCTGGGCCACAAAGGCCTCCCCCAACCCTGTGCCCAGCACTCACTCACACGAGAGTCATGGGTCTCTGGGCCCTGGGCGGTGTCCGAGGGGAGCAGAGGAGACCACAGTGCTCAACAGGGATCCGTGGGGGATGCTTCGAGTGGTCGGGTCAGTTGTTCAGCAGAACAAGGAAGGTGAGACGCAGCAGGGGAGAGGGAGACAGCCCTGGTCAAACCCGGAGTCCCGCTCCTGGTGACTGTGACCTTAGGCCAGTTACTCCATCTCTCTGGTCCCTCATTTCCTTCACCTGCAACTGTCATTCAAGAATGTGGGGGTTTTATCACCCCTCTTCACAAGTCACAGGGAAACCAGGGCACCTGACCTCCCCCCTCCAGCTCCTCGCCCCTAGAAGTGAGGAGCAAACGCAGTGGAGGACGCAGGGAGCTCAGGAGGTGGAAAAGTGCCCAAGGAGGAAGCAAACTTTTCAAAGTTAGAAGAGCCATAAAATGCAAGGCGCGGATGCTTCCCCCATTTCCCAGGGAAGCGCCACATTGCGTTTAATGCGCCGCTTCAGATGGGCTGACGTGGGTGGGTGTAAGTTGGGGCTGGGGAGTTGAATGACTGCATAGCGAAGGCAGGCGAGGGAAGAGGAACATTCCAGGCCTGTGTGTGGGGCCCTGCCGGCCAGCTCCAGCTCCTGTTCAGGGAGGACACCAGGCCCACGGGACCCCACGGGACCCCATGGGACCCAGCCTCACTCCCTATCAGCTTTTCTGGAAAGGGGTATAGATGTGCTATGAGAAGCATTGCTGAGCCCATGAGGGCACCTGTCCCCTCAGCAGCCCGGGTGAGCCCCTCCTGGGGGGGCAGGGCTGAGCACACTGTAAGGACCACGGGCTTGACCTACGGGGAGCTGGTCGGTCTGTCCACACCTCCCTGCACAGTGGGCTTTTTGGTCAGCTGTGTTTTCCCCAAACAAGCCTATACAATTAGTTTCTTCTTGTTTCCTAAATTATTTTTGCCACTGCTAATTATTTCACACTCCATATACAAGAGTTATTGGGGTGGGTAATGGGAAGCAAGGGATCGCTTCGCGGGAGCATCGCGGGCTCCAAGACATGAAGGAAACTTTGATTTGTTTTTCTGCTCAGCCGCCCGCTGGAGAGAGGGAACAGAGAAAGCGGAAAGACCAGTGGGGCGGGGTTGGGGGTGGGGAGGGGAGGGGAGAAACAAACAAGGGCTGGGGCTTGGCTTGTCACAGCGTGCCCACTGCTCTGCCTGGGCCCGGCAGGGGACACCTGCCCACAGGGCCAAGGACACGCCCTCCTGTCCCACAGAAAGTACGTGCCCAGTGTGGCTCAGGGAGGGCTGGGCAAGTTAGATGGCGCTTTTTGCCCAATGGCATCACAAAAGGGACACATGTGGGACCTGGCACTGTGCTGGGAGCTTCACGTGTATGACAATAGGCCTGTGACAGCTCACGCCGTCCATCCCAGGGCACAATGTGGAAGGTGGGGCAAGAGAGCTTAAGGAACTCAAGTAATATCACACAGCCAGGAAGTGGTAGAGCCCAGACAGGAACCTGGGTCTGTCTGACACCAATGCCACTGAAGTCCTCTTTGTTCCCAAGAAGGATCCCCCAGGGGAGATTCCCCTGGGAGGATGGCACTTGACATATCGGAAGGGCTTGGCACCACAGTCACCCCCACCTGGCTCTGGGCTCACCGAGATCTTGGCCCCCAAAAGTCCACCGTGCCTGAACTCCAGGCAGGACAGACGTGCCCATCCCACACTCCCGTCTGGGCAACCCCTACGGTGGATGTGTCCCTTTCAGCTTAGCTCTGCTTAAGGGAGGTTGAATTTTTCTAAATATTAACCAGGAATCTAAGTGGGGAAGCAAAACTAGAGACTATAAGAGTTGCTGAAAGAAAGGGTCCGTGGAAGCTGTGCGTTGGCCTGGCTGTGGGTCTCTGCCAGGTGAAGCCACTCCGACCTATGCTGGTGATAGATCTGCCACTTCCTGCTGGGATAGCTGGCCCTGTGCCTCCTCCTGACCAGGGACCCACAAGATACATCCTCTGCCTCAACCAGGCCCAGCCTTAGTGTCCCACAGTGGCCTGCGTGCTCTAGTCAGCCCCAGGACTTCTCTTGGGCTTCCTGCCCCCCAACCCGGGGCTGGAGTCACCCACCACCTTCGCTGGCCCTCGAGCTGCCTGTGGTTCAGGCCCTTTCCTTTGTGAGGAAGCCTCTGCCTGCAGCCAGATGCTGGGAGCTACCTGCAAATGCCAGATGATATCTGTCATTCTAGGCAGCACCCTGGCCCCACCTCTTGGGGCTCCCCATGTTTTTCACAGACACACAAAGAATGAAAATATAACCAGTGGACTAAATGAGAAAACGTGTCCACACCACTCGGCGACATTCCTGGCCCAAGGCTGTGATTCATCGCGCTGGTGGTGACCAGTATTATGTATTTACTAAGAGCTTGCTCTACATGCACTTCCTGGGCACCAGGCATACGTGTTCTCATTTAACCCTCAGCAAACCAGGGAGGTGAGTGCTACTAAACTCCCATTTCATAGGTGAGGAACCGAGACAGACAGTGGCTAAAGAGTCACAAGCCAAGTCACACAGCCAAAAGGTGATAGAACCGAGGAATGTGTGAGCCTGTCTCAGCCACCACCCCACGCATCTGAATGGAATGGGGCTGCACCACTTCGTTCATCCAATTCTGCTCCCCCTTATAAATAAGGCCACAGGCACCCAAAGAAGAAAAATGGCTTATCTTTGGGCATAAACCCTATTTCTGTGATTTCTAGTCCAGCTATCTCCTAAGAGAAAGCTCTTCCAGAAACTCTTGTCCTCTCCTGGCCCCAGAAGGGGCTCTGGGGAAGCCACTCTCTCGCCCTGGGGGGGAGTTCTCTCTGAGCCTGGCTGCCTCTTGCTGGAGGGGAGAGCTCTGATGGAGGCAGGGTGGGGACGGGAGAGTCCAGGGCAAGCATGAGGCAGAGTAAATGGAACAGGGACCTTGAGGGAGCCTACCTGACATTCAAGCAGCTCTCAGTACTTTTTATTGCCACACTATCTGAACCTGAACCACCCATCCAGGTGAGGACACTAGGGCAGGAGTCTTCATGCCCATTTGATGGATGCAGAAACTGAGACCCAGAGAAGTGAAAGGCTTCCCCAAGCCGTGGGGGCAGAAGTGGTGCTAGAACCCTCATAGCGACTTCACTGGGAGTGCCCCGCCCTGCAGGCATGACTGTCAGAAATGGATGCTAAGGGTTCTGAGGGAGGCGACTTGTGAGCTGGGGCCCTGGCTGGGCACAGGATGTGGAGGAGGGAGTGGCTTTTCTGCTGACTGAGCAAGGTTGGTACAGCATTCATGACCCCACGGCAGGCTCTGAGGGCCACGCAGGCTTTGTTGGCTGGAGTGCCCAGAACCTGGCAAGTGGCCAGTGGTCATACGTGCTCGCTGAGCCTGCCCTGGGCCTTGATAAACCTCAAGGGGAAATAAATTCTCCTGTTCCTTGGCTGCAAGCGCTCCTGGAACAGGGGCTGAGCACAGAGCCCTGGGCTGATCTTTGAGGCAGACAGGTGGGGGAGAAGCAGGCACTGCCCAGAACCATCCCAGGGGAGGCCAGGAGAGGGAAAGGGCAGCCTCTGGCCTTTAGATACAGACACTTGCGCTGAAATCCCAGCCTTGCCTCTTCCTAGGTGGTAAGTGACCATGGACGTTCATCTGACCTCTATGAGCCTCAGGCTTGTCCTCGGCAAAATGGAGGAAACGTGTGATGTGTGATGATGATGTGTGATCATACCCAACCGACCTGACACCACGAGGCTCCAGCCCTCTGGCGCCCCCCCCTTCCTTGGCAGCTGATGCATAGACTCCCTTAGGAAGCGAGGAAGGCAGAGCCAGTCCAAGGCCGCGTGCATGGCACAGGCCTCTACAGTTGAGGATAGAGGGGATTGGTGCTACCCAGGGAGCTCAAGGAGGGCTGCCCGGCAGAGGTGAGGTGTCACCTGGGCCCTGGCTGATTGATAAGTGGGAACTCGCCAAGCAGAGAGGGGGATGAGACTATGCTCAGTAAGGCACAAGAGAGGGCACTAGGCGTGGGCCAGGCCTACAGGAGTGTGAGGGAGACCAGGGCAGGAAAGGAGGGAAGAAACCCTGGAAGGGTCGGGGGCTGCCTCAGCTGCCCAGCAGTACCCGGCAGTGCAGCAGGGGGCCTGGCCACGCTCGAGCAACTGAGAGCAGGTACTGGCCTTGCAGGTGGCCTGGGCCCTTCTCCGGGGCCCCTGCACTGTCTTATGAGACACCCTGTACCACCTTCCCGGTGAGAGATAATTACATCCTTTCTGGAAAATAAAGAACAGGAGGAAGAAAAGAAGCCTGAGCCCTCCTCCTCTCTCTCCCTCCCACTCTCCCCGCACCTCCCCCTCCCTCCCGCTCTTGCTCTCTGTTGCTAAGTAGATGGTAGGTTTATTTGCGGCTGTCGGTTCCCAGTAGAAAAATTTCATCTTGGAGAGCCGCCTGGATGGAAATGGCTTCAGCACCGATTTCATGGAGAAGGTCTGTGCGGTAATTAGTGTTCATGAGGGAGGAATTGGACTGGCAGGCTCCCAAGAAAACTACTCCCCAAAAGTTAGCGCGAGTCCAGAGGGCTACATCAAATCCAATTCCAGAGCGCGCATCTCAACCGCTATATTTAGACCAGCAGGCTACACGGGCAGCGCAGAGGCTCGAGGTTCATGGGGGGCCTGGTCGTGGGAGGCGGAGGCGGCCTGCACTGCTGGCACCACGGGAGATGCAGAAACGTGACCGGCTGCAGACCGCTACCCTAGCGACTCTCACTGGGCCCCGTGCATGTCCCAGCCCTTTGAATCCCAGCTTCCCCGGAGCAGGACCTTGGTGAGGGAGGAGAGAAAAGGAGAGAGGAGAGGAGGAAGGGGAGGAAAGTGGAAGTGTGGACCAGCCGTCTGGCCAACCAACTGACTGCAAACACCTACTGCCCCTCGGGTCTGTCACACACGGTCATTCACACACCACTGCAAGGCCCTCCCCACCTCCTTCTTCCTATCTCTCCCCACCAGGGCCTCAGGCAGCACTGCTGACTTCCAGGAAAGCTCCCCAGTGCCCCCATCCCTGGCCCTGGCCTCCCCAGGCCTCTGCAGTCTGAAGCTTGGTTACTGGGCCACACGCCACCTTTCCTGAGGGACACAGCCCCTTCATGTTCCCTCTGTCCTGGCCTATCCCCAGGTTGGGTGCCACTGAGGTCACCTGGTCTTTCTTCTTCTCCTATCCTTCCTTCTCTCCCCAGGCCAGGGCTGGACAAACAGCAGGTGCCTCTGGACACTTGTGGAAGGAATTGAGGCCAGCAGCCCTCAGAGGCCTGCCAGGGGCTGGGGCTCCACCTTGTCCCACCTGGGCCTTCGGGCTGAAGGAGAAAGTAGAAGCAAGACTAAAATCAGAATTCTGATTCTTCCTTCCCATTTTCATTCTCTGGGATTTTCCCAGTGCCAACCTGCTGCTTAGGTGGGGATTTACAGATAAGGAAGCCAAGGTCCCCAGAAGTCCAGGCACTTAAAAGAAGGACACCATCCTGGCCTCCAATCTAAGTTGCAGCTTCCAACCTGGTATCTTCTTACGGTGCCCCGCTGTGCGGGCCTATGCATTGAAGGTGTCCCTCTGTCTGCATCCCAGCTATGCCCACCTTCTGCTCACTCCGGTCCTGGACCTCTGTTCTCAGCTAGCCTGGCCTCTGGGCCGCAGTGCACTTTGCTAGCACCATGGGAGACTTCTGAAGTCAGCCCCCCACCTCGTAGAGTGTGTAGAACTGGGGGAGGGGATTCTGTGCGCAGCCTCAGAGGAGGGTCCCGCTGCCCGAGAGCAGGAATTCCAAAGAGAAGAGACCAGCAGCCAGACCTCCTGTCCATCCCAGCCTCCCCAGCCAGACTTCCTGGCTTTGGGGGTACAGTCAGCTCAGCCAGTACAAAGAAAAGATCTAGAGAAGATGTGCTGGGAGCCAGAGAAAGGGTAAACCTGAGGATGCAAAGACAGAGACACCCTCACCTGCAGGAGTCAGACCCATTGTGGAGGTAACAATGCCAGGCCTCAGGCTGGCTCTGCCTGGCACAGCCCTGCGGCCCTGCAGCACCCCTGCTCAGCCCCACTCCTTCCCAGCCCAGACCCTTTCCAGGTCATCGAGGACAGAGGACAGAGCCATAGGCATCTCTGGGACATGTGAGCACCTTAGACCTGTGCCTCCCTCTGCTGCAGCCCTGGCCACAGCCAGCCAGCCATCCACCCGAGCAGGGGCAGGGAGACTGGATGCAGTCGGCCCACCCTCCTTGCACGGATCTGCTCTCCCTGCTCCCTTCCGCTTGTGCAAAGCCTTGGAGACACCTCCACCTTCAGACTCACAGTCCACTTCCTCCCCAGTCTTTCTGGGCCTTCCATGTTGACACATGGGCTTGCTCCCTGCTCCTCAGGGCCGCCCGGGACTCTCCCACTCCCAGACACCTGCTCTCTCCATTCACCCCAAGAGGCTGACCCACAGGCCTGAGCTCTAGTTCTCTTGCTGACCACGTGAGTCTTGGGATGACTGTTTAACCTTGGCCTACAGATGCATCCTTTCCCTCCTCTGTGTAAGCGAGACATATACCTCCTACTTCCCCATCCCCCTCACTCATTCATTCATTGATGAGCCACTGGCACCAGGACTGTGCTGCATGCTGAGGATGCAGATTCATGGGTAGGAATTATTATCAAACCCATCTCACAGAAAAGGAAACTGAGGTCCAGAGAGGTCTGTTGACTTGCTGGAGGCTGTGATTTCCCCATTGAGGGCTTGCTCAGGCCGCCTGTCGTCTACCCCTTCCGCTATGCTTCTTGTCCCCACACCAGGCCCCATGCCAGGAGCAGGGCAGACAAGAAGCCATAGCAGAGGGGGCTGGCCCTGCCACATGGTGCTCACAGGGTCTTCTTGGGGAGTCAACGGGTAACATGGGCGAGAGTGCTGGATACACATTCGTTCCCTTCCCGCCAGGGACTTATTCCTCCTACTCAATCCCAGCCGCACTCCCAGCAGCTCCCATCCCTCCCAGGTCATCCCATCTCAGTGCTGCCAGGGTCCTGACCACTCTACGTGGAGATCCGCGTCCCCTAAACCCTGCCTGAAACTCCCCCAGGTTCCTCTCTCAACACCCCCCCAACCAGCCCACATTCCTCTCACAAAAGAAACAATTGACACTGAGGTGCCTCTTTGGGGAAGCATGAAGCCAGCTCTTTGTCACCCAGGTCCCTGCCAGCTCATTACACCTCCTGTCATTAGCATATTACATACCCGAGGTAAACAAAACACACTCGAGTCTCAGACTCTCAGCGCACACCGTCAGTCACTCTGAGCACCACGCCGCGTACTGGCCTGCGCCGTGCAGGAAACACGGAGAAGGTCCCTGTCCCTGCCAGTGTGTATGGGGGCAGGTTAGAAAACCGAGGGACGTGTGCAGGTCCTACAAAGGCAGTACAAAGGCCAAAGCCATTTTTCACACTGCAGGGAATTTTAGGCATCACATCACAACTATTACTACTGACAGTGACAGCAAGAGTGAGACCCGCCCCAAGAATCGCACCCCAGGTGCTCTGCTGGACACTCCTGACCCCAGCAGGTAAGTGTCATTATCCCCATTTCCAGGTTCTGGGAGAGGCGACGTGAACTACCGTAGGGCTCCCAGAACAAAGCAGGGGCTCCGCCAGAACCAGACCCACCTCCCTCCGAGGTCCCAGCCCTCACCCAGACCCCAGACTCCCTGCGGATGATGACACTCAGGTCACAGGGGTTGCATAGCTTTCCCAGAGTCACCAGCTGGTTGGTAACAGAAACCTCAAGGTCCCGCGTTCCTGTTGTCTAGGGATGGGGAAAATGGTCTGTCTGGAGTGGTCAGGAGGGAAGTTAAATAGGTAGACAAGGAGAATATGGAGTTCTGGTCACAACACAGAAAAAGAATGGCAAGAAGGGAGGGAGGGAAGGAAGGGGAGTAGAAAGGAAATAGAGAGGAAGGGAGAGAGAAGGGAAGGAGAGGAAAGGGGAAAAGAGGAAAAGAAGAACAGAAAGCGAGAAAGCAAAAGAAAAATGTTGAAGGAGGTTTGGCGCGATGATGCAGACCCCAGACTCACTCTGCTTTGTCTTTGCACATGCAGAGCACATCCTGGCACATCCTTCACTTAAGGCCACTCCGGGCTGGGGGTGCACTCAGGAGCTCCTCCACGGAGATCTCCCCCAGGCAGAGTTGAACAACTGCCTCCACGAGGCAGCAGAGGCCAGGTATCGGGACAGGGGCTCTTGGCAGGCAGCCTGCCCCAGCTCACCTGCTGGCTCTGCCATGGACCTGGCTGCCACACCTTGCGCCAGTCTTTAATCTTTAAGTGCCTCGGTTTCCTCACCTATAAAATGGGAATGATATTAGTACTATTTTATAGACTTACAATAAATGAGTCAACACATATAAAGCACTTAGAACAATGCTCAAAACACAACCAAAAATCAGTGAGTGTTTTCTGCTATCACTTGTGCCACTAATAATAGGCCCTGCACCAACTGTAGCTAGGTAGGTGTGTTTGTGGCACACTCATCACCTAACCTTGCAAGTGCGTTTATCCAGAGTCTCTTTTAAAGCAGGGGGTGTGTGTTTCATGACGAATTGTGGGCCATCCATAAATGGGTGTGAAATGAATGAATGGATAAATGAATGGAGCATCTTGTCACTCCATCCACAGATGACAGCACCCCAGATCCCAGTCACATGGTTTGTTGGGTCTGGTGTTCCAGTCATCTGATTAGTTGGCTCAGTTGCTTTCTCGGTGGGCTGCGTGGGCATGTGAGTGGGTCTATGGGTGGAGAAGCAGCAGAGCTGAGTGCTGGGCCCTGTCCTGCTCCCATCAGCCTCCTCCCCATTTGCCAACCCCTCTCCCAACCTCGGGCACTCCTGTGAATCGGCAATGAATGAAGGATGACTCAGGGTGACTCTAGCCCTTCTCAGGATCAAGGCCATCTGACTCTCAAGCAAAAGCCAGAGCCCCTACCCCTCTGAAAAATGTGAATGTCACCTCCACTAGGGCTCCGGATTTGAGAGATTAGCTCACGGAGGCCAGCATCCCGGTCACATTTGCCGGCTCCTTCTTTGCCGCAGCGCTCAGGTTAAATATTACTAAATGCCTGTGATTGAACCTATCGAGTGGAGTTGGGCGAAACCCAAAGCCCAGCCAGAAGCATGGCTTAAACGGCAAGACTATGAGACAAAGACACCCTCCATCGAGAGCTGGACTGTGGCCTGCCAGGACTGTGTGAGATTGTTTTTCTGCTTTTAAAAAGAAAATCACATTTTCCAAACATTGATCCTGTAATATGGGACTCCTGGCTATTGGTCTTTTCAAAATAGCCTGTCTTGGATGCTGAGGTTGGAATTTCTTGCTTGGTGTGCTTCTATTTTTTTACATTTTGTTGTTGTTGTTGTTCTTAAAGTGAATTAGAGCCTGTTAGGAAGGAGCCAGAGGAGAGAGGCAAGATAAATTCACCTCACCAGCAGGTCCTGAGTGCCTCCATGTGCCCAGTCCCCTTCTGCTTCTGGTCAGCTCAACCCCACCACTCTTATGAGACCCTGTCCTGGGCTTGGCAGGGGGTTCTGGAGAAGAGGGGCAGCCCTGTGTTCTGCAGTCTAGTGAGGGGACATGATCCCATAGATCAGAACAGCAGAAACCTGTTCAACCAAGCACTCGTTTGAATGCATCAGACACAAACGTGGAAGGGCCAGGAAGCCAGGGAGGGTGACACTGAGGATCCGCAACTTGAATGGGTGGAAAGGGTAGGAGGGTCTGCTAGAGGACTCGGGATCAGGGAAGGTATCCCTGATGGGGGTAAAGAATGAGCAAAGGCCCTGTGGTGATATGGAGATACATGGCTTAACAGTGTGACCCCCAGGGTGGGTCTGTCCTAAGAAGCCACAGAGGGACCTGTAAGTCCACTGCTTTGCTGGTGTGATCTATTCTCCTTTCATGGGGGAAAAGAGCCAGAGAGGTCAATCCCCACCCCATCCCCACCTTCTCCCCGACACAATGACATCGTGAGGCCAGAAAGCTGTCCCTGCAGATACGTCAGGGAGAGTCTCGGGCCTGAGGATAGCGGTGGGGGCTTCAGGAGCGGCCCACGGAGATTCCTCTGAGCTCCCCTCTGCACGGGGAAGAGGCCCCTCCCAGGGGAAATGATCCACTTTTCAATTTAACCAGCTCCAGCAAGGGAAATTCTGTGCCACTCAACTGAGCTCCCTCTGTGGGTATAAGACCCACACACGACCCAGCAAATGATGCCGGCCACTGGAGGCTCAGATGGGGGACCCCGTGTGAGCCCGGTATGCTGAGGGGTTCAGGGTGCCAGATGGGGCTGAGCCACATGGTCAGCTAGTGAGGCTCTGAAGTTTAGACCAGACAGGCGAAGCGGAGAGGGAATCCCAGGTGCAGGCGGGGAGGAGCAAGGCGGAGGCTTGGAAGCCGGCTGAGATGAAGGCTACAGTTCCCCTCCCCACACCAGGTAAGATGTGTCTAGCTTTCGTCAGAGGTCCAGCCTGCTGCCCATGTCATGTGGGTTAGCAGTGAGTCCGGTCTTGTCACGGAGGCCTCTGAGAGGCCCTTCCACCGTGGGACACAGTGGGCAGGTGCGCCGTTCCCACTGGGTCGAACCTGGCTTCGCACCCTGTCCTAAGAGAATTCAAAACAGGAAGACCTAAACTCCCAGCCAGGTTAGTTAGAAAGGAACATACTTCAGTTACTAGGCTCTAGCAAAGAATTTGGCACTCTGGTGAGCAGCAAATGCCCTGGATGCATTTAAAATCCAAACTCGGTGCTTGGCTAGAGTGCTCTGCAGGGAAGCCCACGCATGCCCACATTTGACATTTGAGAAGGCACCTATGATAGAAGGTCAGGCGCCACCTCAACTAACTCCACTGGGTCCCTGCAGGAAGAAAATAAGGTCATCCCTGAACCCCTTACCCCAAGGGAAGGCCATGGACTAGGGGGTAGAGAGGGAGGACCTCTCCCATCCAGGTGCCCCAGTGCCCCCTGAGGGCAGCCTATCTTCACACTGCCCTCCGACACGGCCCAGGGCCCCTGGAGGAGGCAACAGGAACCAAGCCCAGAACGAGCCATGAGGAGACCTCAGGTCTCTGCTCTCTCTCACCATGGCCACATCACAGAGCCTGGCTCAGTCTCAAGCTTCTGGCTATCAGATGCTGGTGACACCCCCTTGCCTACTCCGAGGTGTAAGCATGGTGAGACCATGGGCGTGACTGCACTCTGGCAAGCCAAAGCCCTGCCAAGGAAGCACAAGAAAGGAAGCAGTGGGACCGGGGAGCCACTGGCCAGAGAAGGAGCGCATGCGCAGCCCCATGGCTGCAGGAACGAAACCCGGCGAGTGTGGTCAGCTGAGCAGGGGTCGCTTCTCCCGCAGGCTGGGCACTGGAAAGGCTGCCTCCTGCCCTGGGCCAGTGCCTGCCCCCTGAGCCTTGTGGAACCACCAGCCCTGGCCAGAGACTGAGGACCTCTTTGCTGAGAAAGGGGACAGGCCATCAATATGTCATGTCCACTTTTTGTCCCTCTTCACAAAAAGTGCTATAAAGATGGAGCAGCCAACACCATGCATGTCATTCTCTGAGGTCTGCAGCTCCTCATCCAGAGGCAGTTAGGGCCCCCATCTGCACCTGCTCCCTGTGCTCAGCAAGAAGAGAAAGAGAAGGCTGGTCCCGTCCCCTGGGAGTCTCCAGTCTAGGTGGGGGGACATCTGGAGCTCCCCAGCTCTGTGCACATCTCTGTCTGGTGGACGCAAAGGGCAGACAGGGTTGAGAGAAGTGTGATGCGTGCTTAGAGTCCCAGTGAGCAGTTCACTTTCCCACACCATACAGTGGCGTTCGCTTGTCTCTGTCCAAACTCATTCATACTCTAGAATGGACCGTGTTCTTCTCCCGAGTTTCTGGCTTAAAGAGAGGAGACTCAGGAGGGCAGAGAAGGGGTGCATGCATAGCCCCATGGCCACAGGAACGAAACCTGGCGAGTGTGGTCAGCTGAGCAGGGGTCAGGCTGCCTCCTCTGAGGAAGCTGGATATATCCTGCCACCAGGGCCTGAGCGATGTGCTGACTTCCCCAACCTTATGCCCCACCTGCCCCACACCAGGTCCTCTCCACTCACACCCACCCGGCCAGAGGCAGAGTGGAGTTCAGCAATCCACGCATTGTATGCCATCTGCCACTGGGGGCACGGGAGTAGCAACTCCTATAACAGAATATTTCCACTGGGGGCAAACACATATAAATGCAAGGTAGACAAAGACATATATGATTCTAACTGACAAATAAGAGGGATGATTGCCAAGGGCCGTGAGAGATGTTGGGGCTGGTGTAATCAGGGAAGGCTTCCTGGAGGAAGTGGCTCAGCCTCTCCTAGAACGACATGTGAGCTCTCGAGGAGGGAGGCATGGGGCCAGGAAGGAGAGGCAAGAGCAATGTCCTAGGGCTTGGGTTTACCCTGATGAGGGTGGAGAAATAAGAGGAAGTGAGAGTTCCACTCTGTGGGTGAGCAATCACTGTCCCCTCCTGTGGAGAGGGGAGAGCTGCAGGAGTTGTTGGAATACCAGCAGGGAGGACTCTTGGAGACAGGGAGGAAGGTCCAGGCAGCAAGGACTAGGGGGACTGGGAACGGCCAGGAAAAGTCCTAGGAAGATGGCAGGATGGTCAACCAGTGGCCGGGCACATAGAAGAGTAGAGAGTGGCACAGCCCCACTGGGTCTTTTCCCTGTCTGTTCCCCAGCTCTGTTGAGCACCAAGAACCCACCGTCAAGTTGGTCACAGTTGAGATGGAGAATGAGGCTCACCCTTGAGGCCAGCTGTGGGTAGTGTCAAGGGCGAGGCTACACGGAATCCACGGAAGGTGAGACCACAGCGGGAAATGCTCAGGGATGCACCGAGGAGAAGGATCCAAGAGGTGCATTGTGAAGGCTGTGTAGACACGGGCCGGGCATTGGAGGTGGGAGGACATTCCCAGAGGAAGAACTGCTCTGTAGCTGTCTCTCCCTCTTGTGGATGAGGACCTCTGCTTCAGCGGGGACCAGGGAGGCCGCCCTGGCCCAGCCAGACCAGGGGAGACAGAGGCTGGATGGGGGCACAGGCATGACCTCACAACACCAGTAACCCTCTTTCCAGGGAAGCTGAGGGCCTTCCCTCCCTCCCTCCTGCTCTATCCATCCAAGAGAACTTCTCTGCAGGGCCCACATGTGTTTTAAATCCTCTAGGTGAGTCTCAGGTGCAGCCCAGGGTAGAACTGCTAAGCAACGTGCGATTTCAGGCACCGTGGCAGGTGGATATTTGGGGCAGAGTCCCCTCTCTGCCCCGAGGTCTAGCTAGTGGGTCTCCTGCTCCCTTCCCCTTCCCCACCTCCCCAGCTTTTTCCCACTTCCTCCAGGCCAGCCAATTCCAGGGCCTGAAGGATCTGATGATTTATTAAAGTCCAGATCTTCCTATTCTAGGGCCACCTTCCTCTGGCTAATTCTGTAATTCAATTAGTAGGAAGCCGAGGCCGGCTGGGGTGGGAGGAGGGCGTGCGGCGCATCGGGAGCCTTCCCTTCCGTGATGATTACACCCCAGGCTTCAGCCCTGTTCAGAGCTGGGCAGGAAATTGTACTTCCTTCACTTCACAATGACAAGGGCCTTTTATCCCCACACACGGGGGCTTTGTAAATTACTGCCATCTCCGTGCAATTAATTCTACTGTGCCGTGTTTTTCCCCCACGTGGGAGAGGGCACCGCCCACCTTATCAGGCACAGCAGTGCCCCTTGCACCCTGGTCTGCAGGCTGCCCCTGCTGGAGAGGGGTGTCTGCCTCCCCCTGACCCCACCACCTGTGTCCTGGCTTCACAACACCCTCTGGGCACTCACCTCTCCAGCCTCACCCTCCTCCTCCCTTCCCTCCCTATTCTGCCCCCATCAAGCTTCCCAATCCCTCTTCAGCGCCCAATCCTGGGTCTCCTTCTTCCCCCACCCTCAAAGGCCCTCTAGGTCTCCAGCCACAGACACCTGAGCTGGAGCTCGGCCCCATTTAGGCCCGTAGCTATAGAAGCCACTGTCTCCACCCTCACCCACCACTGGGCTGACAGTCTGTGCAGAGACACAAGACACAGAACTGGTACAAAGAAGGGACACATAAGTAAGAATGGTATGTGGGAAAAGGTGACATGGCTACATAAGAAGACGTGAGCATGGGCCCAAGTGTTCAGCACACACAGTAGAGTCCTGAGTGTCACAGGAGAGGCAGGTCCTCCAGGGCCAGCTGTCCGCTACTGCAGGGGGTCCGAGCCCAGGGATCAGCTGGTGAGCGCAGCACTGTGGTGTGACTTCTCACCCCACAGTTATGTTGCCTCTTGGCCCCGCCCCACCACAGAGGATTGTCAGAGCCCGGTCCTGCACTGCCAGGCTGCAGTTTGGTCCTGCTTCAGGAAAGTGCTCACCCTTGAAGGCGGGAGACTCAGGGGCTGAGCTGGTGCTGGAAGAAACATCTGAGACAGGGACAGGAGAGGTGGGAGCTAACTCACCTAACTCACCCAGAGAGCCCCTGGGTCACTTGGTAGGTCCTCACCTTAGGTCCCACCATCAGAGTCAGCTGGGAGGGCTCTAGGAGAATAGGAGGGGGAGACGGGGAGGTGTCTCATCCTCCAAGCACCAGCCCCCAGGTCTCAGGGCCAAAGGACCAGAGGATTCACATTTACAGCCTGCTGGGCCGAGAGCACCTGCCCACCTCCTAGAGCTGCAGCAGCCAGCTCCCTAGCTCAGAGGAGCCTCTGGGGCACACACCTAGCTGCCACCCCACCAGGATAACCTCCCCTATGAAGTGTTTGCCAGCAGGCTGACGCTCAATGATCTTTGTCTGTCTCCTCAAAACAGGCTGTGAGTCCTGCACCTGGTCGGGCTCACCCATTCTCACCCATCCTTTTCCTTCCATCTTCCTCTTTCAGCAAAGATTTTTTTCTGTAAATTATGCAAGTGATACACGGATACATTCTGGGTCTAAATGTGTTCAACAAAACAACAAAAAAGTGAAAGTCATGGGAGACATCCCCCCTACTCCCCACCCCATACTCCGTGTTTTCAGCTTGGTGTGACTTCTAGACTTTGTCCTTTGCATGTGAACACAGCTATGAGGACACATGGAATGGGTTGGGTGCGTGTCCCTAGTAGATACATGGCATCTATGATTGTACAACTTGCTTTTCCCATCTGACAGTGTGGCTTTCTGTGTTGGTACATTGAGGATCATTTCATCTTTTTAACTGCTGTAGAGTATTCACAGCTTAAAAATAAAAACATTCCTGCCCTGAGGGATATTTAGGTGGTTTTCAATTTTTTGGCAATTTCAAAGAGCCGCAGTGGAGCCTTGTTTCTCCGCTGTAAGCACAAGTGTTCGCATAGGATCGGGACTTCGGAGAGAATCGCTGGGTCTGAAGCTAGGAAGTTCTCTGTGCCACCAGCCCCAGCTCCAGGAAGGATGGGGCTCCCTTCACAGACCTCCTTGAGCCTCCAAGTTCAGAGCCAGCCAGGATAGCCTCTCTCCCACACTGTCCTGTGTGGTTACACGGCTGCTCCCTGAGAGAATCCCATTTCCCACCTCGACTGTGAGTTCCCAAAGGGCCCCACCAGAACATCTCCGGGGACACCTCTGTACATCACAGGAGAGTGAGTCTGGCAGATCTGGCGGCTGCCAGGCTGAGGCTGGCATGGCCCATCTCCCCACCTTCCAGCTGCACACCCGCACAGCCCCTCCTCAACCCCGTGAGGAGCAGGAATGAGTGACAGAAGTCAGAGCCAGCTGGTCCGGGTGGGGGTTCTGTGTGCCCCACCCCCACTCTCTCCAAGGAGAGACCAGTGAGTGTCAGATGGTTGAGGCTGGGGCACCCTCATTTCCCCACCCCCCCGAGCCCCACCTCAGCCTCCACCGCAGGCCCACCCTCATCCACAGCATCCCGTGATGGCAAACCCTCCTCCTGAAGCCCCCTCCCCAAAGCTGTCATTCTGCCAGAGAGTCCGTATTAGTAACTGCTTAGCCGCATTTGCCTTTCCCCAGGAGCTTAAATGAGACAACTAATCTCTCCTGGTGGACTGTCAGATGGAAAAGATGATTTTGAAGGGCCGGGGTGGGATGGCCCCAGTCGACTTCTGTGTACAGCTGGTCCATCCTCACAGAGGTGGGGAAGGAAGGGGGCTTTGAGCCTCCCTGACCCCCCGCTTCCCAAGAGTGAACTGACCCTCACACTATGCTCTGCAGTGAGTCAACGCTGGAGATGGTTGTTCATACTCGCGGCAAGCAGGTCTCCCCACAAGCTTCAGAGAGCGATTGCTGTCCCCGTTTTACAGATGAGGAAACTGGAGTTCAGAGAGGCGAATCCAGAAGTGTCCCCTGGCTGGTGAGAGGCTCTCTTGGGCAGAGCTGGGCATTGGCCTTTTCAGAGGATTGACTCAGGGTGAGCGTGCACTGTCAGGCTGAACAGGCTTGAGGAAGCTTTTGGCACAAGAACCCTCCCAGCAGGGACCCGCCCATCAACCCTCTCAGTGTCCACAGGGCCTTGGTGGGCGCTCAGTGGCCTCTGAGCACTATTTCTGTGTCCCTCCCTGGCCTACTGCCCCACCAAATTCAAGGAGGTATTCGGGCATTCCATGCTTTCAACCAACATGCACAGAGCTCCACCCTGTGCAGGGCACTGAGAACCAGGCAGGAATGGGAACAAAAGCAGGTTCCCGATCTCCTCTGAGCACGAAGAGACTGCCAGTCACTGAGCACATATGCATCGATATGTCAGGAGTAACAGGTGCTAAATGGAGCATGAGACAGGACAAGGGGTCAGAGAATATGTAAGTTTGGGGCGGGGGGCTCTGATAAATAACATGGCCAAGAGAGGTGTCTCTGAGGTCACATTGGAGCAGAAACCTGAGGGAAGTGAAGGAGCAAGGCTGCGGATGGTGGGGGTGCATGGGGGGCCATCTGGGCAGAAGGGACCACCAATGATAAGACCCTAAGGAAGAGTGTGCCTGGCGGGGCTGAGAAACCGGGAGGCCAGTGAATGGGCAAAGGGAAGACAGGAAGAAGGTAAATTCAGGGGGTGGAGATGGCAGGGGAGGCCACGCGGGGTCTGGGGGCTCTGAAAGATTCTGTTTCACAATGGAGTTGTGAGCTCTCTCAAAAACTGTGGCAGATATTCCTGGAAGCTGGACAAAAGCAACAGATTCCTTTTCCTCTGGTATCCTCTTGTTATCCTGGGCCATGGAAACAATATGGTCACTTCCTTCTCCTCCTCTTCCTCCCTCCTCCCTCCCCCACAAGACTGCCCCTGACCTTGTCCCAGGCTGGCTTGCCTGCATGCAGCTGAGGCAGTGGCCGCCTCCTGGCTACAGGCAGAGGACAAGGCCAGCAAGGGGACGAGGGGACGGGAGGAAAGACGCCCCCGGGAGAGGCAGGCGGCAGCACGAGGGACGACGTCACGGGGGCCTCTGACCGCTATTCATTTCAGTCCCCGGGTGTCTCCATCAATAACCGTCTGCCAGTGACCAGGAGGAAGGAGGAGGGGGAGGAAGGAGGGGTGATCTGGGGTCTGGACAAGGGAGGGATGAGATGGAGTGGGAGAGAGGCTCCTTGGCAGCTCCTCCCAGCCTGGGGCAGGAGCTGGAGGTGGGGAGGGCAGAGTTTCTATCTCCCAGTCTTCTCTCCCTGCTTCCTTCTTCCATCTCTGTGTCCCCTTCACAAATACATCCCCTTTCCACCTCCTCTCTGAAACCAGGAAGGAAGGTAGGCAGGACCAATTTCTACACTGGAAGAGGAGGAAGGGGGTTTGAATTGGGCACAAACTGCATGGTGGAAGAGTCGGAAACTGCAGTGAACACCAGGAGCACTCTGTGCCCGGCAACAAGAACAAACCTGGTGACAAGGACTAGTGCAGGCTCCAGACTGGCACCACCAGCCTGCAGGCCTCATGAGAGGGTGGCCTGGGACACAGGGCCTGGCACAGAGCCCGGTATAGAGAAGGCACTCAGGAAATAAATGGCCATGAGATCTCCCCAATGGCTGGCTGTGGCGGTGGGCTGGGGATGGACTAGACCAGTCAAGGAGGGCTGCCTGGAGTAGGCAGAACTTGAGCAGATTCCTGCAAGGTGGACTGGGTCGGGAGAAGTGGAAATGGGGAGAGAAGGCAATACCAGATGAGCAGGCAGTGAGAACAGAAGAATGAGAGTTGGAGGGGAGCACAGGTTACTGGGGGCCTCGGATAAGATAACGGGAGAAAGAGAGAGGAACAGGGGAGGATGGCCCACCTTCTCTGGGGCAACTGTTCCCCATGGGACTCAAGCCTGCTTTGGCCATAGTGGGCTTTTCCACTTTCCCCGTGGTTTCAAGCCTTGCAGGCCTCCCAAGCTACCCTCAGCCACATGTGTGGGCAGAGGAAGAGGCCCCTGCCACTGGCAGCTTGAGAGAACCCCGATAAAGACTCCCCCATCACTAAACACTCCCTGCCTTGTCACATGCCTGAAGGCCAGGACGGACAAGTCTCCCCTTCAGTATATTGCTCTGCACAATCTGGATTCCCCGCAAGGAGGTACGGGTGTGGCCCTGTTAGAGTCCATCAATGGGAGAGCTAGACTGAACCCTCTCAGTTCACAGATGGGGAAACTGAGGCCAGACAGGGGATAAGATTTGCCAGGGTCACCCAGGGAATTAAAGGCAGAGCAAGGGGTGCCTCAGGCCCAGCGCTGTGCCTCAGTGGTTGGACACACCCAAGAAGCCCTCTGACTGGGAGGGGTGTGAAAACCATCCCTCACTGCAGATGCGACAACAGGGATGGGGGCAGGAAACACAGGGGACACATGACATCCCCACCTAGTTCATCAAGACAGCCTGGCCTGGGGTCCTCCTTACGGATGGAGCCTTTATTTGGAAGGTCTGGAGGGTCCCTCCATCATCCCTGATGGAACAGCCGCCAGCCCTCCTCGGGGGCCGGAACGAGGGTTCGTGGTCAAGTGTGGCCAGAGGTGCGGGGGTGAGGGGTGGAAGCTGCCCCTTCTGGGAGGTGTAGGGCTGGCGTTGACACTGCCAGAAACAGCGCCCTGAGGGAGAGGGCAGAGAGGCCTGAGGCACCAGGGCGCAGGGACAAGGACAGACCCGTGGGGAGAGGGGGTGTGGTGGGGGGAAGATGCAGGGTGGGGAGACTCCGCGGAGGGAGCAAAATAGAAAAGCAAAGGGAGGGACGAGAGGCAGACAGACGGGAACACGGAGAGGCAGCGAAGCTCCGAGTGGAGTGCACAGGAGAGGAGAGGTGGGGAGAGGGACGAAGCGCAGGGAGGGGGCGGGCGCCTGGAGGGCGGGCGGCAGGGCGCGTCGGCGGGCCCGGGGCGCCCCACTGACCCTTGTCGGCGCTTGCTTCCCTCCCCAGGCTGCGCTTTCCTCACCTACTGCGAGCGTGAGTCAGCGCTGAAGGCCCAGAGCGCGCTGCACGAGCAGAAGACTCTGCCCGGGGTAAGTGGCACCCGCCGCGGCGCGAGCGACCGACGCGCCGACAGGGGGCGACTGCGGGAGGCCGAGGCGGGGAGATGGCGGCCGGGGCCCGCCGCCCGCCTTCGCTCGGGAGCTCGCGCCCGCCCTGCGTGCTCCCCGCGGCCGCGAGGCGCGGGTGGGTGGAGGGCGCGTGGGCGCCCGGCTCAGCCTCGCGCGGCCGCCTCGGTCCTCGGCCGTCCAAGCCCGACGGAAGCCGGGGCCGGGGCCGACTGGGCCGGGGCCGGGGCGCGGCGCCAGCGCGGGCAGCCCGGGGCGGGGGCGCGGCACGTCCCGGGCCCGGGAGCCCAGCAGCCTCGGCGGCCGCGCGTGCGGCGGAGTGCGCCCATCCCGTGCGCCCGGGCTGCTCCCGAGCGGGCCCGGCTGGGAGGGGGCGCCTCCGGGCCCGAGCTCGGCGCCGCGAGTGAGATCACCGCGGTTTATTTAAGGAGCCAGCCCTCATCTTTGATAAACTATCGCGCCTCGGCCCTGGTTTATAGCTTCTGTGCGGGGGAGAAGAGAATTATTTATGGCCCCCCTAACTGGGTGTGATATCAGCCATGGCTATTATCGAGGCTAGTTCATCACCATAAAATAAGAAGTGTTCCTCGGGTCAAGGGTCTGCGCGGTCTCTCCTGTGGGTTCAGAGAGACGGGGCGGTGGGAGGGAGGAGGTGGAGATATACGGCTGCTGAGTATCTACAGATAAATGGAAAGATGTGTGTTTGTGGGCATAATTTAAAGAATTTATAAATATACAGTGTTTAAGCGTATACAATGGGCACTGCAGGGAAGCACGTGTGTTCTATATATATGCACACACATGCATGTTTACATTCTTACCAAGCCAACCGTATGTAAACACACGTTTCCATTTCTGCCCCACAGCGGGAAAGGTTAACCAGGTAGACGGAGAGAAAATGCAACCCGGGGCAGGGGCAGCCTTCTTTTACATCAAAGATCTTTCTTTACCCGTTTAGGGGTGGGGAGTGCTGGATTGCACAGGGCCTTCCTTCCATTAAGACAGCCTTTGTATTGTATTTTGGTATTTGTGATTGCAAAGCACGGGGCTGAGTCATCTTAATAACATACCCGCAGATGCAAATATATGGAAATTGAGCACCGCACGGATTTTGTGTGAAGCCCAGCTCTGGCAGGGTGGCCATTCCCCAGTTGGTTTTTTAGTGGCGAGGCTACATGCACATATATTATAGTAATTACTTTCTGGGTGCCCTCTGTAAGATGGCAGAAATATGCTCCACATCGCCCCATGTTATGTGTGAAGCATAAAGCCATATTGTAAGATAATCAAAGGCTTCTGAGAAAGGTTTGTGCTGATTAATAAAGTGTTTATGGTACTTTGTTTTGGGGGAAATTGTGATAGATATTTTAGAGCCACCCAAATGGAATAGAAAATACCACATTGTTATGGGAGGCCCTTCATCAGCTGGAGAGAGATTGCTGGGGAGTTTCATGATGGCTAAAAGCTGGAATCAGATGGGGAAACAGAAAGAGAGAAGGTGGGAGGGGGAGGCTTAGGATTTTGAAGGGGGAGAGAGGCTGAAAATTTCAGTAGCAAGCGTGGATTGTTCAGGATCTAACATTAACTTGTGGTTGTTTATTTTACATATAATAGAATAGCTAAATGATGGAGTGTATTAGTTCTTTAATAATTTATAGAAATACTTTGATGTTGCAGTAATTACATTAAAGGTCACATATCAAAGGTAATTTGGTTGAGCAGCTGTGATGGTTTCTCAGAAGCAATCAATATCACTGTCCGTGGTGCTGATTTCACCAAGGGGCCTGCCAGATTAAAGAAGGCTTATTACCAGGCAGAAAGGCCCAGGGGAAATCAGGAGCACATTGGAGCGACGCGACAGCCCCCCTTCCACCGATAATTAACACTGTTCCCCATAATCTGTGCTAATCCTTCATACTGGGAGATCCAGTGGCATTTTTCTGAAATCACAAAGACAAGTTGGGTAAGTTGGAGAGAAAGGGCAAAAAGAAACGTGAATATATGTTGGGAGAGGGGAGGAGTGAAGAGAGGCTAGCAACAGAGCTAAAACATAGCCTAGAGTCCCCTTGCAGTGCCTGGAACACCGTCCTTTCTTCAAAGGCTTCACGGGGAGACTCATGGCCTCAAAAACCTCATCATACAATTCTCAGGGCAGGTACGGCCCACAGAGGGGAGGAAAGGGAAGAAAAGGTAGGATTGCAGCACGAAGTTCCCAGGGCACATCGTCCCTGCACAAACTCACATGCACACAAATGGAAAACAAAATGACAAGTAAAATTATTCTTTAAAGTGGAGTCATTTTGATTCCAGAAAGCAGAACTGGTATTATTATTTTCGGTTAGTTTTCTCCTTTGAGAGCAGAAGAAGTGTGCCGCTAGCAAATGCAGGGACAGGACTGAGCAAATGCTCTCACCCATCCAAATAATAGGTGCTCCCGCCAGCTGAGGCTGTGTTCATGGCTGCCTGCTTGGTTGGGGGGCAGAGGGGGACCTCTTCGTGTCTGGGGTGACCACACTTGGTGCCCCAGTGAGCACACTCTATGTCTGACTAAGGAGAATGAAATTGAAAAAAAGAACCTGGAAAACTGGTAACCTCAGCAATTTAGGCACTTTTCCAGACTTCAAAATCCATTAAAATCAATCCATTAAAATCAGCCCTCCACTTTTCACTGAGGAAAGAAAGAGGGGAAAAGATAGTACAGGCAGCCTGTTCTGTTTCCTAGCATGTTACAGAGCTAGCATCCTGTTGCCAGCAAGAAAAATAATCTCATTGTTGTTGATACACACTCACACGACCACCACCACCGCCACCATGAGCAACAACAACAAAACCACAGAGACAGAACTAGAGACACCCCTAGCACATGTCTTTATTTGGGAAATGAAGAGGGAAGCTGACATTTCTCTTGGGATAAGTGGAATCTGAGAAACCAGACCATGATGGCTGTTCTTACATATCAGAGGTCAGTATTCCTGGGAATCAGACCAGTCAAAGCTCCTCTGATGGCTGATGGAGTCATCCCTGGACCAGTGTCACAAATGGATTATTATTTTTGAGCTTGGCATGATTTCAGTAGAATGAGATTATTAAACAATGAAACCTCATCAGGGTGCCTTGGAGCACTGTCGTCTGCCAGAATCTAGGCAGAGTGACTCCATTTCTCAATCTCTCTCCCCCTCATACTCTCCATTTCATTCTCTCCTGGCCCCCTCCCCCTCTCCTGTCCATCCCCTTCCATTTCTAGTGTGTGTTCTGCTATCCACCGGGTACAGTCAACATGGGGCAGCTTTCAATCCATCTGCAGGTATTTCCTGAGTGTGTGCCAGGCACTGTGCTGGGTTCCTGCAAGACACAGAGATGAGGAAAGCACATTCCCCTCCCCTCTTGGAGTTGCCCACCACATTGGGGACAGAAGCCACAAAAAAGGATATATAATCAACAATACAAGACAGCACATGTTATTATACAATGGGTAGTGTGGACAATTGCTCAATTATCACAACTATTATTTATTAAGCACTTACTATCTGACAGGCATGATGCCAAGCACTTTTTGTCCGTTCCCTTGTTTTATCTTCCTAACCATGATATGAGGAAGATGCCATGATTATCCCCTCAAGGCCACACAATTGATAAATGTCCGAGCCAGGCCCAGCCCTGGGTCTGCTGTTAATATCAAAGCCCAGGCTGCTGGTCTCTCCTCACACCACCTACGGAGTGCAGGAGTTGCTCCAGGTTTTCATTTAGGATATGGGCAGGGTGGGAACAGAGAGTTGGGAGTAAGATGGGCATGTCAGATGAGATCACTGGTCTGAGAAACATCCCCGAGTTGCAGCTCGGGGGATGGGCCAGGAGCCGAGAGTGGCCAGCCCATCTGAGCAGGAGATGGGCTGTGCTCGTTTGGAAGCCAAAGGGGCTCCTAAGAGCTGGACCAGTTAGCAGGGGTCCTGGAGGCAGTGGGAAGAAGGCTCTGGGGGGTGGGCTGGGGGAGTGGGAGCTGTATCTGCTTAGTAAACATTAAAGTTCCAATTCACTAGTTAAAGATTGGCTTTCACATCCTCACTCTGGCAACCGTAGAATACAAAGCAAACGGACACACTCCTCCCTGGCGGCTCCCACGCCCCACCCCGTGTGTCAGCCTGCAGACGTGCAATGTCCCGGCCATCGCACCTCCCAACTCAGGTCACGGAGACTCAGGATGGGTCATTTCCATGGAAATTTAACGTGACCTTCTTTGAGTTTATACCAGGAAAGATGTTAAAATGGAAAATTAAAAAAAAAAGAGAGAGAGAGAGCTCAATTAGATTTCTAGCACCCCATCTCAGTTTCTTCTTTCTACCCCTTCCTCTCACTGCCTTTTTCCTTAATCTCATTTTCTCTTCCTTTCTTTCTCTCTCTTTATTTTTTTCCTCTCTCTGTCTTTTCTGAGTGTCTCTGTTTCCACCTCTCTTCTCTCTCTCTGGGCAATTTCTTCTTTCTCTTTTTCCCTCTCATCACCCTTCTCTTCTCTTGTCCTCTCACTTGTCCATCCTTTCTCCTCCCCTCCCCCTCCCCTTCAGCCCTCCGCCTCCACCCCGACACCCACAGGAGGCTCTGGCGGGACCTCCACCAGCCATGGGGGGCTTCCCTGACAGTCCTGCCGTGGAGGGATCTGTCTAATTTTATGTACAACTGTAAAGATGAATGATAAGTAGGAAGGATGCAGGCAAGAACAAGATGAATAAATTATAAAGGGCAAATGATGACAAGACAGGGGTCCGCAGAAACAGTGATATGATAACAGAAACTAAAGACGAATTTATGATGGATGTAGTTAGCATGTACAAAGGCTGTTAATTCTTCGGGGTAGTTTTACAACTTCTGGTGATTGGCACAATCAAAGCGTTTCAGTTTAGAAATGTGATATGTTTCCACTTGTCTGTCCTGTAAGCGCCGTGTTGGTTTTTGTCTGCATGGTGGGTCTGGGTCCTGTTAGCGCCTGCCTCTTCTCTCTCGGCCACTGCCGCTTTCTGTGTCTCTGCTTCACATCTGGTCACAGCCAGATCCACACACTCCTCCAGTTCCCCGGTCCTGTTGTCCTTCTTGCTAAGGATATCAGTTTGGGGACTGCTGCAACAAAGTGCCACAAACCAGGTGACTTAAACAATGAAAATCTATTGTCTCACAGTTCTGAAGGCTCAGAGTCCCAAATCAAGGTGTAGGCAGAGTTGGTTCCTTCCGCAGGCTGTGAGGGACAGTCTGTCCCAGGCCTCTGCTGGCCTCAGACATTCCTTGCTGATAGATGGTCTTCTCTCTGTGCCATCATGTCATCTTCCCTGTGCATGTGGTCTGTGTCTGTCCAAACTTCCCCTTTGTATAAGGACGCAGTCATACCACCCTAATGACCTCATCTTAACTTTATCATCAGCTAAGACCCTATTTCAAAGGTCACATTCACAGGTCCTGGGGGTTAGGACTTCAGCATCTTTGTGGGAACACAATTCAACCCCCAACACTTAGAAATGGGCTGCCCTGGGGCTTCTCTACAGTAGGGCAGAAAAGACACCCCTGCAAGGGTGTCTGAGTCACGGGTCCCCCCGGCCCTTCCTCTGCGTCTCACCTAGCTTCATGCTCCTTTCTTTCTCTCATGGAGAAATGGATGACATGTCTTTCTTCTTTCCCACATTCCCTGAAAGGAAGTAGTCATCTGTCCTTTTAGGGCAGTCATTCTCCATTTTGTCCCCCAGGGACATTGGACATTGTCTGGAGACACTACTGCCTGGCATCCAGTGGGCGGGATGCTGCTGAATATTCCTAAATGCACGGACAGTCCCCACAACCGAGAATGATTAGGCCCAAAATGTCAACAGTGCTGACATGAGAAAACCTGTTCCAGGGCCGAGGGTGGCGTGGAAGGCAGGATTGGGCACAGGGGCAGAGCGTTCCTCTCCTACTCTCTGCTTCTCATTCACTTGGGGACAAGCCCAAGGGCCCCGAGAGTGCTGGAACTGGGAGGGTTTGCTGAGGGGCACACACTCCAGTGGTGTGAGCATGGGGCAGGGGCAGGGGGAGGGATAGGTAGGGGAGCAGGGCAGAGCCCACCTCCAGGCATTAAGCACGGGCTACTGGTTTTAACACCGACTCCAGCTCAGCTCTCTCCTGGGTGAGGTGAGTGGAGAGGTTGCCCCTGACCAAGCTGCAACCAGAACTCAGGACTCTAGGCCCACCCACGTTGGGGGTTTCTCCAGCCCCTCCCTTCGCAAGAGCCTCCACGTCGACAGGAAGCATGTTTGGCAGGCTCGTGCCCTACCCAAGCTTTCTAGCCCAGCAGCCACTTCACCACATGTCACGGACACAGGCCCATTATACAGAAGGGAACACCAAGGTTCCTAGAGGGAAGTCCAAAGTGCTTTAAATCCAGAGACTGAGGGCCACGTGGGCATAGGGGCTCCATCTGTGGTGCCTTCGGATCTTGCCTCTCCTCTTCCACACTGGCTGTTTGCTCCAGCCTCATGCCCCACTGTTTTCTTGGAAAATCTTCTGCACTCCCCTTCCCTTAGAGACATCCTGAAGTCCTCCGCCCTGAGGCTATGCCCACACTGTCCTCCTACACTGCCCACTTCTTCCGTGCCCTGCCCACACTGGCCTGGGAGGGTCCCCATTTTTCAAGCAAGTGACTCGACTCTCATTGGGGCTGCGTCTTCTCTGTGGCCCCCGCAACAGAGCCCAGGCCTGCCGTGGCCTGTGCTCAGTAAGCCTCCCTAGCAAGTTTATCCCAAAGAACCACAGAACCTCTCTGTCCTCCGTCATCATACCTGACTTGAAAGAAATAAACGGACGAATAAGAAAGCATATGGGATAATGGACAGAAGGGACCTCCAGATGCAGCCTGCCACCAACAAGCCTTGTGGCCCTGGGCAGAGCGCTCAGCTTGGACCCTGCCTGGAACCTTCTAGACTGTGAAGAAAGTGGTGGGCCAGATTTGCTCTCAAGTCCCTTCCAGCTCTGACATCCTTTATATTTCTAAGAATAATAGACTTGGCATTACTCACATTACTTAAGATGACAGGGAGACGAGGGGAGAGTGGGAGAGTGAGGACGACAGTGTCTCCAGCTCTCTGCTCTCCGACGCCATTGGTGACAAGTGTAATAAAACGTGGGTCAGATATGTCTCTCCCTAAGGCAAAGCAGCCAGACTTCCCGCGCCCCCCCCCAGGGCCAGGGCTGGGTTCCCGACGGCACGCCCACCCCTGCCCTCTGCTCAGGTCTCTTTCTAAGGAAAGCAGACAGACGTTTGGAAATTTTCTGCAGCACTCGCCTCGGCGTGGCTTGGATCACGATTGCCATCACCCGAATCGGCAGCAGTGACGTTTATGGATAACCTGCCCCGCACAGAGTTTGCTTGTGGGAGGTAGGGTGTCTGGCATGGGACAAAAATGAATAAGACACAGCCTGTTGCAGAAGGAGTTTATAATCTGGTTTGGTAGGCAAGTGTGAAGACAGCTCACGATCCGGAAAGTATCTTTAGGGGCCCCAAAAATGGTAGCGACGGGAAGCGCCTAGGAGTTCAGATGAGAGAGACGGCAGGATAAACCCGGGAGCCTGGAAGAGCCCACGCCGCCACGGGGGCCTTCTGCTCCCAGGCCCTCGCCCCTCTAGTACACTGTTCAGAGGGTGGCCAAGGTTGGCATTGTGGGACGACGATCCCACCACCTGAAAACCCTTCGGGCTCCTGTCACCCACAGACTCAGCCGGGGACATGCCGTCTCCTGGCCACAAACCTTCCAGACCCATGTAGCTCAGACATGTCACCTTCCTTCAAGCTCCTCGTTTTCCATGTCATTCCCTCTGCCCAGAGAGTTTCCATTCAGCCTCGGAGGCCCAAATCCAACGTCACTTCCTCTGAACAGACTTTCTGGCCCCCTCAGGGAGCTTTCCAATCCCCTGAGGCACCCAGGGCTGCCCTCTGGTCCCAGGCTGCCCGGTCAACTCTAGATTTCTCATCTTGGAGTCCAGCCCTGTGCTCGCCTACACCTGTGCCTGTGCCCAGAACTGGTCCAGCACGGTGGGCGGGAAGGAGGCAGCTCCTCTCTGCGAGCGACCTCACTGGCCTTGGCATCTGCCAGGGGCATCCCAACAGAGGCATGCTCCCAGCTCCCCTCCTGGCCGTACCACCTCCAGGACCTAAGTTTTCAGCTTAGCCCGCCCTGCGGGGACACGCTGGGAAAGGCGAGAAGGCCTCACTCCGTGGTCACAGACGCAGGAAGGAAATGCTGCGGGGAGGTTGCCTTGGCCAGGGCAGCCGCAGCCAGCACAGGTGTGAGTGTGGGCGTGCGTGGAGCGAGGCATGTGTCCACCAGTGCGGGAATGTGAGGCTGCCTCCCTCCGGGGCTGTGCCTGCGTGTGTCCGTGTGAGCCTGTGAAAGGGTTTGTTGACCTTTCGCCAGAAAACGAGGCTGGGAAACGGAATGTCTGTGTGAGCTCCTGCTCCAGGACGGATGTGTTTTAGGATTGGCGGGTTTCTGCTAGGGAGCCTGTGTGTGGGCGAGCACAGGGCCAGATGTCTTTGTTGTTGACCTGCAGGGTTCCGGAACTGGCGGCCCCGTGCCATCAAAGATGGGCAAGCCTGGGTGGCGATGGAAAAAAGAGGTATTGTTCTGTATTCTTTAATTCCTCATGAAAACAGTTGTTGTGAAGAGAAAAGGGCTGGAGTTCAGGAAGATGAAGTCTCTCTGGGGTCCCCGAGATGACTGTGGTTCAAGCGCTCGGTTTAATCAAAGGCATTTGTGGTTTGTCCTTGTGCGCCCACCAGGGGGCGCCATGCAGTGGTTTCCTCTCCCGACGGTTGAGTGGGCACAAGGCAAGTGTGTTTTTCATGGTGAGCCTGGTGTGCCCAACTCTGTGCCCAGCACAGAAGAGGCCGAATGATGCCAAACGCTCCACTTCACCCTTCAGAACACTGACAGCCTGTGCAGAGGACACCAAACAGCTGGATGACTTGGGACAAGCCACCCGACCTTTCTGGGTCTGAGTTTCCTAATTTCTATAATGAAAACCACGTTTGTAAGCCTTTTATATGCTGTGGATTGCTATAAATAATCCAAGCAGTATTATTAATGACAAAACAATGATGTGCGTGTGGATGACCTTCGGGGTCCTTTGCCACAATAAAATCCTGTGACTCCTAATTCATATGTGAAATAATTAGAGGATAATAAAAATATAAAACGGTTCAAGTATGCAATTTGGACTATATGTCCCATTATATTTCAGAAAAGGGAGATGACTGTGAGCCGGAATGACCAGAAAGGACTCCACAGAGGGGGAGGACAGAATTCGGTTGTGTGTGTAAGGGAGAGGAAATTGGAAAGGTAGTGAGGGGGGGGACTTTGGGGAGCCAGGACAGTCTGAATTTTCCTCCCGGGGTCAGGGATGAGAATGGAGAAAGGGTTGGGGAATGGAGGAGTGCCTTTCTCCCACGCTGCACTTCAGAACCTCCAGCCCCTACACCCGGGGCTCCAGTAAACTCCGGGCAGACCAGTCGCCCTGAAATCCTGCATGCACTGGGCATGGCTTCAGCCCCAGCACGTCCCCAGCTTCCCTCCTTCCTGGAAGGGGACTGCCTCTTCCTGCCCACCCACCGGAACCCTCCTCCTGGTGGCGTCAGGACTCAGCCCCACCCAACTTCCCACCCTCCTCTGTGAAGCTCCCGAGGCTGTTCCACCACACACCGATGATGCCCCCCTTGTCTGAGCCTCTGCGGGTCAACAGCACTGAGGATCTGAACCCTGGCTAAAGTGTAGCATGTCGGCACCACAGGGTGGGGTGGGGGGAGTTGTTAGAAATGTAGAGTCTCGGGCCCCACTCCAGATTGTCTGAGCCACATCACTCAGAGTGTACCCACTACACTTTAACGAGATCCCTGGGAGATTCATGGGCACCAAAAATTTGACCACTGCTGGCCTCTCTTTAGCCCAGGCTTCCTCAAACTACAGCCCGCGGGCCACATGTAGGTGTTTTTGCCCGTTTGTTTTTTTACTTCAAAATAAGATATGTGCAGTGTGCATAGGAATTTGTTCATAGTTTTTTTTTAATTATAGTCCGGCCTTCCAACGGTCTGAGGGACAGTGAACTGGCCCCCTGTTTAAAAAGTTTGAGGACCCCTGCTTTAGCCTCTAAAGGATATTGTCTTTAGAGGCCATCCCCAGAAGCAGGCTCTAGGCAAGCATTTGAGCGCATGTGGTTTCTTTGGGCGGTGACCCTAGGAAACACGAGTCAATAGGGGAGAAGTGCAAGAGGGAAGAGAAGAAATCAGCAAAGGGTGTGTTCTCAGGCAGGCAGGTTTCCACCGGGGGGGGGGGGGTGCTGAATCCCACTGGGGGCTCTAGGACCTGGGTTGGTCACAGTCCCTGGAGCCAGCCCACTCAAGGGGCGGGAGAGCTGGGGTGTTTACACACCGATCCCCACCCTGCTTTGGCCAAGGGTGTGCCCAGGAGGCTTTAATTCCCCAGCTTCCCCAGCTTGCTGCATGGGCGGGAAAAGTGGGGTCCACAGCCAGAGAAAGCCCTCGAGACAGAAGTGCCAGTGCTGGCAGTTGGAAGTCGGGCCACTGTCACTGAGGTGGGGAGGACACTGCAGATTGAGTCTGGCGCCACAGCCAAAGAGGAGGGCAGAGAAAAGAAACCTGTCTATAACCACGGTGACAACTACCATTCTCTGAGTATTCACTACGAGCCAGACACTTCACAAATATCATCTCATTTATTTAAGACACTGTCACACAGGCGCTCTCAACTAAGCATAGCCGGTGCTGTCGTGTTGAAGGGGAAACTGAGGTGAAGGGTCTAGCCCAGGCCATGCAGCCAAGGAGAGGTCTAACCCTGACCCTGAGCCCGCGTTCCCTCCGCCACATCCTGGGACACCAGCCGTGTGGAAAAGCAGAGCTGCACAGGGGCAAGAAGAGCGCTGTCTCCCTCAGTCCCTGTCACCCCAAGGCCATGCACCAGGCTGCTCCTGCAGGAGACATTGGCATTGCTAGACACCCAGGGAGCCATGTGATGCAGGTGGTGGCCCTAAAGGTGTCACTACCTACACACCTGAGCTGTCTTTGGGTTGGAGCAGTCTTCTTGTGCATGGAAAGCAGCATCTGGTTCCAGCCCTGGCTCTACCTGGAGGCTTACTGTGTGCCCTTGGGAAGCCACGTAACCTCTCTGAACTTCAGTTTCAGCGACTACCCTGTCAGTTAGAAATACATCTGGTTGCAGTGGCTTCAACACATGGAGCTTTGTTTTTTTTTTT
>VBSM01003157.1:23709727-23773178 GCA_008086735.1 Cheirogaleus medius | reverse complement strand
CACACACATATACACACACATACATACACACGCCGTGTTTGCCCTCAGCTCAGATTGTGGCCCGAGGCTTCCATGAGGAGTCCGAGTCAAGAAAGGCATTGCAGAGTGTGTCCCAGAACCGCCAACTCAGCATGTTCCTTCCAACTACTAACATGGTTTCTAATTCCATGGCATCCGTAAGGGGCAGGGGATAAAGATTTCTGCCCTTTAGGCACTGTATTTTTGTCACCTGTATCTTTCTTGAATTTGTACCCTTCCACTGTGGGTGGTGCTGAGTCCCACACCCCCTCATATCCTTTGTGTGTGGCTTCAATATTGAAGCATCAAAGGCCAGCATGCCAGCCGACAGCTGTGCCCACGTCACAGGCGTTCTGTGGGCATTTCCCCACTCCCGCCTTTTTGACAGTTGCACCTGTGGTCACACACCCTCTGAAAGTGGGTCAGCCGGTTTTCAGGGCCAGCAGCAATGGGGCCAGTTTTATTTTCAGAGACTGAAACACGACCTCTTTTGGCCTATTGTATATGGGGTCTGGGGTGAGGCGGTATGCTCTGTGCAAACCCTCCCGGTCAGCTTCAGCGTGGGAGTGAGCCAGGAAGGAGGGGGTCTGAGATGACCCCCGGGCTGGTCTGTGCTGCCCTCTGCTCCCGAGGCCCTCCCTGGTGGCCTCTGCCAGAGGCACGTGCAGTCCCAAGAGGTGTGAGCCTCTGGTCACAGACGTGCTCAAACAGTTTAAGTCACAGGGGGTGGGGGGAGAATGCAGGTAATTCTCACATTGGATCAAATCGGTTCTGGAGGGTAAGTCAAGATCCCAGGATTTTACCCGAGTTTTACTTGCTTCATCCAAGCACCAGTCCCAGTCCTCAGCCCCAGCCAAAGCCGGGGGTCCCACACTCCCTAGCCTGTCCTGGAGTGGCCCTCCTGACTGCTCGGGGCCTCCCAATCTCTCCCTTCTCTAAAGACCCTGAGGACTTAGAGGCCAACTCTGCCATGCCACTGGGCAGGCCCAGGCCCCAAACTCAGCCAAGCCAGCCTCCAATCCCAGCTCCACTACTCTGAGCTGTGTGACCTTGGGCTAACCCCTTCACTTCTCTGTGCCTTGATTTCCTTGTCTCAGCCCTGGGATTGCAAGAGAGCCTTTATCCAAGGGCTGTTCACGGATAGGGCGAGGTAAGGCATGCAAAGTGCCGAGCACCCTGCTTGCACAGACGAATTGTGCACAGAAATGGTCTCTACGGCTGCCACTGTCACTGCAGTGGTACTGTCTCCCACAGAGGAGTGAGAAATGAGTCACCCCACCTGGCAGCTTCTGACCCGTCCCCGTCCCCCGGCCGCCCAGGTCTGGAGGACAGCTGACCCAGGGTGCACAGCAGCAAACCTCCCAGCTGCATAGCCTAGAGCAGGGCTGGCCACAGGGGAGACCAACAGACCCCGCCCCACCGAATGGAAACCCATCGTGGGAGAGGCCGGCACGTTCACAGAGGCCACTGGGCCTGTCCCTGCCAGGCCCGGCTGTGCTCGAAGAGAAGGTCTCAAGATCACCACCTTCATGCCCCCATGAGAGGCGTTAGTTAAGTTTGCACAATCCCCACATGGGACCTACATACCTCCCTCTCCACTCTGTGTGCCATCCCTCACCCCCAAAAAGGACAGCACCCCTGGCAGCTGGGTGAGTGGAGCCCAGAAGATTGAAAACCCTAAGCAGTGAGAGCAGGGTCAGAGTCATGCCCTGGACACCCAGGTGGCTTAAGCCGGTCCAGGAGGCCCTTCAAGGCAGGGAGAGGGAGGATCTGAAATGAATATGCATTCAGCCTCTCCCAGCAGCCCTGACAGCTGGCATCCGACAGCTGGAACTGCTCAGAGCCCGAGAGAAGGTTTTTAACTCAATTCAGTAAGTGTTTCCTGAGCACCCACCAGGAGCACGGCCCTGTGCTAGGTGCTGCTTGGCAGGTGGATGCGAGGAGAGGGCAAGGACCCTGCTGCCCCTTGGGGCTTCCCTCCTGCCGAGGAGAAAAGATGCACATGCCAAGCAATTAGAGGACAATGGATGGAGACTTTGGACTGAAACTTAGAGCTGGGAGGGGTCTGGGAGCGCTGCGAGGCAGGGACTGCTTACTGTCTCCGTGGGCAGGGGGGCCCTGCCCTGGGAGGGGTGGGCAGGATCTAAGGGGATGGAGGGACTGGATACGGCATCCAGGAAAGTGACAGCAAACACAAAGACAAGGAGCAGGGAAGGAGCAGGACGGGGTGGGGAGACTGTACTGCTCCCCACTCCTGGGGACTGCAGGCCACTGAGAAGGGGTCGGCATGAGTTAGGGGTGAGCTGGGACCCGCGTGGGGAAGGCTTTAATCATCCCACTGAGGAACTTGGTCTCTTTTCTTTGGGTGCTTGGGAGCCGCTGAAGCTTCCTGAGTAGGAGAGTGACCACCTTGCCGTGGTGTGCGGCAGGTCTGCATGGGGAGGACTGTGCCAGTCCCACTGAGACGCCCGAGGCAGGGACGTGGCAGCAGGATGAGGAGCTGGGGACAGGAGAGCCCTGCTCAGGCTCCCTTGCCAGGAGCAGTCCCCATGGGCAGAGATGGCGCCAAGGCTGCCTGCCCCCCCCCCCCCCCCCCCCCCCCCCCCCCCCCCGGCAGAGCTGCTCGCCTGGGACAGGGCAGGTCCTGCTGGTGGAGCAACATGGCTCTCTTTGGAACTCTGAAGCTGTGGGGGAACCAGGCATTCTGCTGACCTCTTGGGGCACTCGTCCCACCTAGAGGAGAACGCAGGCCGCGCAGTGCTGAGAGGTTTCTAAGCCACCTCATCTGACTACCACACACAGGAATTTCTTTGACATTCAGATTTGTAACAATTGTAAAGATAGAGGCTCCACCTCTCACTCTTTCTCTCTCTCTCACACACACACACACACACGTAGAGTCATGAAGAGTCGGGTCATGGCCTGGGATCTGTGTGCTGCAAATGCTCCTTGTGTAATTTCACTGCTCCTCCAGCTTGGCAAACCCTAGCTGTTCCTCCGTTCTCTGCCCAGTATTGTCGGAAAACATTGATTCCTCCTCTTAGGCTAGAAGAGTTTTTTTTTGTTTTTTTTTGAGACAGAGTCTCACTCTGTTGCCCCGGCTAGAGTGCCGTGGCGTCAGCCTTGCTCACAGCAACCTCAAACTCCTGGGCTCAGGCGATCCTTCTGCCTCAGCCTCCCAAGTAGCTGGGACTACAGGCATGCACCACCATGCCCGGCTAATTTTTTCTATATTTTAGTTGGCCAATTAATTTCTTTCTATTTTTTAGTAGAGATGGGGTCTCGCTCTTGCTCAGGCTGGTTTCGAACTCTTGAGCTCAAATGATCCGCCCACCTCGGCCTCCCAGAGTGCTAGGATTACAGGCGTGAGCCACCGCGCCCGGCCTAGAAGAGTTTGATCCACCAAGAGGACTGTGCTCTGCTGTCATGTTTCCCTACTAAGGGCCAAGGAACCCCAGAAGAGTAGAGTGGTGGGGAACCTTCGCATCACCGCTACCCCCACCCATGTCGCATGGGAGCACAGAAGCCCAAAGAGGACTCACAGCCTGCGGCGGGCCGTGGACAGCTGGGCACAGCTCTGCGGAGATGCCACATTTGGGTCCTTTCTCATGTGCAGCATGGCCTTTATCTTGAAAAGTCTCCGTGATTGATACCAGAGTAAACCAGCCCTAACTCAGAAGAGCTGGGAGGACACCCATCTCCATTAGCATCCATATTATGGGATGTGCTCAGTGAAGTTTTATTACTTTTGAGTAGACAACCCCACAGTGCTTCCATGTTAATGTCCAAGCCTGCGTAATATCACTGTGTAACAGCACAGTGATGGAGGGACTCCGAGGACTAGCAAGCCACTTGCAAATGCTGCTCCCTTAGGTAGATAACATATGCCTACACGCAGTAATTTTGTCTGCACTGCTTATTTGCTCGTCAAAATTTTTTGATAGATTTTACAAAGGCCAATTTTTCCTAAAGTCCAAATTACCCTGTATTCTCACTTGGTAGTTTTGAAATTTACAAAACTTCCACCAACTCCTTAAGTATTCATCATCTAACGATGGGTCATAGTCCCTCCAGAAAGTCTTCCCTGATAGGCATGGACCCCCATTCTCTAACACCCCCCAGGAATTCCCTGGGGCTGTCCTGCACTACAAGAAGGCAAGGGGGCTAGATCCAGACCCCACGGGCTTTGCTGTTGGTTTGTGTGCCGCAGCCTGCACCATGCCTGGGTGTTCTTCAAACACTTCTAACTCCTGTTAGGTCACCAGGCCAGAACCAGATCCATCACCAGTAGATTGGTCAATGGAGACAAAGCTGCTATCTGGCCACTGCCAAGCCCTCCCTCACGCCTACCCAGAGGTTCATGGAAGACAGTATGTGCCATCTTCCTCTATTCTTATTAAACGATTTATCTGGGGGAACTTAATATTTTCTTTTAGGATAAACTGAGCTAATGTGATGTGCTTGTTTTAATTTGCGAGGTTAACTGATCTAATTATCTGCGGCGTTTAGTTAAATCCTGTGCCTGGGCCGGCTGCAGGTGTGGGCTTTGAATCCTGCCAACAGGAAATCTCTTAAAACGAGCTGATCTAACGCAGTGGGTCTGCTGGTATGAGGGATTTTCTAATAATGCATGAATTTATTAACAGCCAAAGATAAATAGAGGATGTATTTACATTAAACAAATTCACAAGGAACTGTCTGCTGCTTCCCCAGCCCCCCTCCCAGCAGATGCCTCCCCCAGCCCCACGTCACTGTCTGTGCCATACAGGTTGAGCAGAGAGTGACCCTGAGGGGCCCCATGTGACTACAAGTAGATCCCCCTCCCATAATGACACCAAGGGGTAAGCTGGCCTGGAAGGGGTTAAAGACCTGGAGTTTTAGTTGACTCCAAAGGAGCCAGTGGTGTTACCTTGCTCCCTAAGTGCTGCCACAGGCTTGCAAAGTTAACAGCTATGTCCCCCTAAGGAAGGAAAGTGATGGTCTCATTGTCCCATTGGCCCCAGGAAATCTGTGTTTGGGGCTGAGTGCTGCCCTTCCAGGGAAGTCTGTCCAGGGAAGGTGACAAGAGCAGAAGGCAAGTCTTCCTTCTGAAACGAGTTGAATGGCTGGTAACTTCCAGCTTGCAGAGGGACAGCTGTGGCAGATGTGAGGTGTGGCCAGATTGGGGTAGCAAGAGGGGAACCTTGGGAGGCAGGTAGAGGGAACTGGGAGTGATCCCCCTACACAAGTCTCATGAGAGGCCTCTCTCTCCCTTCCCCACCCTTACCCCTTCCCTGACCCACTAGGAGCTGCCCCATCCCCCATCTGGGGCTTCAGAAAAACTCCCAGAGGCTGGGCCTGGGAGACCAACATGGTTCAGAAGGAGTGGAATTATAACTCCAAAAATGCCACCTTGCTCGAAACACTGTTCAGCTGTATTGTTTGAAACACAGCTTCAGGATCTGGCCAAGCAGCCAAAGACGCGTTTGAAATGCATTTCCCATTACCTGCCGCCCAGACGCCCTGACAGCCTGAGTCACTCAGCACTGACCTGTTTTCAACCAGCGTGGAGCTCTTCCTCTTCCACGTGAATGATCCCGGATAAAATTACACTTGCAAAGGCCCATGTAGAATATGCACACACGTGCAAAATGTACTTGGGCACACACAAATACAGCTGCATGCCCACCCTCGTCATTCATACACACACACACATGCACGCACACACACACAGAGTGCACGGCATATGTGTGCGCACAAAAGTATGTGTACGTAACAGACACGTGTGAACATATAAACATGCATAGGAGGACTGTACACACAGATGTCCTGCACATGCCCAGGTGTGGACACACAGACACACATGTGCACGCACACTGCCTTGCTCAGACTCCTTTGGAATTCTAAGAGAATGTATTTCTGTAGGGACAGCTGAAGATAAACCCTTGATTTCTGATTTCCAGAGCAGTTTGGACAAGGTCCTCTGAAATGCATTAAAATGCTAATCACAGCATCTGTCTGAACCCTGGCAGCTGTGTGACTTGGGGGGAAATGGAAGCAGAATGGATTCTGAAGCCTAGACCTCCTCCTTGACTCTCCTTCCCTCGCTCTCTCCTTTGTCTCCTGCTCTGTCCCTTGTCTGCTGCCCATGGGCTCCACCCAGCACCAGCCTCTTTGTCACCTCATCCCCAGCCCAGTCCAAGGTGGCCTTTGGCGCTGCCTGACCGATTGTCCTCAGTACATGGCTCCCCAGTGCTAACAAACAAAGCCACCGCCCTCTTTCTGGTACTGCCCAAAGCTCCCTTCGGTGGTGTTGCCCTGGATCATGGGCAGGACAGGAAGGACGGGCAGGGCCAAGTTCCTCTGCATCTCAGAAATGGCCTCCGGCCATCTGGGCCCCTCCAGCCCGATGGGCTCCACACCCCTCACCCCCAGTAAAAGCAGAGAAGGTGCCATTATAAGGATGGGTGCTCAAAGTATTCTCTTTAACCAAGGGAAGGGTGCTCTAGTGATGGAATGTCAGGCACTGGACTAGGCAGGTCAAGGAGAATGTGTTAACCAGAGCAGGTTTCTGACACCCCCACGTGACACCTTACATGGGCAAGGGAGTAGGATCAGGTGGGAGGCTGTGACCCACACTGCTACTGAATACCCTTCGCTGACTCCCCACCAGCCACAGGTGGCGTCCAAGATCTGCATCTGGCCCTTGACTACCCATCCCGTGACCGTGAGCCCCTCCCCACCAGCCCGCACTGACACCAGGACCCAGGGCAGCGCTCACTCCTGCCTCCCCCTACCCACGCACATGCAGCTCCACACCCCATGCTTGGCTCCGACTATTTCCCTTGCCTGGCATTCTCCAATGTCCCAAGCTCCTTCTGCCAGGCCAGTCCTCGCTCAACATTCCAAACCCAGCTCAGTTGTCCCCTTCTCCAGGAAGCCTTCCCCAATCTGGATAAGGCTGGATAAGATCCGCTGCTGTATTCCCACAGTTTCCTGTGCATGGCTCAGTTTGCCAGAGTTTAACATGACCTCTCTGCCTGTCCCTTACCCTTCGGTGTGCACCTTTGAGGGTTCCTGTGGACCCAGTGTTGGCACAGCGACTGGCCTGGTAAGTTCTCAGTGGCCGTGAGACTGTGGAATGTGCAGGTGGGTGGCTGGGTAGGTACCTGGACCCTTGGGACCAAACCCACTTTGTGTGGGTCCCTGAGCAGATGTCCTGGAGGTAATGTGTTCTCTCTGCCAGGCCCTGGAATAGGCTCTGGTCAAGCTTGCGTAAGCGCAGGCCTCAGGCCAGGCCTCACGTGCCCACGTCCCCCAGCCCCACCCCAGGAAGATCGAAGCACCCAGTGTACCACGGTTCCATTTTTCCTCTTAAGCTTCAAACTGTCATTTCACTAAACACCATCTGGAGACTCCTGGCTTCAGCCCCTCACTTCTCCCAAACTCTTATTAATGTGATGGGTGTTTATTCCTTCTTCCTCCTCTTCCACTTCCTCCAGAACATCTCAGCTCTGTGGCCTGCACACATTCATCTTATCTTCGGGGAGCTCAGCTCCACTGGGGAGGGCGGCTGTCTCAGGCTTGGCTTTAGGCAGCTGACAGTGACAAACAGCAGACAGACAAAGCAAGAGTGAGCTAGCCAGCCCCTCAGCCCGCCTAGGAAGGCAAGCAGCAGAGGGAAGTTGGGGAAGGAACCTGGTTAAACTTTGTCCACAGTTGGCCTTCAACTCTGCCAGCTTGATCTTCCCAGAACTCCAGGACCCTCCATGGCTCCCTGGTGCTACCTAACAGGTTCCTAACCCCAGCTCCTGGGCTCCCAAGGCCCTGCTGCCTGCACACTGTGCCCTCCTTCCCTCTGCGCCTGTGCCCATGTTGTGACTCTTATCTGAACAATCCCTCCACCACCAATTCCTGCTTTTCCTTGAAGGAGGAGCTCTAGCTTCCTCCTCCATGCAGCCTCTCCTGACTACCCCGCCCATATCAACTCCTTTTCATGGCACTTACTGCACGAACCATATTACTTTGCTCAGTGCTCCAACCCACAATGCAACTCTGTTTCATATCATCAATTTTATCTCTCTGAACAGACACAAGACTCCCCTGATGTGCCCACAGCACCCAGCCCAGGACTGGGCACACAGTGGGCCCACAGTCAACCCCCACCGTCTTAAAGCAGAGTGGGCCAGCAGCAGCGGCCCTACTGAGACAAACCCCAGCTGCTGGGGGTGCCCGTTGCCATCGAGGCACATGGAGGCCGCCCATCCCAGCCCTCCACTGTGGCCCAGGCTGGCACTCGGAGGCCAGCTTTCTTCCCCTGGTGGAGTATTAAGCTAATGCGTGTTGTGTCTCATTAGTGGCATTCTGTTTGTGCCAGGGCCAGGCAATTTGATGGGTGGTTGATTGGATATTCTGTTTATTTATGGCAGGAAAAGCATTCTTTATTGAGGACTGGGCAGCACATTTCTGTCCCCATGGCACTAAGATCCTCTGGCAATCAAGCAATTATAAATTAAGACTAAATAAATAATATATAATAAGCAATAAAGACTGCAGGCCTCCACGGCAAGAGCTCTCCTCGGGCAGACCACGGCATCTCTGCAGGACTGAGCCTGGAGACCAGGCAGAGCCCCAGCCCAAGAGACACCGGCCACTCCTGCCCTAGGGTGGTGTCCATCATCATGACAAGCACTAGCCTCCACGGGCCTCAGTCACAGCAACACTGGCATTGACAGGAAACCTGTACCTTTCTCATGTCATTGATTTTGCAAAACCTGGAGGGAGGGAGGGCAGGTCTTGTTAGCTGCAGTTGATAGGGAGGAAACTAGGTAAGGCCCGTGGAGGGTAAGAGACGTGCCCAGAGGCAGTATGATGGGGACCCAGGCCCTGGCAGTGTCCTGAGGACTTGCGAGACCCAAGGAAAGTCCTTGGAGACCTGTCCATCTGCTGGGATCACACACGAACAGGTGGTTCTCCCTGCAGTGTGTCTGAGAACAGCAGGCGGGGGTTTCTTCCTCAGTCCCCTTGCAGACAGGGCTACAGTGTGGGGGGCTGGGCAAGCTGAGTTTAGAAGTCTGGAGGTGACCCTGTGGCCCTCACTCCACGTTACCCAGCCAGGGCAAGCTGCAAACGGGCTTCTCCCCTCCCCACCTATGAGACAGCTCCCTGGCAGGGCTGGGCTGGGCTGTGATCCACAGGGTGCCAGGGGCACCCAGGCCCACCTGGACAGAGTCCTGAGTCCTGGGACAGACATGGAAAAAGCTCCGATGTCTCCCCCGAAGGGCCAAGTGTGGTCAAAAAGTCCCTCCATGCAGCCCCAGCCAGGGGCCTGGAGAGGCCTGCCGAGCTCTCCTGAGACCACAACGGTGGGAGGAGCAGGCCTGGGCATGGCTGGGGGTCTTAGGAGCCTCGAGCTGTGTGGAGTGTGGCTGCACAAGTGCCATCTGCATCTCACTCAGCCCAGGCCCCTCCCCAGCCACCCCTCCCCCACGCCTCTCCTGCTCTTCCTCTTCATCCTCGAGAAAACTAATTGTCTCTCTCACCAGCCTGTGCACCCCGTGCTTTCCAGAGGTTTATGCATGAAACTAATTATGCACCGCTAATTTGGAAGCTAGCAGCTCTCCCGTTAGCATTCATTTGATTTGGGTTGTTCTGCTGAGTGGCATTTCTGTAAATATGCCACGGGGCTGGGGCCCATCAGGGAGGGCAACCTGAGTTCGAGTCAGGAGGAGGGGCCTGGGGGGCTGGGGGTGCAGGGTGAGGTGTACTCTGGGGAGGGGAGACAGGCAGGTGCCATTACCATAAACCGGGGGAGGCCTCATTAGCGGCCCTGGATGGCCCTGCCAGGAGGTAGGAATCTGACGGTAAAAGGCCACACTCAGCTGGGTGGGAGGAGATTAGAAAATTGCGCACAAAGGTAAAAAAAAAAAAAGAATAGTGTTAGATTGGCAGGAGTGCTTAGTGGGCCTGGACGCTACAGATCGGGAGCTGGGACCCGCCAGGCCAGGTGGGGGCTGCAGAGGGGCACTGGGGAATGAAAGAGGCCATTGCCCTGGGAAACCCCTCCAAGGAAAGATCTCAGGCCCACGTGGGCAGTGGCACTGTGGTCCTGGTGGGCTGGTGTCCTGGGGTCCAAAGAAGGAATAGGGCAGGCCTTTGGCCAAAGCCTGAAAACCATTCTGTCTCCACTTTAAGTTCCAATGCCTTTTGTGATCTTAGGGAGATGGTCTAACTCTCCAAGCCTTGCGATCTGCTTCTGGAAAATGGGAAGAATCATTTCTAAGTTAATCCTGGGGCTATGCAGAGGACTCGTGAAATGAGGCTTAAAAAGTTCTTTGTGAATTGTCTGACGTGGTCTGCAAACATGTGGTGCCTCTGAGCCCAGCAAGGACTCTCTGGCTGGCTGCTCAGGCTCGTCCTTCTCTGACCTGCTGCAGCCAGGCCTGGCTTCCCGGGCATGTGACCTGCTCAGTCACATAAAGCCCCACATTCTCAGAAGGGCCCTGCGCTTGGCTCAGTGCTCTGCAGTCACCATCTCCGCATTTCCAATTTGCACCTGCAAATCATGTCACCAGTTCTACCAGAACCACCGAGTCTCACATTGACCCTGTTGTCATAGACGAGGTTCTCTAGGGATTTCTGTGCCTTCATGTGTCTCTGGGGAAAGAGGCTTCCTGTGGACAAGGGCTGGGTCTTCTCTTGTGGTCCTCGAGTACAGGCTGGGCCCCACGGAGCCTTCAACTGAGAATTCAGGCATTGCAATTGGTTCTGATACATTGAGCACCTTGCATTGTCCAAGATAAGTCAAATTAGATCTATCTATCATGCACACTGCCCCTTTTTCTTCCTTTTAACAAGCATAGCAAGCATCTCCCAGCAATTCTACTCCCCTCTCCCAGCAAACACGGGGGCCCCAGCCCCCACCTCAACATAGAAGAGTGGACGTCAGCACCTGCCATAGCATTGGCTGGTGGATACTGACACTCTCACTGTCATCTCCAATCTCTGGTGGCCAGGAGCCTGCCCAGCTGGCAGCTCAGAGATCTCAGGGTGCGTCCGCAGGAGAAGGATTAGCAGAGAAGTCAGACGATGTCTGCAGGGCCTGTGGACTGCCAGCCAGACAGGAAGGCCTCCCAGGGAGCAGAGACAAGGGTGGGGAGAAGAGACGTGGCACCAGGGGCCAGCAGTGGGTACCCAAGTTTGCTGCCCAAAGGGAAGCTGGACAAACTACCCTCTGGGGGGATACCAAACACTCCCAGGAGATCAGCCATGCTTGCTTCTCCTTTTCCCTGTCTGAGACCTCCAGGCAGTGCCAGAGAAGCCTTTCTGGGACAGAGATGGCCAAATGGATACAAGGGCAACCTCCAGATCACCCTTCTACCTCTGCTGGGCTCTTGGGTGCTCCAGGGAATCAGTGGTGCTCATGGCGAGAGCACAGCTCATCACCTGCTCTGCTCCGTTGCCCACTTGCTGTAGACCAAACATCAATCACACACTGTCTCTGGGCTGCACTTCCCTCCCAAGTAGGATGAACTTGGTCTTCTCAGGGGCCTTTTCAGCAGCACCATTGTGACCACCCCCCTTAAGTATCCCCCAATCCTGCCTTGTCCTTCTGAGTGTCCTCACCAACAGTCAGACATACCCACGTCCTAATTTCAGGCCAAGCAGAGCAACTGCGTGGCCTTGGAGTTAGTCCCCTACCTGCGTTGGCCTCTAGCTCCACACCTGCAATGCGTGCATGAGGACACCTTCCTTTGCGGGGCTGCCACTCACAGAGCAGAAGCTATTGCTGGGACTCAGTGACCGCTGACCATTCTGGCATACAACCACAGTGCCCAGCAGGATGGTTCTGGCTGCGTGAGATGCTGCCCTTCCTCTCACCTGTGCTAAAATCCGACCTGTCCTTAACAGCAGAGCTCAAGCCCTGCCTGTACCACGGGGCCCTGATAAACACCCACCGGGCCCCACCTCCTGTGGGAGGTCAATCCGCCTCCATGCCTGTGGCTAACCAGTTACTTCTGTGGTGTGGCTCTTGTCTTTGAAGCCACTTACAATCCTCTATCTTCTCTTCCCAAGCCCCTCATTCCCCAGGCACACGGTGAACAGCAGGGAAGAGCTGTTGAGTGGAATGGGCAACTGTGTGCATGACGCCCCTGGACTTCCACACATAGAATGTGGTGTACTGTGCAGTGGTCCCCAACCTTTATGGCACCAGGGACCAGTTTCATGGAAGACGATTTTTCCACAGACTGTGGTGGGGGGAGGATGGTTTCAGGGTGATTCAAGCTCATTACATTTATTGTGCAGTCAAACATCTCTGCATTTGCAGCCGCTCCCCTGCGCTAGCATCACCGCCTCAGCTCCATCTCAGATCATCAGGCATTAGATTCTCATAAGGAGCACGCAACCTAGATCCCTCCATGCACACTTTACAGTAGGGTTCACGCTCCTATGAGAATATAAGGCTGCCGCTGATCTGTCAGGAGGTGGAGTTTATGTGGTGATGCTAGCGATGAGGAGCAGCTGTAAATATAGCTGAAGCTTTGCTCTTTGGCTCACTCACCGGACCACCCGCCACTCATGTCCTGCTGTGCAGCCCCACCTGTTCCTAACAGGTACTGGTACCAGTCCATAGCCTGAGGGTTGGGGATCGCAGGTGTATGGCATTCCTTCCTGGGGTTTGCAATGGGGTCTAAGTGTCAATTTTCAGCAGGCTTGTTCTGTCCCCATAGCAACCTTTGGAAGAGCCACCTCCCACATTCAATCAGTGCTGATGCAAAGTTTCCAAGGCTGCCGGAAAGGCCAGCCTCCCCTGCTGAGCCACAGTGACCAGACTTCTGTGGTAACCAACCGCTGAGTAATGGTTCAAATGGTAACCAGCATTAGCAAATAGTTCCTGTGATAATTGCAGCCTAATTTGTGTGTGTGCACATGAATTAGCATGCATCTGTATGCCATTAGCACTCTGAATTATCTCCTGAGCAGCAGCACAAGCCTCGGGCCCTGTGGACAAAGCCAACAGTAAGACATATCTAGAGCTCAATTTCTTCTAAGAACAAAGGACAGGAAACCAGGTTTTAAGGAAGGGAAAGAGTTTGCTTCCAGCCTATTTTGTGGACTTGCTCCATAAGCTAAACCTCTGGCCATCCTACACACAGAGGCAGAGAAAGCTGGGCAAATCCAGATGTCATCACCGTTAGTAGTTGGCCCAGACGATGTCCTCGGCTGGGACATGCTAGAGAAGAAATAAAGGCAATTTGGGAGCCCCTCACTCAGCAAAGAGTGAGCTTGTTCTTGGACCATGGAGAGGAATGTGTTCCATTTTAAATGTGTCCAGGAAGTTATTTGAAGAATTCCTTATATAAAGTAGATGATCATCTCTTGACCTGATATCATATCATATCACAGACTTCCTGAGAGCAGAAACCTTTAGGGTGAAGATTTCCACATGCACCCTCTTGTGTTCAGACATGGCAAGGCCTGGGTGGTAGTGATCTTTAGGAAACTTCCTGAAGAAGTGCCAGTGACATTAGGTGGATTCCTTCTACTCCATGCCTCTTGGCCAGAACTGTCCATCCATTCAGAATTTGAACTTCTAGATTTTTGTAAGAGGTACCTGGGAATTACTAATCAATCTTCCTTTTGGTTTTCTGAAAAGTCTTTCAGTATGACGAGCCACAAATCATGCCATTCAAACGCTGTCATCCAAGGACATGTGTGTTTAGACGATTGTATCCCCACAAAAAACACAAAGTTGGTGTGGTGTTAGGGACTAAATGTATCCAAAGATGACCTGGATTGATTAGGGTGTGCCAGCTATGACCCAAGGACATCCTTGCACAAGTGCCAAGAGCCCCGCCAGCTCACGGGGGTGCGAGCACAGCCCACCAAGGCAAAAGCTAAGGCAGAGCTGCTGAGGGTAGTCACACATCTTTCCAGGCTCCAAAGCCAAGGTTGCATGACCTGCAGGCACAGAGCAGGGCTCACATGTGACACAAACTTCTGTCCAGTCCTCATTCCTCCCGCTGCCAGGACATTGTGTCCATGAATTCTGAAGACAACTGTGGATATGGAAACATGAGGTCTCCAGGCTAAGGAAAGTGAGTAAACTGAAGCTGTATGATCTCACTGAGATAAAGTGAAGAGAATCCAGGTGCCTGACGGGAAGTTCAAGAGCTCTAAGAAAAACAGATGGGAGAGCTAGTTACATAGATTTCCCTTCCCTCTGGGAGGGAAAAGACCGAGAGCATCTTGGCTTTAGAGAGGAAACTGAGTCCAGGCATGGAACCAACATCATGGGGACACACTGAGACCAGAGAGAATGATGTGGAGCCCAAACACAAAACCTATACGTGCAAGAAAACACTTCTAAACTTCATGGTATAGTCACACATCCCTGAAAATTCTCCACAAGGCAGACAGTCCAGGCACTAGAGGTAGAATGAGAAAGTGTCCCAGGACTCTATCATCAGTGATGAACTCCACAAGCAATGTCAGACTTGACAAGAGCAGCGGGTTCTCCCACCAACAGGAGCCCTGAAAGAAATGAAGGTTCTGCAGGCAGAGCCAGGCTCTGCAGATAGCAAGAAGCATTATGGATACTGATGAGCTCAGCCTACAAAGCCAGCATCTGTTGAAGACAATAGATTCTACAAACAGTAACCGGTTTTAAAACCAGTGAAGAACTCTGCAAAGCAAACAACAGGCTCCACAAACTGCTATGGGTTCTGCAAACCTTAATGAGCTTTGTAAGCAACAGCAGGCTCTGCAAACCCCAAGAAACTGTACAAGCAGCAGCAAGCTTCGCAGATAGTTATGAGCTCAGCATGTGATGCCCGGTTCTGCAAACAACGGACTCTACAAACAGCACAGGCTCTAAAGCCAGTGATGAGCCCTTCAAGAAACAGCTGGCTCTGCAAACAGCAATAAGCTCTACAAATGTCAGCGGGCAGAGATGAGCTCTGCGAATCGTAACCGAGGTACTGCAAACTGCAACAAGGTCTCCTATGTCCTGGTCCCCAAAAATAGCAGGTTGAAGAACCTCTGTCCATGCCAGGAGGTAAAATACCTGACCATGCAACACTCCTTCCACATAGGCCCATGGTAATAATGGGGCCCTCTCTTCGGCATCATTTGAATGAGAAGGCCAGGCTCTCCGTGGAGAAGTCTCCACTCGTGGTGCATCCTGGTTAGGGCAACAACCTCCCAAAGATGGGAGTTCCAGTGTGTACTTGGAAAACTCAGAGGTGGTGGCAGGGATGGGTGTGGAGGTGGCCAGAGCAGATTCTCAGACGTTCACATCCGTGCACAAGAAGCTGGGACTTAATGGGAAGAAGAGCTGCCTAGAGACAGGACGGCCTCAGCCACCCTCACTGCATGACTTAAGCGGTCCCTGGGAAGGGCTCCTTGCTCGAAGTACTCTGCTGTCTGGCCTGTCTTTGATGCCTGAAGTCCCACCATTAGAACTTACACTGTTAGAGTTCACACATGACCCTTGTTAAAATGAAATCACCACCCACCCACCCATTGTGCCAACACCCTCAACCTGACACCTTGGTGTGAATGAGCTCGTCACTCCCTCTCTCTGGTGACAGACATTCAAGTGCAGCGTTTGAAGGTGTGTGGGAGCCATATCACGCCTGGATCCTTGGAGCGTTGGATGTTACGCCAGAGAGGGCTGGAGGAGGAGTGGGCAGAGATGGGGACAAGAAGTCAACATGTGGGGCCTGGCTTCAAAGCAGAAGGGTCACAGTTCATGATCCTGTGAGGCCAAGCCTCCTGGGAAAGCTCAGCGATGGAACAGGCCAGTGGGCACCACTGAGTGGGAGGGAGGAAGAGAGGAGGAGCCGGAGGGGGTCTCTGGGCTGCGGGATGTGAGGTCTGCTCCCAGGCCAAGCTCCGAGACCTTGTCAATAATAGGAAGCCTTGCTCAGTTAATTAATGAGGTATTCGGGCTGACCCTTGATCTCTGGAGCAAATCAAGGGCTTTGTGTGGCTCCTATTAATTCCCTGGATTTGTTCAGCAGCTGCCTGGGAAGTGGGTTGGTAGAAGACTCCTTCCCCTCCTCTCTCCAGCCCTGGGCCTCAGGGTGTGAAGGTCCCAGAGAGACCTGACTCAGTGTCCGGAGGGGGCTTTCAAGAGGGATGGGATATCTTCAGGGAGGCCACTCAGAGGAGGAGCAATGCCTGCTACATTCAGCCACGGCCCAGGATGCATCTAGGGGCCACCATAGACTGTCTCCTGGAGGCAGCTCCAGGCATTCTCTGGAGGTGACAAAGGCCACATGGAGCTAGCTCCTCATTCCAAAAGGAGAGCCAGAGACACTCAGAGGCCCTCTCATTCTCCAGGGGACAGCCTGGCTTGCACAAGCACCCAGTGTTAGAACCAGCCCCTCCCCCTCACACTGCACCTTCAAGATGAGGGCAGGTCTCAGAAGCTTCCAGGGAGTGACACTGCCCAAGGAGGGATGCTTCCAGGAGGGCCAATGACAGAAGGCCTGGGAGAGGAGGGCCTGTGGTCCAGGCTCATACTGCAAGCCTCTGAGGATGGGACGCTATCACATCCAAATATGAGGAAAGGAGAATGAAGGGATTCTACCATTTCGGATTTCCCAAATGTGCAGCCCTAGGGCTGGATGAGGCTCCCACAGTGTGATCTCAGGCCATGTCTCTCACCTGGCAAAAATGATCCCTAGACTGGCAGCCCAGAGAATGACGTGGGTCTCTGCCTCTCACCTGGGTGTGGCTGCGATTCATCAGCAACAAGCCCCAGAGTGAGCATCCACAGGAGGGTGCCGTCATGGCTCTGCTCTTCGTGCTGTGCATTACCTGATCACCTGGGCCTCAGTTTCCCCAGCAATAAATGGGGACTAAGAAGACCCACACTGCCTTTGGCCCAGGAGAATCCAATCAGAGGATGGCAGTAGAAGCCCTTTGGGCAAGATGCAGCCCTGTAGGTGAGAGAGTCGCATTCACCATGAGCTGGATGGCCTGAGCCCTTCCAGAGGGCTCCTTTCGGGACCATGTGCTGTCAGTGGGGCAGGACTGGATGGGGCAGGTCCTGCACATGGAGAGGCAAAGCCTGCCCACCTCCTCGGCCCATCTTGGGGGCAAGGGTGGACCCTGGGCCAGGAGAAGCAGGCCTGTCTGGGGGCTCAACAATCCAGCACTACAGGTTCACCCCACCTTCCGGAGTCCTTACCCAGCACCATGATGGAGGGAAATTTCAGGCTACAGAAACGGAGACAAGTCCTCGGAAAGGAGGGACAAGACTGGGGTGTCTGCCCTGGAGCAGAAGCAGAAGGCCCAGGGACAGCTTGAAGGGAAGAAGCCAGGGACAGCCACACAGCTGAAGAGGAAGATGCCGGCACAAAAGCAGGACCGAGGTTCTAGGGTCCCCTCTGCCACAGGTGACCAAGGGTGGTTATGACACTCTAAGGGCCTCAGGAAGAGAACAAAAGCCACGGGGCCCAGATTCAGCAACAAGAAGTCACCCATCACGTTTCCTGGTGCTGGAGATACGGGAGTGGATGAAAAGAGTGAGCCCAGCCCTCAGGGAGCATCCAGTCAGGGCAGGAGACAGGCCCAAAAGCAAGGAGACCACAGAGCTAAAGTGAAGACTCCTCTGACCATCGGTAGGGCTGGGAGCCTCTGCAGAGCCCAAGCCTCAGCCTAGCCCAGCTCCGGGTCTATAATCTTTCTCTGAGGCAAGACTCCCTGCAGGGACCCGGCCTGTAGACCCCGTCTGTGACCTGGAACTGTGCATCCCACGAATCTGGTTCTGCTGCAGGGTCCACCATTCACCCTCCATAACCTTCCCCTGACCCCCGATGCTCAGATCCTGTGTCCACAGCCCTGATTCCACAGGGCCGGGGCAGACGTGCTCTGGTCTCAGACCTGCCGGTTCTGGTTCCTCAATTATGGGCCTGGGCAGGGAGGGGCTTCTCACTGGAGTGTCCCCAGACATATTCCTTCCTGCCCCCTGCAGCCCAGGTCTTGGGGCCACCTCGCCTCTGCTCCTGGCTGCACTTTCCCAGGAGGGAAGGTGACACCAAGGACGCAAAGCAAGTGGACATTTATTGGATGAGGAGGAGGGAGGGAGAAGAAGTAGAAAAATAAAGAAGAGGGCAGAGCTCACTCACAGGCACCACCTGAGCAAATTAAATTTTAAGCCTTGGGAAGGGAGAATTAACGTTGCCCAAATACGGGATGCTCCACACCAGGTACCCTCATCCTTTGGAAGGTGTAAGCAGGTAGATCTGAGATATTCACCACCTCCTAACCACTCCTCCCACCTCTCGATGTGTTAAATCCATAAAACTAAATGAAAGCAGCTGCTGTTTTAAGGAAATAAAAGGCTCTTATATTCAAAAGCCCAGAGATTTTGAGTGGAGAGGGAGAGAAATATATATGAATGTGGATTTTTTTTTTCTCCCGAGTACCACTTAGCAATGCAAACCCCGGGAAGCCCTGCAGGAAAACGCTCTCACCAGGGGGGTGGGATGGGACTTCAGCCGTGCCAGAGCTGACTCTAGGGAGGGAGACCCCTGTCCTCACCGTGCAGCCACTGGTCACAGTGAGGAAGGAGCTGTTAGTTCACTGATGGCCAGTGTCCTTATTAGGGGCCTTAGCACATCCAGAGGCTTGGTTGGCTCTTTAATTCACAAGGTTAATCATGTGATTTTAAAAAATATCTTTTAGTATGTTAACAGCCCCCAGTGGAGATAGTTAATTAAACAAAGCATGATATTGAGAGTAAAGTATCCTTTGTGGACAGACTCCACTTCCTTGTCCTGGTGCCTGATGGACATTTCCATATTGATGGATGTCCATGAGACAGCTGTCACTCACATCAGTGCGGTTATAGCCAATGTCTTGCTTATTGCTGTGGTCTGAACAAAGCTGTGGGTGAACACAGGGGAAACTTAGCCACATTCCTGCCTTCAAGGAGCTTACTGCAGATGAGGTCAGAAGATGCACAAATGAGAGCCAGGGACACCATGTGGGGGGCTAACTGTGCTGGAGCAGGTGCTAAGGGTCAGGAAGGTCGGCAAAGGGTTTGCTGTTCCCCATGCAACAAATACCGGCTCACCAGAAGAGTCTGGTGGTGGATCATTTGAATCGGGTGAGCTTCACTGGGCTCCCAGGCAGCCCAGAGCCCGCCTGCCTCCTGGCATGGAAGCCCAGAGAAGCTCAGAGTCGAGATGCCTCCTATGGTACCTCCGGGCACCTTTCAGGGCAACAAAGAAGCTACTTCCCACCTGTTGGGATGCAAAGGAGCATGATTTGCTTTTCTGCTTCCCAGTGGGCAAAGCTTTGCAAAGCTGTTTACAGTTATTTTTTGGCTGAATTTATAATGCAACTTCCCCTATCGGAATGTGATAGGTCTGTCTGGAGGAAAGACAGGTGAGTGGAGGGGAGTGCTGGCTCGCTCGAGAAGGCAGCCCTGTCCAACTCCAGGCAAGGCCCAAGGTCGCCCTGAGGGACAGGACGTGGGTTAGATCAGATGGGGGTGGCAAGAGGAAAAGGGAGAAACCAGCTCCTGCCTGTGGGGAGCTCATGAGTCCTGCTGGGAAATAAGCTCTTTTATTTCACCTTATGTGTTATTTAGGAGCAAAGGGAGGGGCAGAGGCTCCTAGCAGCATTTTCTTTTAATAACCACCCCTGTTCCCAGGCGCCGTCCACCCAGCGGCTGCAGTCTGTGTTCAGGGTGCTCCCTGGGCATCTGCATCCTACCTGCAGCCCGATCTGCACCCCAGGCAGGACAGCCTCCTCACTGCCCGGAGACCCTGTGCTGGGTCTCACCTCCCTGTCATCGCCCCTGAGGTCTCCTCCACCTGAGATGACCTCTCTACACCAAATCCTTCCCAGCTTAGGTGTCGGCCCCTTCTCTAACTGCCTTCTCTGAAATGTCATAGCCCTTAAAGTCAGACGGCACCCTCCAGCCCAAGTGAAGGTTTGTGACAGGGACCAGTTCTCCCGAGAGTGGCAGGCAGTTGGTTCTCAGTGGAGACACTGTCTCTACCTGGAAATGCCCCCCTTGGGAGCTTTGCAGGAACATGACCCTGGGGGTTACTGGGGTTGGTTACAGGATGTTCATGAGTTTCAGCGTGGAGCTAAAGGCTGGGGAGTGCCGAGACGTACAGCCTGTGTTCCCGGACGGCCTTATCATGTTCGTTCCTCCACCCTGCAAATGGCTAGGACACGGCATAATGTGGTCAGTTTTGTAAAAATAGGGCAGTGCCTTTGTAGCCCAGGGAGGGGTTTCCTAGAGGTAGTGACAAATATGTTGTACCATAAAAGAAGTATTATTTCTATAGGCAGAGAAAAGGAGGGAGGGCATTCTAGGTAGAGGAGACCCGAAAGCAAAGCAAAGGCCAGGTGTACAGGCATGTTCGGGAGGGGACAGTGGCAGAGGAACCTCTTAGGGAGGCCTGGAGTGGCCTGAAAGGCTGGGCACCGTTATTCTATGGGCTGGAGGCGACGTGCACGGAGCAGTGACGTAGCAGCCCTGCCTCTCAGACTCCCTCGGGGCGGACGGGCTAGGACGGGTTGGGGCGGCAGGGCCCTGGCTCCAGCTGAGTGGGGGCCACAGCCTGAGACATGGCTGTGCAGGGGTGAAGGAGGTGAATTCTGGAACCACTCTGGGGTTGAGAACAGGGAGAATTCAGATTGATGACTTAAGATAAGCATTTGCCCTTTCACACATTTACTTATTTGGCAAATAGTTATAGGAAGCCTGCTAACTGTGGGGTCTGTGAGAGAGAGAGGCTGATTCTGGACTCAGGGTAAACAGTGGGGTGGGGGCTTCGATGGCACAAAGAAATCCTGCCCCGGAAAACTCTGCTTCAAACACAGTGCATGAGGTGTCATTCTAGCCCTTCAGACCTGTGACCCAGGCAGGAGGTGCTGGCATCTCACAGCCCAGGGAAAGAGAAACTGCTCCCCAGGACCCGAGGTGGGGCAGCCACAGGCCTCTGGGTCCACCACAGGGGCCCACGAGCTCAGCCACCAAGAGCTGAGTGGCCGCGGTCGGACAGGCGCTGCCTGCTTCCCCATCTGTGTGGAGATGACAGTCGTGGCCTCAAGACTGTGAGAGAAGACGCCATGGTGTGTCAGAGTTCTACCCACAGCACCTGGCACACGGTGGTCGCTTAATAAGCAGTGGCTGTTGTCACTCCTGCTGCTGTTGTTACCATGATTATATTACCAAGCGTGGCCCCGGTGCTGTGGGTTCAGCTGCCACTGTCACTGGCAGAGAACAGGGCGTCAGAGATGCTCCATTCTCGGATATCTTGCCCCACACCCCACGGTTCCCACCTCCTGGCCAGCAGGCACATGCCAGCCAGAAAAGGGAGGGGCCCACAAGGCAGGGCAGAGCCTTGCCCTGGTGCCTGGCAAGAGAGGGCTCGGATGCTGGGAAAGGCGGGGTAGGCAGAAAGTGCTGGGACCCCCGCCCCAGGCTCACCCCTAGGTTTGCGGGGTGGAGAAGGGGTCCGGGTGGGCCCATCAGGTCCAGGACTGGAGAAGACCACTCCGTTCCAGACCCCACTGGATGCTGCCCAGAGGAAGGAGTGGGTGACTCGAGGGAACAGAGCCAGCAGCAGGGGCTGCTCAGAGCTGTCCCACTTCACATCTGATGGCTCCTCTGGGTGTGCTGACTGGGCGCTAAGTATGACTGCCCTCCCCAAGACCCCTGTCAGGAGCCACTGAGCTGTGAACACACAACCCTATGTGGCCCAGCTTGGATTCCAGTGGAGGGCCCTGTGGGAGGAGAGTGCGGAGCAGAGATGTGAGCCCACCATGGATGTGTGCACACACACACACAGGCACACGCACCACACACACACAAAACACATTTATGTGCACATGCACACCCACACACAGATGCAGGCATATGCACAAACATGTACACATACACACAGACACACACAGACACAGATATTCACACAGAGGCACCCACCAAGCACACCATGCACACGCACACACACACGTACACACACACAGCCCACACCACACTTCCCACCTCCCTTATCGGGCTCACATTCCTGGAAAACTGGGGTTTTCTCAGTGCCCCTCCTCCCGCTACCCTGTCCTCCCTGCTCTTCTGCAGCAGGGCTGGGGGCAGCCTCATCCTGGAGCTGTCCCCTTGCAGAACCTGGGCACCTGGAGGGGTCTCTGGAGTCCTTCCCTCTGCCAGGGCCCCCCGCCTCCCCATGGTGGGCTCCTTCGGGTGCAAACCGCAGCACTAGGCTGTTTGCTTAATAAAAGGCCCCCACGGCCACACTCAGGGCAGGGGATGGGGCTGTGGCAGATCCACAAGTGACGACGTGGGGCCCAGAGCCCTCTTACCTGGGCCCCCTTCTCCCCACCCTCCAAAACCTGGGCCAAGGCTAGTGACACGAATGCATTGTGCCTTGCTAGGAGTGTGTGCATTATTACACTGGACCCAGAAGCGTCCCAAGGAGGGACTGGGCAGTGAGCCCTGCAGGGGCAGCGATGGGCAGTGTGCGGCAGGGAGGGGACGGCATTTGGCGAGCCCTCGCATAGCCCATGAGGTGCGGCGGGTGCCTGTGGGGTCAGCCAGGCTGTGCCACTCGGAGGCCCCAGCGGGGAGATCGGGAGGGCAACATTCCAGCCGGAGATCATCAGGGATCGCCATGGCAACGGGGGTGCAATTAAGGCCCGTTTCAGCTGGGAGCAGCTGTGCGCACTTTATCTGCTTGGAATGAAGAGGAGAGAAAAAACCTGGGGAGGGAAAGGGGGTGGGGAGGGGGGGAAATGGCAGGCCTTCCAGGCCTCTTCCTGCTCTGGGAGAGGGAGGGGGGCCGAGAGAGACACCAGGAGGCCCAGAGACGGCTCAGAGAAGATCCACAGAGACACATGCCACAGACACACACAAAGAGAGGAAGAGCAGGCACGAACCTGGTCCTCACAGGGAGGAGACGCATGGCCAGAACTGGCAGCCTGGCTCCCTGTCCAGGCGAGAGTTTTCCCTGCCACAGTGGGACCCTCAGCCTCCTCCTTCCTCCCAACATGCACATGCACACACACTCACACATCATATGCACACACACACGGAAATACACACATGTTCCCTCCAGCCTCTGAGCCTTCCCTCTCCCTTCCTAGAACTGTGTCCCCCCACCCTGGCCATCCCACAGGCCTGCACTACTGGGGCTGCTCCAGGAAGTCCTCATGTCCCCCAACTCCCTGCCCAGCCCCCCCGATACCCCTGCTGTGTGTGAGTTGGGTTTGCTTCTCCTTAAAGCAGGGACTTCAGCCCCCATACTCTCACTGCCTGCCCTAGTTCCCCACCTCAGGGCAGGCACAACACCCCTGCTCAGGTCCTCCTGTGTGTGGAAGGATGAACGGCGGGCAGGGTGGTAGGCAGAGTAAGTGGCCTCAAACTAAACTAGGAACATACCTGGAGGTTCTGAATCTATGGCCTTGTCCATTCCCCTCCTGCCCCAGGGCCTTTGCACTTACTGCTGCTACTGCCTAGGAAGATCTCTCAGATGCTCACTTGGCTCACTAACTTATTTCCTTCCAATTTCTCAAGTATCACCTTCTCAGAGAGGCCTTCCCTGGCCATTCTGTATAAAATCGCTATCCCCCGCCCCTTGCACTGCCTTGCTCTTTTCATCACCACCCAACCAGTGAGCCCCAATTTGCATGTGTATTCTGGGCTCCCCCCCCCCACCCATGCCCATGGGCCTGTGTGCCGCATGAGGGCAGGGACTGTGTTTGCAGCTGTCACCTGGATCCCGGAACAGGACATATCACGCAGTGGCATGGGGCTATCCAGTGAACCCTGTAAGACTGAATGGGTGGGTGGCAGAACGTCTCCCACCTGCCCAGAGTCACACAGCCAACCCCAAGGCAGAGTTAAGGTTGAGCTCCCAGTGCCTTCGTGTCCCTTTCCCTGTCCCGCACGATCCTGCTGTCTCGATCCCTTTGGCTCATTCACTCTCATGCACAGGCAACCCATGCTTCCCCATACCATAGGATGACGTCCTTCCTCTTCTCTTAGGACTTGAATCCCACTGCCCAAAGGGTGGGTTCAGATGCCTCCTCCTCCCTGAAGCCCTCCCTGACCTCCAGTCTCTTTCCTGTGGACACCTGGGCTACTGGGACAAGGAGCTATGGGCGGGTGGCCTGGATCTGCTATTGCAATCTGTCACTCTGAGCAAGTCACCTCATCTCCCTGGCATTGTTTCTTGGTCAAAAAGCAGAGGGGTGTGACTCTGTCTCTAAGGGTCTCCCATTTGGACAGAACTGCTGGGGGCTTGTGAGGCCTGGGCTGTCAGCTGGCTCCGTGTCTGGTTGGCTGGCCACGGCCACTGCTTGTTGGCCCAGGAGGTGAGTGAGTGAGGTGGCGTCTGCTGGGCCGTGCTGTGGGAAGGTGACTGGACACACTCCGAGGAGCGAGGTCCCAGTGCCAGGCGGGCTTCATCCCCAAGGAACCAGGCAGCTGGGCTGAGCACTTCTTGGGAAGCGCAGTCTGGAGACAGGGCACTCGAGGCTGCCAGGCCCACGCAGGCAGCGGGGTGGCCGCATCTATTCCTGGCAGTGCCCTTGAAGGCGGTCAGAGCGGCTCATGGCAGTTCCCGCCAGCCTCCCAGATGCCGGAACACTGTCGGGGCCAGAGCCTGCGCAGGAGAGGAAGGGCGGGGACGGCCGCCAGTCCCCATGCCAGGTCAGCTCTGGCCTCACAGCTGGACATCCCTGCTATGGACACTGGCTGAGGGCACAGGTGGGACAAGGCGGGACAAGAGGGGCCATGGGGCAAGGCCTAACCAGGGGTTCATCCATCAGGGGGCTGCGGTCAGAGAGGCTTCTGGGAGAGGTGGGCTGGAGCCATGCCTCAGAGTCCTGGCGACTTATAGAGAAGGGAAGGACATCCTCAGCCCTCCACCAGTGCCCAGGGACTGGCCCTGTCCTGCTCAGGGGGAGAAGTAAAGAGTCCTCGAGAATTCCTGCCCAGGCCTCAGGCTCTGGACGTCACCCACAGGCCTCAAGGCCTCTGGTGACAGGAGACTCACGTTCTCCAGTTCCAGCCAGGAAGCAGATGCACAGTGACGCCAAGGCCACTGAGAATCCAAAAGCTGCCTGCGCCTATGGTGCGTCGTTCCGCACGATTGGCCATTCGACTGCTCGCGGTCCTGGAGCCTTTTAACTTGGGAATCACTGAATACCACTACGTGCTTAGACCTGGGCTTACACCAGCACGGCTCAGAGGGGAGACATGTTCCTGTGGGCAGAAGAGAGACAGGGGACTGCAGCAAGTCCCGGAGTGCCCGGAGGAGACGTGGAGGCACCGGCAGGAGGGTAACCCAGCAGTGCTGGCGGCCTGGCTGTCGGGAGCCGCATCAGCCCAGGTGGAGGGAATGAACAGAGATGGGAAGAGGCATTGATAAGTGAATGAGTACCCTCCCACCCATAGACACGCAGTCGATGAAAACTCAGGAGCATGGTCAAAACCTGAACGCCAGGGCAGGTGCAGATCAGAAAAGAAGGTCAGACCTGGGAGTGTGGGCAAGTCATTTTCCTCCCTGTGCAGTGTCTGTGGTGACACCCAGGGGCCCTCCCAGCGCTGCAGGGAGGAGGCAACAGGACAGTGCACACCGTCGAGCCCCTTCTTTGCAGCTGAGGCCTGTGATCGGGGCCCAGCTCTCCATGGCGCGCTCCGGGTCACCTGCGTTCCAGTGGCGCATGTCTGGTGATTGGCTCCCAGGCTCAGAGCCCCTGGCTTGCTGGCTGGCCCAGCCCCCTCCAGGCCAGCCTGCTCAAAGGAGCAGCCCCCTGACTGCTTACACACGGGGGAGCCCCTGGCCTACAATATGAGGTCCTCGCTCTCCAGATCAACCCTGCTCTTGCATGTAAAAAATGAAGGTTCAAAAGTGAGGTGTGGCTGTAGTACTTGTGTAGCCCCGGCCCCTCCTCGTCCCCCACACCTGTCCCAGCCCACCGGGACAGAGCCTCCCCACCCGCGTTGGTCTCTTCCTGCTGAAGCAAAGCTCCCGAAGGCAGCGGTATTAATATCTGCCTCCCAGGGTTGTGATGAGGATAAAAGCTGGTGTCCGTGTGGCGCCCGGCATGGAGTAGACACATGGAGGTAAATAATGACGAGGAGGGAAAGGATGGTGGTGCTGGTGGCGGTGGACGGGCCGGGCGACCTGCGGGCCAGCAGCGACGTGGGGCTCCCACCACACCACCCACCCTGTCTGCCTCCTCTGTCTCTCCCTTAGGTAGTTTCTCTCGGGGGAAGCTCTGTGGGAGACACAAAATGTATCTGGTTCATCCTGCCTTTGCTCTTTTGGAAGGACTTGCCTTCCTCCCAGTTCCTGTTGATGTACCTGTGTCTGCCCCTCTGCCCCCTGTGTCTGCCACCCCATTCTGTGGGCACTGTCTGTGTTCCTGCCTCTCTTCCTCCCCCAACCCTGCTTTATCATCTTAATCATTGTGTCCCTGTAACTCAGCCCCAGGATGTCTGGCAGCAGCACTACCCCATGAGGTGACAACCCTGAGTCACACCTGCATTTGGATGCCAGCACCATGACACCCCAGCCCCAGACCCCTTCCCAGCAGGCCCCAAACTCCCCTCAGGGACTCAGTCTCCTGAAACACTGATAAACCCCTTGGGGCTCCACTTCTGTCCCCCTGGGGGAGAATGGAGAGAGGTGGGGGCAGGGAGCCCTCCAGCAGGTGCAGGTCCCAGCGCGCAGCGGGTGGAGTGGGGAGGGGACACATCATCCCAGTCTCTCCCTCAGCCTCTCTCAGGCTGTCCTCAGCATCGGCCCACCTACGTCAGCCGGCGCTAGAGGTGCTGATTGAAGGGCAGGTTCCCGGGCCTTCCCTCAGGCCGACAACATTTTTAGCAAGTGCACCAAGTTACAACTGTCCCCTCCCCCTTCCGGCCCAGCGGGGCTCTGTCTGCACCTGAAGCCCAGCAGCCTGTGTGTGCCCTGCTGAGGGACACAGGATGTTCCAACAGCACCCTCTCCTGGAAACTCCCTTTAATTTTTGGAGAGTCACAGACCTAGTGTCACTGGGAACCTCACTCCGGGAAAGGAAGGAGTAAGGGGAGGCAGAAGGGAATGTGGGGGATTCATCTGGAGGCCTGTCCCCAGCCTTTCCAGGCCACGGATGGTGGAGTCAGCCCACTTCCCCACCTCCCTCCTTGTTCCTCTGTTGCTGCATCTGTGAGTGAGTGAGTGTGTGTGAGTGAGTGAGTGAGTGTGTGTATGTGTGTGTGAGAGAGAGAGAGAGAGAGTGCGTGCACATGTTTCTCCTGGAGAAGGGCAGCTTTGTTTATTACGGCTGTAACCTTGGCTTTTGGGTAGAGCAGGGCAGTGGGAATCTTTGGAGCCTGGAGCAGAGAATTTAATATTCATAAGTGACCTCACCATAATCGGAGTCCAGCACCCCCAAAGGACTCGCAGATGATGCCGCTGCCTCCTACCACAGTTGCCTCTCTCAGGGAGTTCATCAAAGCCGCAGTAGCGGCTGCTGACCGACAGCCCACGGTGTCCCCAGACCTGTCCCTGAGACCTGTCCCCAGACCTGTGCCTGAGGGTGCCTGTCCCTACCCACACAGGACATCCATACAGGTGTGTGGACCTCGCCCAGGGGCTCACACATAGTAGGAATTTGGGGGACAACAGTATAGTAGTAAGTTCTGGTCTAACACGTTACATATGTTAACTCATTCAATTGGCACAGCAACCCATTTTACAAATGAAAACACTGGGGCAGGGAGAAGTAACCGGTCCCAGGCCACACAGCCAGGAAATGGCAGTGCTGAGATTCAAGGCCAAGGATTACAGAACGTGAGGAGAATCTCGCAGATACACATTGGGTCTATATTGAGTTACAGAAGCCTCTAAATTTTTAGCATCTATTTTAGGGCTCGACGCTCAGAATATGCACACTGAATATTTGTTGAATTGACATCTTGCTGGGCAGAGAGTGGTGTGCAGTAAATATCTGGTGAATGGAGGCTGGATGAATTGGGCCCGAAAGGGATCGAGCGTGTGAGCAGGGTAAGGGCCTCAGGACTCCATGTCACGTGGTGAGGGAGAGGACAGACAGAGGAGGGCTCTGCTCCCCACTCTCTCCTGCCCATGGGTTCTGGGCAGTGGAACTTAGACCCTCTTCCTGAAGGCCTCCAGAGACAGAGCCTTGCAGCCACTCTCCAGCAATTCGGAGATGAAAGCCTCATCCCCACTTTCCTCCCACATTAATGATGTCATTGTCCTGCTTTGAGAAGTGACGGCGGCAGCCCCTTTGCCAACACACCAGAGCCTACACACACTTGAGTGGGGCTCCCTCAAATCTTGCAGCAGGTCATGGGGCCCCTTTCCAGCCAGCACAGGGCATTTGCACAGAGGGAATGTGCTGGAATGGGAATGGGGCAGGGCAGAGGGAGTGGCTGGGAGACCCTCCCTCGCCTGTTCGGCTAACCCAGAGTGTGCCTCTTGCATCTACTTTTAATGAGCAGAATGACGGCTCAGGTCTTTTCTTCCTTCCCTTTTGTAAGCAAAGGAAGGAGAAGAAAGAAATCCCAGGAGGCCCGGAGACAGAGACAGGTTAGGGGTTTGCCCCCTTGGAGACCCTGCAGTCTGGCTCTAATCCTCAGGCGATATGCCCCCCACCTCCACCCCCTGCCCGCATCGGGTTCTCACCCTCCGGGGCTCCCACTTGGGAAGACAAGAGCTACACACTGGAAACAAGTTGCCCCCTTGTTTGGCCACACGTGCACAAGTCAGGCGAGGCTTAGGAATAGGTAGAACTTTGAAAGCAGAGAGAAGTGGGAAGTTAGGGTGAAGCCAAGACTAGGAAGATAGGTGCAAATGAACCCAGAAGGCGGTGTAGTTGGTAGCAGGTACAGTGTAGGAACAGAGGGGAGAGTTTGACAGGACAGAGAGGGGGAGATTACAGAGCCCTGCCCAGATGCTGCTTAGAGAATTCTGCAATTCCAAGGCGGGTCCCTGAGGCACCCTGTTCATTCCCATAAAGGTGGCTCGAGGCTCTGGGCCCAGCCTCTTCTTAGCAAACGTCCTGAGGAGAGGCACAGTGCAACCTGTGGACTGAAACAGCCTTCCCTGGAGTCACCGTGACACCTTCTCCAGGGCTCACTGTGCTGCTTGGGCCAAGCCCCTTCCCACAGTAGCGTGCATTTTGATATGACCATCACCCCAGCCACCTTCCTCCCTCCCTTCCTGGGGTATCGACATCAGCCATCCCTTCTCCTTTTCCACAGGGGATCTCGGCCCACCCGGCCATTAATTTGCAAATGGGCCATTTTCTGCTTCAAAGGGAAAATGATTTTTTTCTGCTATCTACAGTTTTTCAGTATTCTCAAATGACTAGCCAGAATCAATCTGAGATCTAAGAGTTTGGTGCGTGTTGAGTGTGGATCCTCAACGTCCATCTTTATTTCTTTACGGTGAGTGAGACCCAGCAAGCAGGAAGCGGATGAATGTGGGACCAGAGGCACGGGAGCCCATAGAGGCCATGTTAGTCGTTGTTTCATTTGTTCCTTCCACTGAGCTGCTGCTGCTGACTTTTATCCCTTTATTCTCCACCTCCACTCACTCTCCCAAAGCCCCTGTCTAATTCATCCTCCATTCACAAGTCGGGTCGGGCACAGCAGCGTGTCCAGCTCTGTGCCAGGGGCCAGCGGGGAGCCAGGCCAAGGAGCCGCTCCAGATGGAGGGCGACCTTCGTGTGATCAAGGGTCTTTGCAGTTCAGACTAGACACCCAGGGGGGGTTATAAAAGGGGGAACGGGTGTGAGTTGCAGTAGTCAGGAGGGCTTCCCAAGGGAGGAGGCCACCCTGGGCCTTCAGGAATAGAAAGCTCCCCAGGGCATAGTCCAAGGGTGGATGGGAGGTGAGCTGACTGCTGATCCTGAAACCCTGGGTGAATAGGTGTCCACCTTCTGTTTTATGTGCACCTTCCCCAAAAGAGGGTGACCTTGTGAGACAGAGGGTGACCACAAGGCAGAGGGCCTGGCTGGGGACAATGGCCCCTGACTGCCACTCATCCCCACAGGCTAGACTGGGCTGCCCCAGCCAAATCACCCTGGCTCATTCTACCCCCTCCTTCCTAATTGCCCTATTACTGTAAATAATATCATCCCATCCCAACAATTAGCTTCGTCATCTTGAAGCTCCCAGTTTGTTTTTTCTGGTTTTGAGGCCCTAACATTGGAAAACACAAACACATCCGGCATCTGTCTGCGGTCTCCCTGCGACCAGCCTAGCCATTAATGCACTTCCAGCCCCCCCACAGGCCTTCTCCCCAGGCCTCTCACCACCGGTGTTGCTGAGTTCTGAGAGGCAGGGAGGAGCCAGCTTCCTGGCAGAGGCTGGCTGGATTTTCCTCCAGGATCTGCCCCACCCTCCACGGCTGGAAGGAGTCCTTTAAAGGCAAATCCCAAGCCTTCCTTGGGTGGATGTGCAGAGTCACTTGTCCAGGGGAAGAGAGAGGGTGAAAATAATCTCAAAGCAGGAATGGTTTAGGTATCAGCAGTAGCAGACACAGTCGTGGTAGTAGTCATGTTGACAACAAAAATAATGCATCTGTTTATCTAATATTTGTATGCCTTGCACCACTTTACAAATCCACTTCAGGTCCATCCGATCCTTTAAACAAGTTCAGGAGGAGATCGGGGAGAATTGTCATCTCCATTTGCAACAGGGAAACCGAGGCCCAGAGAGTCTGCACGGTTTCCCCGAGGTCCTTGGAGAATAAGCAGGTGGCCGGCTAGTTAGGCAGGTGGGTAGGTGGGTAAGTAGGTGGTTGGGTGGGTAGTTAGGTGGGTAGGTAGGCGATTAGGTGTGTGAGTACTTGGATAGGTGGGTGGTTAGAAAGGTTGACGGAAAGACTAGATAACTTCGGCCAATATGCTCTCTTTCCCCTCCAGGCCACTCATTGCAGTAATCACCTGCCCCGCAGGATGCAGTCAGTTGTGTTTTGAATCGAGCCAGTGCCATTCACTAATTATTCTCAGCGGGTCTCACCTCCTCCATGGAAGGGGAACCGGCTTCTCCTCTGTGTCTCCCATCACTCCCGTGATAGTATTTTTGGAGCTGAAACTCAGGACATCTGGTCTGACAAGAAGCAAAGAAATGCTCCTCAAATGGTAAGAGAAGTGAAATCAGGGCTGCCCTGGGACAGCGAGGTGAGCCTGGCTGCTGCCCCACTGAGCCCCGGACGGACTGGGCACCCAGCCATGGCCGGCAGGCCTGGTGGGGCTGAGCGGGAGCAAGGACGTGCCTGCCCTTCCTCCTCAGTTCTCTAGGATGTCCTCGGAGCTCCAGGGGGACAGCGCAGCCCAGCCTCCCCTCCTCCCCACCTGGTTGTTAGTTCTAGCACGTTCCCCCTCACCAAGGCCCCCCAGCCAAGGCTGCCAAGGCTGCCTGGAAAACTCCACCGGGAGCGTGTACAGGACACCTTGGGTCTAATGTAACATTTAATGGCCAAATCTCCCCAGGTCCCTGCATTAATACAAAACTACTTTACTGGTTCTAACCAGACAGAGTCACACTGCTAATGGCTCCAAGGCTGAGCCTAGGCAAGAAGGAGATGATGAAGGAGGCAGCGGCCATCGGCACCTTGCTGTGGCCTTGAGTGGCAGAGGTGGGCTCTTCACCAGAGGCCTCCAAGTGACCTCTGAGGGCAGGATGCTGTAGTGTTCACCTCTATGTCCCGGGAGCCTGAGGTGGGGCTGCAGTACACAGTAGTCATTTAATACACAAATGAGTGTGTGAATGAGGGGTCACCGTGCTGGAGATTCAGGGGTCTCAGAGACAAATGTTTCCCCAAAGACATGCAAAGACAGATGTGTGCCACATCCTTCCCAGCCTGGACAGAGACAGCCACGATGCTGCCCAGCCCTGCCTCCCACACCAGCCCGAAGGGCCCCATTTGGACCCTGCCTGGGAGCTCCAGGGATCTGAGGGGCAGGGGAGCTGGTGGGGAGAGCACCCCAGAGAAAAGGGGACCCCAGGCCAGGTGTGGACGTCTCCAAGGCCCTTGTAATGGTGAGGAAGCCAGAATTTCTTGAGAGAAGATGGCACACAATGCCAGAGATAATAAGGTCACCTGGATGCCGGATAACAGGACTGTGGATGTCCAGAGGAGAGTGACACAGCCACACACACACACACACACATATACAGCCACACACACACATACACACAGACACACACACACACAATCAAAAAAAGACCTCCAGAAATTTCCCTAACTTGGTCCTCCTTTTAGTACATGGGAACCCCACTTCCAAGGACAGCAAGGGGCAGGAGAAACTGTCCCCTGACAAGTCAAGTACTTCTAGGTCCCATGCATGTCCCCTCTGCCCCTCTCAGGGTAAAGCAGGTAAACCTTCATCCCAGGACTCAGTGCAGCCCAACAGGCGTCCGGCTGTGCTCTGCCACTGGCCAGATGCACAACCTGTGAGCGTCTCTTTTCCTCTCTGAGCCTCAGTTTTCTCATCTGTAAAATGAAGGGGCGGGCCTGGAGAGTCCCTGGGGCCCTCTGCAGCTCAGCTTGGGGACTGCGAGGCCTCTGGGCTCTCTGGTGGAGGCAATTTCCCAGATCACTGAGCCCCACCTGGCCACCATCGTTCGAGGACCTCCCCTGGGCATTGGCCGTCTGGAAACATCGCCATCCATCTTTCTGAATATCTGGTTAAAACACTCACCTAATCCTAACCTAATCCTTTCAATTTGGGGAGAGAATTGAAGAAAAAAACGCAAGCAGCCTGAAGCCTGAATGCTAACAGATGGGTAAAAAGTATGTATAAATTACACCCGCGGCTGTCAATTCAAGCTCTCCAGATAAAGTGATATGAAAGGTGTTTCATTTATAGGGGAAATTAATTGCCAGCTGTATGACTGGATGGTGTGAAGAAACCACAGCCACACGGTGTGTCCCATATATTTTTCCTGGCTGGATTCAGCACCTTTTGTGCCAAAGGCTCCTGCTTGACTACAGACCTGGGAGGCCCCAGGGTAAACATGACCCTGATCCAACCGTTCCCAAGTTAGGATGCAGCCAGGGCAGCTCCAGACACGGTGGGGAGCATGACATGGGGAGGTAGGGTGCTGGCCCCTCCCCTCCACCAACCCTGGGCCATGGTTTCCTCATCTGTCAGGGCAGCTGCTTACGATGCATCTGCTCTATCCGTCAAGAGACGCCTTCTCTTCTGTCAGTGCCCTGGGCACAGGACGGCATCACAGTCTCCTGTGTACCTTTACCTTGCATTGCCAGGCACCCCACACCACGGACAGTCAGTCCGTGTCAATGGACAACACTGACACCTGGAATGCCAGCCTCATCATTTGTTCTGGGACCAACCCACGCTGTACCCAGAGCCAATCACTTGATCTCCCAGGCTTCAGTTTCCACAAAACTCCACAGACTGGGTGACATACGCTACAGACATTATTCCTCAGAGTTCTGGAGGCTGGGAAGTCCAAGATAAAGGCTCGGACAGATTCGGTGTCTGGTGAGGGCTCTCTCCCTGGCTTGCAGACAGCCACCTTCTCACTGAGTCCTCACATCATGGAGAGAGATAGAGCTCTGGTCTCTTCCTGTTCTGCTAAGGACACTAATCCCATCATGAGGGCCTCACCCTCATGACCTCACCTACATGCCATTACCTCCAAAAGGCCCCACCTCCAAATACCATCACAGTGGGGGTTAGGGCTTCAGTATATAAATTTTGGGGGGACATCTGTAACAGAGACGCTTAGCTGGAAGGTCCTCAGCTCCCTTATGTGCTGGTGTTGTACCCTGGCTGTTAAGGTTCTTATTGTTGCTGACACTGGCTGTGGAGATGAGGAGGCTGAGATGACAAGTCTGTGGGGAAACAGAGGCAGCCAAGACAAGCCCTCTGGCCTGCCCGAAGGCATCCTCACCAGAGATCCGTTATGGAGGAGGAGGTGTGCATCCCAGGAAGAGGTGGCCACATCAGTGCCTTGCCTTGGTCCACAGGGATACAGGATGGGCAGGGGTTGGGGAGCAGACAGAGTTTTATAGCAAAGCCAACCAGGCCCCCAGTTTCCATGGGACACCCCCAATCAACCTCACCAAAAATGCTCTCTGGATCATTTGGTGAAGATGTCCTGATCCCCAGAACTGTTTCTGAGAAGGGCCAGCCTCAGACTGCACTGTCCCTGGACACTCCAAAACTGGACTCCAGCATGCCTGCCCAGCCCCCACCCCACCTTGTCCCCTGCCAGCCGGAGGAGGGGTCTCCTGACAGCCTCCAGCTTGGGAAATTGCTTCTGGTTCCTGCTTCCTGCCTTCTCATTCTTCTTTCTTGAGCAGGAGGTGGGGGAAGGTAGGGAGCAGGGTGGAGCCTGCATGGAGAGAGCCAATTTGGGGGTGCATGCTTGCAGCCACCTGGCACCCCTTGGGGAGCTGGCCCCAGCTACACTGCACGCAGCCACCCTGCCAGCTGCTCACCAAGCCCCTGGGGTCTTTCCATTCTGGCTGGGGAGGGGGAGATAGGAAGATTTCTATCCTGGCCCCCTCCGCCCCACATTTATCAGAACTATTAAGACAATGAGCTAATATTCTATTCATATTTAAATAATAAATTAATCTGCATTATACTGAGGAGGCCTGAGAGAGACTTAATTATCTGGTGTACTTTTGGGTGGAAATGAAGGTTGGGAATCGTGCTGGGAATAGACAAAGTTAGCAGCGATCACACTGATGCAGTTGTTCAGATGCCGGGGCCCTGAGCAGAGGTAGGAAAGTGTTCCTATGTCCCTTTACTCCCAGAAACTCCCTCCAACATGGGGGGAGGGTGCCTCCCTTTCTGACCACCCCTCCCAGGGCTACCAGGAACAGTTTCTGAACGACTCGTCCTCCTGGGAAACCAGAGCCCCTCTGCAGCCTGGAACGTTTACCAGGGGAGTGCTGGGGCCACGTGTCCCCACCATGCACATGGCGATGACAGACGGTGTCCTGGAGGGCGGAGATCAGACAGCCCTGGCACCCGACCCACCTCTGCGGCATCCTCCTCGCTGTGTGACCTTAGGCAGCCTAAATGACTCATCTGAGCCTCAGTTTCCACAGTCGTGAAATGAGGGTGATACCAGCTCTGTCCAGGGGGGCTGAGGTGTGGAGCTTTTAGCACAGCGCCCCGAGCAGGAAGCCCTCGGAAAAAGGTGGCCAGCCTGTCTGTGGGAAGCAGCGCAGATGTGGTCTGAATGAGGGAGCATTTGAGGGCGCCGTGACAGCTCCGGAGTGCGTGGTTACCGTCTTAAACAAACGTAGCGGTAAGCAGCCTTGGAGAGTGGATGCTGGCGTTCTCCACTCAGGCGAGCCAGCGCCAGGCCTGTGGTTAATTTTTCTCCCTGGCTGGTTCCTGCCGCTCCCTGGGAGCGGAGCTTTTCACACCCTGAGCCAGCCTGCCCGAGAGAGGACTATTTTCAGCCCAGCAGCGACAGCAACAAAAATGTGAAGTCACTCCTGCTGCCTCCAGCGCGCTCCTCCCGCCCTGCCCAGCCCAGAAAGCTGTGAGCAGAGAGGCGAGGCCTGCAGCCGGGTCCTGGAGCACCCGCCACCCTCTCCACTCCGTGACCCTGGCAAGACACCCCTGCGCCCTGGGCTGTTCCCCTCATATCCACTAGTTCTCCCTCCCCTCCCTCTAGACTCTCTCGAGGTTCAGGTGGGCTCTGCCTGCAGGTGTGGGTCCTGCCGGGCTGTGCCCCTCTGGAAGACACACTAGGGGGGCTAGAGAGCGCAGGAGCTGGGTGTCGCTGGAGTTGTCTGGGAGCCTGTGCCCTGTTGGGATGTGATGAGGTGGGGGCAGGATGAAGGCACCTAAGTGATGAATCATCGCGGGGAGCCCAGGGAAGTGGGTGTTGCTGAGATCCTGAGCTGAGAAGAGCTTGATCATTTGTTAAGTGCAAAACCTGTCAGTTATCTCTGTCAGCTCTGCAAAAACTGGGGATGGGAGACCCTCCTCAGCAAGAGAGAGAAACTTAGTGGTCAAGGGCGCCGAAACCGGAAGAGAGGTAGTAGGGGCTACAGAGGGCAGCCTCACCCAGACCCAGACTAGAGCTAGAGACAGCAGGGCGGGGATGTGCCAGACACGCCCAACAAGCCAGGATCACCCTTGCCCACCCACGAACATGCACACACACCAGCACACACCCTCCACGCCACATTCACACCACATACACACTCACACCCCGGCCAGGCTAGGGAGCAGGGCTTCAGGCTGGTCACTGGTCAGCCAAACATGCCCCGCACCGCACCCCACCCTGAGATATGTAATCCCTGTGGCTTCTAGATGCTCATGTTTTACTCTGTAACCTGGACAAATTCCACCCGCCTCAGCTAAGCTGGCAACGGCTCCGTCCACAGGCAGGAGGCTGAGTGCTGGGAAGCAGTGGCCCCTCGGCCCCAAAGGGGAACCAGGGAATCCCAGACAGGGGCTGGGAGACAAGAGAATAGCTGTTGGGGAGCACAGGAAACCCCATCACACCCGCTGTGGACTTGCCATTCCCTTCTCCCAGGGTTTGGAGGAGGTTGTGGAAGGATCTCAATCTCTCCCCACCGCAGGGAAGACCAGGTGCCCGTTTTCCCTGCTCAGGGCTTTTGCCGGAAAAGCAGGGGGTTGGGGAAGGCGATTGAGGATGGGTTTAGGGGCTACATTGCTACATCCCAGACCACACACTAGGAAGCCTTGAGGAATGGGACCAGAGTCTCCGTGATGTGCCAGAAGGGCCAAGGGACAGGCTGGCTGCTGTAGGTGTTCATTGACTGCAGCTGTGGCTCCCGGCGTTACCAGACCAGCTGCCGCAAGGCTAAGGCCATGCAGTCCAGAAGGCCCTGGGTCTGCCCGCTGGGGAGGGGTGGCACAGCATGCCCTCAGGCCCACTGTCACCTCCCTGGCGTCCTTGCTGGTGTCATAAGGCAGCTGGACCTCGCTCCCAGAAGAGGGTAGGGCAGGGAGAATCATGGCAAAGCCTCCTGTTTTGTCAGCTCCTGCCCTTGGAGACAGGGGCCACCAAGGGTCCCTCCATGAGAAGACTGGTAGCAGCACCCTCGACACACACTGCAGATGAGCAGCAGGATTAACTCCGGGCTCCCCATCCTCGGAAGTCAAATCTCAGTGGTCACAACTGCCGTCAAGAGACCACAAATGCCAGAAACCATGCTCGGGGCTCTGCTCAAGCCCTGCAGCCCGCAGTGGGTGCTTCCTCCTCCGAGTAACCCGGAGCCTTATTGTCTACACTCCTCATTGGGCAGCTAATTGCGTATAGCCTTGAAACATCGCTCCTCTTTTTATTCTGAACTATTAGTTAACTCTTGTATTATTAATTTACTTTTTATGATTTCTGTTTCAGAGTCTATGCACAGCTTCCCTTCTCCCTAACAAAACTATAAGCTCATTGAAGTCAGGCACCAAGCCTTGTTATTCTCACCACCAACCCCCTGTGGACATGCCATTCCCCCAGCTGTAGAGCACCTTACGTGTAGTGAGCACTCGATTAAGAGTTCTCTGTTTTAAAACTTCCAAACTCTGCCTCTTCCAAAGATTTCAAGTGGTGAAGGAGCTAGCCAATCTCAAAGGCTGGTTTCCAGGAACAAGCCGTCGCCCGGGGCTCAGACATGGCCACGCAGTTCGCTTCTCCGTCTCTCCTTTCATTCTCTGCGTGACAGAATCACAGAATCTTAGAGAGAATGAAACTTAGAAATCTGTCCTCATGCCCACTCTCGGAATCCTCTTCCTGGCCTGTCTCACAAACAGTCCTGCCGTCTTTGCTCTCACACACCTCCCACCAGGGACCTCCCCACTTGCTGGCTGGCCCATTCCACTATGGCCAGTGCATGCAAGATGCTCCAAGAGACAAAAGTAGTCATGGCCACCACGTGGCACTTTGAGATAATTCCCAAAAGCAAATGAAAATGGTTCTTACATTACTAGCACTATCGTTTGCCTATTGTGTGCTCTGTGCTGTGCTGGACAGAGCAGAGCAGGGGTGCAGACAGAGTGGGAGATGCCATCCTTGTCCTCAAGCAGCTTTTGATTTAGTTGGGGACCAGACAAATGTACAATAGAGGAATGATGATCCCACAGAAGAGAAAACATCAACTGCTGCATTCTATTGGCAAGAGCAGAACTTGGGACGGCAAGCACAGTGCCTGGGTCCTGTCCCCAGGCCACCTCTGACCACTGGGAGGCCTGGATCGGCTCGTTCCTTAAGCCTATAGTCCCCTCGTCTGCACAGAGAAGGAATGGGCCCAGGTGATCTACCCAGGCCCTTCCAGCTTTCACATTCCTGGGGGCACAGTCACTTCTTGGTGGAGGGGAGACCAGTGTGGGAGGCAGTAAACATAGAGAGGTGAAGGGGTGGCCACATCCCAGCCGCACTTTCCATCCCTCTTTGCCTCCCGCAGGCAGTTCATCCAGTCCATTCAATCCACCCACTGGTCTGGTATCATGTCGGAAACGCGTGCAATAGGATTCCTGTGTTGAGCATACCGTGGATTGGGACAGGAGACAGGCATTAGGAACTTGGCAGTACTGCAAGCTCACTTCTGCCCAGGAGCAAATCAAAAAGCATAAAATGTAAGCGCATGAAGGTGCTGAGAGCATGGAGCAAGAAAATCATGAAAGGTGGAGGTGTATCCAAGAAGGCGTCCTGAAAGAGGAGAATGCTGAGCAGGGTATAAACAGTACGCGCAAGGCACTGGCCACGTCTCTGGAGCATCTGAGCTGGTCTCTGCACAGGACCTTCCCTGAGGGGGCAGCAGTACACACTCACGGAGCCTGGCAGCTCTGGGGGACATTCTAGGGGACATCCACATCGCTGCCCGTAATAATACCACTAATCCTGAAGCAGCAAGTGTGTCCTCTCATTCTCAGGTGTGAGATGGGCACACAGTGAGGTTCTTTGCATGGACACTGTATCGCGCTATGTAAGTGAGAGTATGCTGCATTTCCTTTCAAACCTGCTTGCTTAGCATCTTACAGCGCTTCCCAATCCCTCTGCCACTAGATTTGCTTTTCTTGGTCCAGGCGCAGACTTTGTTGCCCTTCGTTGGTTGTTTATGAAGTTGAAGGACAGTGTAGCCTACCGTGATGTATTTGTTGTTCTCTTTTTTCTCTAATTTGGTCTTTTCAAATACGGTGGTAGAAGAACAAATGCCCTTTCCCATTCCACCTCCCATCTCCCCCTCTGGGCCCAAATGGGATGTGCTGGGGTGTGGGGGAGCCTCCTGGGGTGAGGCCAGCCAGGGGGGTCCAGAGCCTGTGCCCCACCTTGTCAAGTGACCCACACAGCAGCACCCTGTCTTTGGCACAAATGAGAAGGTGGGATCCGCCTGAAGGGCAAAGTCCGTCAGTGCTGGCTGCTCCTCGGCCACTGTGTGTGACCTGCAGGCTGGAGACCCAGCAAGAGTGAGCCCACAGAGGGGGCACAAAGGGGACCTAAGGCCAAGCTACCCAGTCACCCAGCCTTGCAGTCTCCCGGCCCAGGCCCAGAGACTGCAATAGACAGATACCTTTGTGTCCCTAATTCCTTGAAATCAGTGGAAAATTCGATGTTCATGGTGGGGAGACCTATTTCATGCTTTTACAGCTTTTCCACAGAACAGAAGCTGAGGACTCAGGAGGCCTAATTATGTGGGCATGGCCAAGCCGCTTCCCGGGACCTCAGTTTCCTCATCTGTACATTGGGCATGATGGGACCTGCCCAGACGGCCTCGCAGCTGCGTTAGGAGGATGAGATGCGAGATTAATAAATGGCACTTTGCAAAGTATGACGTGCTGTGCTCACCAGCCAGGGAAGTTTAGCAGTTTAATCTTATTGTGGTAACTGTGGTTTACTGAGGTTTCATGTAACCTAAAAGGAGAGAGAGCGTCTGTGTAATAGAACAAGAACGTGAAAATAAGGAGATGTTAAGCCACTGGGAAAAGAAGCTGTTGCTCTCAGCATAATGGCTTTTTAATCAGTGAATTGGTCAGCTTTAATTGGGCACCTACTGTACTGAACTAGAGTGAACTAGAGGGTAGGTAGGTGATAAAGAAAGCAATCAGGGAAGAGAGCTGTCCCGGACAGAGGAGACCGGGCTCAGCAGCCCATCCCCACTGCTGGCTCACCTGTGACACCCCGCCAGAGTGGCATTTGGAGTCCTTTCCTCCCCTTGCTCCTCCCAGGAGCCATGCCTGACCCAGCCACCAGGCCTCGGACAAGTTCTCCAGAGCCAGGGTTGAGGGAGGGAAGCAGCCCGGTGGAAGGGAGGTGGGGAGGCAGCCTTACCCAGAGACACCAGCAGCTATAAATAGCTCCAGTCCCACCTCCAGACCAAGTGAGACCTGCTAATGTGAGTTCCTGCCAGGTCCCCATGGGGTGAGGAGAAGCAGCAGACACGTCCCCAGGGGCGGGGCAGGCGTCCAGGAAGGGGAGTGCACTCTTGCTCAGCCCTGGGAGGGGCCCTGACACACCACCCCCTTAGCTACTGGAGGAAATCAAGCAAGGCCAGGAGGGGTGTCTCAGCACAACTTAGAGGTGCCCTGTTTAGTCCTCCTCCCACCCTGCCCAGCAGAAGCTAGATGCACAGACTGCCTCTGCAGCCTTTTGTTTGCAAAGTAGGCTCTAAACCATCCCGTTTCTGCACGCTGAGTTGGGTTTGTGCATGTCTTTAGGTTTTGTTTAAAGCCCCAGCAGGCTTGAGCTTGTTGTCGCACTACACACCATCCTTGTTGGCCTCCCCGCAGCCCTGAGGTGTGTGGGGGATGGGGGCGGGGGGACCCACTGAAATGCTATTACAGTATTTGCATTTATATGAGGCACAGACCCCAAGTCTCCGGTCTCTGGGTGCTTTTACAACCCTGTGTATCCATAATTTATTTTTGTTGCTATTTAATCAGTCTCCGTGTTGAGATGAAAAGTTTCCGAGGGGCCCCAGGTTATTATGCAACTTGCAATTCCACCAGCACTGGCTGAGTGGAGGGGGTCCCCAGCCCGTGCTCAGCTGCAAAGGTCAGGGGCACAGGACTGGGCAGGAGGCAGGAGGCCACATGGTTCCTGCTCACAGAGCCAGCTGGAGCTGAGGCTGGTGCGGACAGCAGGGTGCAGACCCAAGGTCCACCTCTCGAGAGGGGCATCCAGGAGGGGAGAGGGCAGTGGGAGCCACATTGTCCCTAGGGAGAGATGGCGAAGGAGGAGGGGCCTGAGACAAAGGGCGGGGTCACTGAGACCAGCTGGCCCTGACTTTTGGTTTCCAAGAGTCAGGAGACAGAGAGGGGCTTGGCAGGGACTTGAGAAGCCAAGAGGAGGCAAGAACTGCAGGGGGTGCCTGACGCAGGAGTCGGAGAGGGAAGGATGAGGCCCAAGTGTGGGGTCTTCAGTGGGGATCAGTCGAAAGGAAAGATGAGGCCGTTCTGCGTCCCTCAAGCAGGCCTCAGAGGAGAGCCCTGCACGCGGCCAAAGGGGAGCCCCAGGCTTGCCAAGATCTCCACTCAATCATTTTTGGAACGTAGTGAGTTATAAATAAATAACAAATAAAAAGGCGGTGGTTTGACTTGAAGTTCTTGCCAGTCTGCTAGAGCTGAGCCCCAGAGAAGACAGCAGTCCCTGCGTGGGGTGGCACTGCCCACTTGGAAACTGCAGGACCCCTGACACACACAAGAATGAAGAGACATGCAGAGACACAGACATGCAGAGACACAGACACACGTAGGCATGTATGCACACAGGCATGCACACATAAACACACACGGACACAAAGACACCAACAAACGCAAAGAGACAGACACAAATGCACACACACATACAGAGCACACACACAGGCACACAGGCTCCCAGACACACACACACAGCTTACACATGCACCTTCCCAGTCCTCAGGCTCTCCTCCACGGCTGGCCACACGCTTAGTGGGTCCTTGTTACAAGAGAAGGTTGTTGGAGAGTAGGGGAGTGGGAAGTGGGCAGAAGTACACTGTCAGGAGTCATAGGTGTCCGGTGGCAAGGTAGGGAGTAACATTTCAGGTAAATTTCAGAGGAGCATCTCCCATGTGGCCAGCAATATCTCCAGCTGCTGTTATAAAGGAAGCAATTGCCAAGTGTTACGACCTTCCTTACCATGATCGGAGGGAGGGCTCCCTCCCTGCTATGCAGCATGAGAACACGGGTGCCCATGCCTCCCCACGGACATGATTGCTGAGGCCTCTGCAAACATTTGCTGGGAGCCACCACTCTAGGTCCTGGGTACCCAGGTGAATAAGACACGGTCCACGCCCTCCATGGGTTGTTGAGTTCAGCAAGCACTTCCTGTGTGCCCTCAAAATGATGTTGAGGAGATACGGAAATGCAGAAGGCATGATCTCAGCTGTCACAGAGCACGAAGAGCCTGGGCTCAGCTGGAGGGAAGGCATGTCCCCTCCTGCACTGCTGTCACTGCTCAGAACACATGTGGAACCTACTGTAGGAGCCTCCTTCAGAGCCTCTCGTCCCACATAACCCCACTGACCACAAATCTTCTTTCGAGTGCAGATTTAAACTTGGTGCATAACTGAGATTTTAGGGAATTGGATGATTCCGTGTCCCATTAACTATACTGGAGTTGGTGAAGCTCCTTGGGAGGTGTGAGCTCTGACCCAGCTGCTGTGCAGCGAGTCCTTGCAGGCACTCCTGAGGACACAGTCTCACAGGGAAACCTCTCTGCAGAGCTGGGGGCGGTGCCTCACACCTGTAATCCAGGGACTCAGGAGGTTGAAGCAGGAGGATCGCATGAGCCCAGAAGTTTGAGGCTGCAGTGAGCTTTGATCCTGCCACTGCACTCCAGCCTGGGTGACAGAGTGAGACCCTGTCCCTTATTTAAAAAAAATAAAACCTCTCTGCTTAGCACCTCTTTCCTCACAGTCAGCAGAAGTCTACTTGAGAACATCCCTGGAGGTCCACTCTCATTTCACAGAGGAGGGACAGACACCCAGAGCAGGAATGTGACTTCCCCTTCTTCACTCCTCTTGGTTCATCACCCAAATGACGTCTGGCTGGGTTCAGGCTCCAGATCCGCACCGCCCCCTCCTTCCCTCACCATGCATTCCTGAGGACTCAGCCACTGGCCAAATCTTTCACTTTCCTCTCATCACCCTGATTATTCCCTGTTTAATTAAAATTTGTTTCAGCTAATAGGCCTTAAATTAGTATTTTCAAATATTGACATCTACAGGACCCTCATTCATTATTTTCGAAAGCTCTAGGGCTAATTGTTTTATCACCCACCAATTAATTTCTCATTCACTGGACAGGTAGCCACTGCCCCCAGAACATGGACGAACATACTTGCAGGTAGGTGAAACTGCACATAGAACAGATGCACACAAGCACGCATGCCTATGCATGTGCACACACACACACCCTAGACACTTTCCACAGTAGACGTCTGCCCTCATAGAGTCCAGGCATGCATATATTGGGGGACCACAAGGACAGCAAAGCATTGCATCACAAGTCTATGGTACCAAGCCATCCTTTGTCTACCTGTCAACACAGAGAACTCTGAAGGACTAGGGGTCTCAGAGTCCCCTCTTCTTTGTTCTTCCTTCAGTGCAGGGAGCCAACACTGAGAGGAGATGCTCAGGGCTAAGGAGGGTCCCCAGAATGGTAGCTAATGACCCAGGGCCTGAGAAGGGAGGGAGGTCCTTGAAGAGATGATGTCTCTGCAGGGGGAGGGGCACAGGCAGGAGGAGATGAGGTCGGGGTCAGAGGAGGGCTGCAGAGAGGGTCAGGCCCAGGTTGGCTTCCTTCCACCGCTCCACAGAGGGACCCAGCTGGACATCAACAGGTCCAGGAAAAGTCTGGAACAGTCTGGAGAACAAATCCCCCATGCAGCCCTGGGAGGAGCTAGGCTTGGGGAGTTGGATCCCCTGTTGTTCACAAACACAGCCCTCTGGGCTATTGAGAACTTTAAAGAACAAGAATGCACAGGATGCATTCCTCCGACCCCAGGCCAGGGATCCTGCACAGCTGCTTTGGGTTGGGGGAGGGGAGGCCAACTTCCAGCCGAGGGAAGGAGGAGGCCTCCCCAGAACAAGGGCCTCCTCCTCAGACTCCTGCCAGCCCTTGCTCTAGGACACTGCAGCTGGCTGTGGCTTCACCCAGGGGTGCCCAGCTTCCCCCTCCATGTCCCTGCAGAGCCACTGGATGGCCTTGGCCCCCTTAGCCGGCTCTTTTTTTTTTCTCCTTGTAAACAGTCTGGAGTGATTGGGATTAAAGTCTCTGCAAGTCGTTGGTATCGCTTTTCGGGAGAGCCGAGTAATCCATGGGGATTAAAGAAGCAGCCGTGCTCATCTCTCACAAATGCATATCTGTCAGAGGCATTGACCTGTTAAAATAATGAATTTAATGTGCAGCAAACCGCACACGGCAGCAGCGACGCAACATGGCCTGGCAAATTGTTTTCCACGTGTTCTAATGAGACTTTTAAGGGAACAGGGCCGCCTGGGCAGGTTGCCCCGCCCCAGTCCTCCCGCACCGCGCCCTCCGCAGGCTCCTGATGGAGGAAGGAGGCTGGTGCAGGACTATCAGCCGCCCTGCCCACCGGGCTCGGGAAAAGCAATCACCCCGCTCAGTTTTCTGCAGGTTTATTATGGGCTTTGTGGGCCATCTGTGGCTTCCTGCAGTGGCTCTCCCCCAGCTCAGCCCACATGTGGTCCTTGATAAGGCCCTGTGTGGCCCTGGGACCTCTGCAAGGCTCTCTCACAGGACAGTCTGTACCCCCAATAGCTGCTGGGCTTGCCTAGCCTCCAGCCCCTAGGACCAGAGCTGGGCTGCAAGGTGGGAACCCAGGCCAGTGCTCTCCAAGGCCCGAGAGGAGACCAGACTTACCCTTAGTCACCTAGAGTGTCCATGGCAGACAGAGGACCAGTGTCCTGTTATTCTGCCCCCTGCCCAGTTCTCTGTCCACTGCTCCCATCTCATCCCCCTAGCTGGAGACTGAGGAGCCCGCCTTCTGCTGTTGGGGGCACAGGTCCCCAGCCAGAGTCAAGACCACATCAACCCAAGGACAGGGGCTGTGGCCAGGGCTATGTCCTGATCTGCCCCCAGTGTGCCTTTTTCCCCTCCAGCCACTGTTCACAACAGATGTGGCAGGGAGCCATTTCCTCCCCAGCCAGTCTCCTCTGTGGGGAACGGAGGCTCCACCCCCAGCAGCTAGCAGAGAACCTGCGTCCCCCTAACAGGCAGGCCTCGGAATTGGCACATCCATCTTCCAAGCTGCCTCCAAGATGGCCCAAGGACTTTTGCCAGGCAGCTTTAGCTCTTGCAGATGCCAAGGGTCAAGCCTGCGCCAGGGGAGCTGGCTCCTGGCCCGAGAACTCTCCCAAGGAACCCACTTTTTTCTCTGTTGAATCTCCATAGCTTTCTCCCCGGTTGACAAGTGCACAGAGCCTGCTCTAATCAGGTAATCACGAGCAACGCAGTGGAAAGGCAATGCACTGTCTTTTTTCCTTTGTTCTTTTATTTTTTTAAAGAAATCATTTGATTATGAATTTTCCAGGTCTCAGGTATTCTAATCTGGGATGCATTAGCAAACCCACAGTTAGGTGGCAATCTGGGAGGCAGAAGGGACTCTTGAAGCAGCCGCCTCTCAGAGACCCCTCAGTCACCCTCCCTGGGGTTGGCTTCCTGCCCGTGGCTGACTGAGCAGGGAAGGGTTAGAGCCCTGGAGGGGCCTTGTCCTCTTTGTTCTAAAACAGAGATGTTAATGGACACGTACAAAGCACCCTTGTTCTAACCTGCGGGCCCATGATCCTGTCATCAGCCCACACATGAGGCAGGTGATGTCGTGGTCAGATGATCGGTTCATCCATTCATGGCCCAGCACCTTCAGGTTGCCCAGCCCTGTCCTGGGCAGGATGGGAAACCCAGAGAATTGCAATAAGTTACTTGTATCCTCCAGAATCCCAAAGTCCAGCTGGAAGTTGCACATTCACCTATGACAGTTGGGTCCCAAAACAAGATAGGATGTGACCAAATGCGCAGAGAGGGGCAGAGAATTTAGGAGATGTGGGGTGTCAGGAGCTAAGAGCCTGCCCTGGGGACCGCAGCGGTCAGAGAGCACTCCCAGGGGCAGAGGGCATGGGGGGAGGTGGGACTAGTGCAGGTTGAGGGTCAGACTCAGGGTCAGAAAGAGGATGCGCTTGGGTCCAAAAGAGCAGAACAACGGACAGCAAGGAGGTGGCAAGAGTGTGGCGCGGTCTGGAGTATCTGAGGCCCTATTCCCTAGACTTGTGAGAGCAGATAGGGAGGTTGGACTCCTCTTCTAGCCAGAATGGAGGAAGTGTGAGAAGAGGCAGGGGAAGGAGGCAGCCAGAGCTGGTAACCGTAACTGTCTGGGGAACCTACAGGGAAGGGCAGTTGCACTCCCTGGGCCTCTGGTCCCCGGTGTGGCCACAGGCATTGCTACTAGCAGCTGGGAAACCTTACCCCAGGCTGCAACGTAACTGCACAAACCCTTAATGATAGCACGAGGAATATTGCTTGTAAATGCTATCGATGCTCAGAGCGCCTGAGGCAAGAGGCGCTTGGTTCTGGAGCCAGGCCAGACCCTCCAAGGCAGGCTAGATAGTCTATAAGGCCACAGAGTGGGAGGCCAGAGCTCTGCCCCCTCCTTCAGCTCCCGGTGTGTTGCCAGCAATCCCGTCTGAGACCCTTAGCACCCCTTCCTCCTTGACAAACCACTACTCCTCCATCCCTTCTAGACCACCCTCCTCCCCAAGCCTTCCATGATAGCTCAGTGCTCCAGGCCCCATGTACACCTGTGCCCAAGCTGGGCATTTTGTCTTAGAGCTTGTCATTCAGGGTAAAGTCTACCATGTTATATAGGCCCACAATGGGTAAATAGGCCCACAGGGCAGCTCATTCCTAGGCTGAGAGAGCCACCAGCAAATCAGACCCTTGCAGGAACTGCATGTTAGACAAGAGAGCTAGATCATTCCAAGTTCATGGCGCAGGAAGTTGTCTCAGTAGGCCGGGCAGCATTAGTCCCAGAAAGTTTCCCCGAGGAAGAGACCACTCCAGCTCCCCAGGACTTAGGAGGGTGGAGAAAGGAAAGGCTCAGAGAGCAGGAGAAGATGACCTGGTATACGGCCTGTCCAGCATCTGGCCAAGGATCTGCTCCTTTTGCAGGCGGTGGGGGGGACATAGCATGGTGAACTCCCAGTGGAAGATCTGTGAGCCCCTCAGCCATGCCCAACCTCCCTGAAAGTCCCAAAGCCATTCTCCTAAAGGTTTTAAGTGGAGACAGGAAGAGAAAGACAGGCAGCCTTCCTCTGCCAGAGGTGAATTCAAGGATGCCACACTCAGGCCCCACTTTCTGTCAACATGTCTCTGAGCTCCCTGCAAACCCACCTCTGGCCACCTCCTCCAGGCAGCCTTCCAATCCTGTTCTGGCCCCACAACAACTCTCTTCCCATGAAAGCCAGTGCCCCTGGAGTCGGCATCACACAAGGGCTGAGGACTCTGATCAAGTCCCCAGTGCTGTTTATTTCACAAGGAAGACCTTCACAGCCCTGCTGGACCTGGGTCAGCCGAGGACAGGGCCCACAGCATCTGCTTCCTTTGCCCCTCAGCCCATCTTCCCGGAACCATCAGCACCACATCGGGGCATTTCACAGACTTGTCTCGAGCTGACAAGCTGGCCTGTGTGTGTGTTGGGAAGGGGAAGGTCCTTTCTAACTGGGGGACCTACACAATGTTTAGGGAGCACTGGCTGTTCCCACACCCTTCCCAGACCTGTCAAGCAGCAGAGGAAGTGGCTTTGGAAACTAGATGAAGAGTCGGGCACTGTGCTAGTCCCCTGAAGGGAATGGGGAGGTGTGCGGTCCGCCATGCTCATTGCAGAAGCCCAGAGCAGGAGTCTTTGTAGGTCATTTCTGCTGGGGAAATAAGGCAAGGGATGAAGTCAGAGCCCTTTTCATTGAGAAATCGGGAATGGGGGTGGTCTCTGGCCAGTTTCCTTAGCAAAGCATGGCAAGGTATGGCTTCCCCATGGCCACGAATGCAACAGAGCAACTGTACAAAGGCAGCACCCCCTAAACCCAAGGCTCTCCCACACCCTCACTCCTGTGCCGGCACATGCGTGCATGCACATACACACACACACACACATTTGTGCGCACACACACACACGGGCCGGCTCTTCCTCAGGAACACACACACGCACTCACTCCCACAGGCATAACACACACGTTCACTCTCTCAGTTCTTCTTTGGGTACAGCTGCTCCCTCCTCTATGCTCCTCTTCTAGTTCCCCCACTTATTCCTGACACTCGCAGGGCTGGCTTTGCCTTTTGAGGGTTGCATTACAAAGGGCAGGGGTTTGGAGTTGAAGCTACAAGGAATATGATGAGGAGAGAAGCTGGGAGCCACCGGACTCCTCCTTCCTCCCTAATAAATATCCTGTTTGTTTCACTGACCACCTGGCTGGAGCAGGGAAAGGCAACTGCTTTTGCTAATCAGCCCCAAGGTGGCCACTCGCAGCGGGAGGAAGGCTGCCATCCCCTCCCTGCCCTGCTCCCCTGTCAGGTGGAGCAGGGGAGGCCGGGAGTGCCGAATGGGGGCTGGAGCCTGTTCCCTACTCTCTGTGATCTTGGGGAATTGCCTACCCCCTACACTGAGTTTCCTCACCTGTCTCAGGCAGGTCATAATTTGTTGGCCCAACATGGCAACTGAGTGGTGTGTCTTACAGCAAGAGGGATTGGAGTTAGGCAGAAAGGACCCGCTTTTTTGAAAAGGTGCATTCTTAAGAGCAAGGCTCCAGGAATATCTTTTCTCCGTGTTTGCTCACATTCTGCTGCTTTCTAAAAAGACACCGCGTGGGTGACCAGAGGGAGGTGTGAGGATTGCCTTCCGAGGAGAGAATCAGGCCATGCTAATCCACACTGACTGAGGAAGACTGGAGTTCACATCGGCATTTCGCAGCTCGCATCTCATGGAGTGCGCGTGACTGTCCCTGGGTGGCTGGGCCGTTCGTTTGCGCCGCAAGCCCGTTTTCTACAGAGAGAGCAAAGATCAAGCTCAGTCACCCTCACGCCTGAGTCTCTGATCTGTTTATCACTTGGGGGCTCCCCTGAGCCCCACTGTGTGCTCAGGCCATGGGGACTCCAAAGAAGGGGGTACATGGCTGCGGGAGCAGGCAGCAGGTCACTGTCTGGCTAGGAGACATGACTCACAAGAATGACACAATCGAGGGCAGGGGGTGGCCGTTAATCAGGGCAGGAGGCTGGGGCTGGACTCCAAGGGCCGCCTCCTGCATCACAGGCAGAGCTGCGTGTGAGCCGATGTACGTAGCGAAAGAGGGAAGCCTTGCAGGGCCCAGGGTGGCGATGACAAGGCCTTCATCAGCCATTGAGTTGAAGAAGTTTGCAGAGGCCCCTGGCCCCTGTGGCCAGGCCAGCCAGTGCCCAGAGAGGGAGAGAAGGCTGAAGGGGAGAAGCTTTGGCCTGGAAGCCCCAAGTTCTGGTTCCAGACCTGCCCATAAGGTGCTTCGCGTTCCAACCCGCTGAGCCTTAGTTTCCACCTCTGACAGCTGGGAGTGTGGGGTGACCTTTCCTCCCCTCACCCCCAGCCCTGGGCTGCGAGACTCTGGACAGACGTGGTGGCCTGTGCCCTGAGCAGGCTGGGAGGGAGGAGAGGGTCTCGAAGGTGGAAGAGTCAGGACTAAAGATCCAGCAGAACCTACATTCGAGTCGAATGGTAGGAAAGGAAAGATAAGAAGGAAGAAGAGGGGAGGGAGGAATCTTGGCAAAGGAGACGTGCAGTATCCCAGGGTCAAGCCAAGCTCATACTTGAGTTGGACGGAAACAGGACAGCAAGACCTGGTATGAGGCTCTCATGGGGAAAGGTGAAGCTGTTTGGTCCCTAGACCCCCCCAGGTAGACCAGGAGCCAGAGCCCCAGGGAGCTGAGAGTCTGCTCTGTGGGGAGGGGGGAGACCAGGAGGCCCCTCTCCCAGTGCTTGGTGGCCTGCCTGCTTTGCAGTTTGTGCTCAGAAAGTTCTCTCCATGGGATTCATGAAGCCTGCTGCTGCCCTGTTTGGGAAGCTGTGGTCCCCCTGGCCAGGGGCCAGGCCCCATGCTCAGGGGACAAGCCCCGGGCCCCTGTTCTCCCCCAGAGACTGGGCCATCTCAGGCACCCGCACGCCTGCTGCCAATGCCTGCCAGGAAATAGACACACAGTGCCCGCCCCTGGTCCCGGCGCGAGTCCCGCCCCCACACTGGGGCTCACACAGTTCCAGGCACTTCCCTCTCGCGCCACCCGGTTCAGGTCCCACCTCCTACACAAAGCCTTTCCTGCGGAATCCCGTTCACAGCCACCGCAGCTGCTCCCCATCTCATTCACTCCTCTTGAGAACCCTGTGAGCTAAGTGCTGTCACCCCCTTTCACCAGATAAGGAAACCAAGGTGCTAAGACGTTAAGTGGCTGCCCTGTGACGAGGGAAGGGTAGAGCCAGGATTTGCACCCTTGAAGGTCTGCCTGTGGGGTCTACCCCTAACAGCAAGGCCACATCGCCTCCCACAGCTGCTGCCTGCCGCCGGGCACTGAGCCCGAATGAGCCCCTGCAGCTCCTTCTGTGTGGAGGGTCAGGGTCCCCCCCGCCACTTAGCAGGCCACTTTCAGGCCTGGGAAGGGCTTCGATGACTTAGGTCCACCCTCCCCACCCCCAGCCTCCCAGCAGGGCATCAAAAGCATGTGGATCAATGTGTTGCTGGACACAGAGAGCAGATGGCTCACATGATGACTGGAGGCAGCTGCCAGAACCCTGGAGTGGCCATTTTATGAGTCCTTCGCAGAGGACACCCTTCCCACCGACCCTGTGCCACCACAGGGTTCGACTCCTCCCCAAGAGCCTCCCTGTGCTCAGGCCCTGCCCGAGGCCACCAGGCTCTTGAGCAGGAGCACATGGGCCATGAGCCTAGACAAGACTGCTTCCCTCTGTGTCCTTAAAAAATCCTGCAGGGACCCTCTCAGGGTAGAGTGGACCCTTGTCCTCTCCCGGGTCCTTTATGGTTAGTACCTGAGGGTGTTCCTGAGGGATTTTTATGGTCTTCACTCACCCCTCCACCCCTGCTAGGGAGAGGGAGGCCAGGCTGAGCGCCCGACCAGCGTGGTGGAACATAGCGTGCCAGGCCCACACTACCACCTCCCTCCACTCTCCACTCTGACCACACCCGGAAGCAGTGCCTTGAGCCTCTCCCCAGTGGGGACTCCAAGCTGTCTCTCTCCCTGACTTCCTGGGTCGGGGGCTCCCTCCCTCTTCCAGGCGTGCAGCGGATACTTCCTGACCTGGTGCCAGTTCTCAGGCTTCACACCCATCCTGTCTCTCCAAATCCCTGAAGCAGGCGCCCCGGTTACGAGGCTTCTCCGCAGTCACATCCCTCCACTCTGGCCCCATCTCCCCTGCCTCTTTCCCTGACTCACAGAGTGCCAGGGGTTTCTGGAGCAAAACATTCCAGAAGCACTAACCTCCTGCCCGGTGCATCTTTCTTGAGTTGTGATCCTGAAGATACTTCTGGAATCATTTTAAACAAATGCAGTGTCATCACTTAAAAGTGCAATTCATTTGTAAACCCATGTAATCAAACATTAAAAAGTCAAATCAATACTGAGTGACAGTTGGCCTATATGTTCTGTAACAGTAATCGAACCCCTCCTGGGTGCTGGGCACTGCGTTAGGTGCTGAGGAAATAAAGAATAGGACAGCACCCCACCCTGGAGGAAGGCAGGGCCCTAGGTCCTAGGAGTTCACTGCTGGATCCCCCCCCCACCAGCTACAGCACATCAAAGGAAGCCAGCAGTTCCCTCCCCTCTTGTCTCTGGAAGTACACTCACCGTGTACACCAACACTAGGCCAGACGCAGGGCAGCACGAAACATCAGCTGAGTGTTCCAGAAGGAATTGTCAAGTACACATAACCTTTGCTCAGACAGAAAGCCTGCTCTCAAGGCACGGCTGTGCTTGCACCCATACAATGATTCGAGAAGCTGCGGGCCTTTGGCAAGTTATTGAATCTCTCCTGGCATTAGTTGCTCCTCTTAAAAAACTGATCAATGATCTTCCTCCTGTCTAAGGTGTGCTGAGTATTTTTTGATTATCCTTAGCAATTCTGTGAGGCAGGCAGAGTGTATGCTGTTATTTTAGAAATAAGGAAAATGTAAGAGAGGCCACGTAACTTGACCTAGGTCACACAGTGGGAGGAACAGAGCCAGACCCAAGTCTCCTAGATCCTTCTTCACTGCTCTCTCCAGGGTTGGGTTAGGTGATCTCCAAAGTGTCTTTCACCTTGAAAATGCTGTGACTCAAAGGCATGGAGGCAGAGGGGTGCATATGAGGCCCAAATCTAGAAAGGCCCTAAAACTACTGTTAGTGGCTCAGAGAGAGCCAGGTGGCCCTTAGAAGAGACACAAGAGCCACTAGGGAGAAAAGCTCAAAGAGTGAGCAGGGAGGACACCCTGACTGCTCGTGATTGACAACAGCAAGGAAGTCAGACTCGCCCATGCTCAACCAGGTTTGGAACCTCCCTGCTGCATGGTCATTAGACTTTTCAGTGATGTGCCCTCTCTGGGTTATTTATCTAGGGGCAGTTACTTCCAGCAGAGCTGGGTACTGAGACTGCTCACCCTCCCCAGTCACATATTTTCGAGCTTGATGGGAAGCAGATAGAAAGAGAGACGGGGAGGGGACTCAGATGAGGCCTTTGATCAGGCCACTTTTGCCTTGAAAGGGAGGTAAATATCCTTGATGTCCCTAAGTGGCACTTCGAGGAAAGCAGGCACACCGAGGGAGTTGATAGGTGCCAGCCTTTGAACTGAGGGTTGAAAGCAAGGGTGCAGGAACTTGGGGCTCAGTTGGCCCCAAACATCCTTCGGACCCTTAAACTCCACAGGACTCATCATGAGCAGACATTTCTTACCCTGCCCTTCTGTGAGCCCTGGCTCTGAACGGCCTTTGCAGGGAGACTGGGGTACCCAGGGGCTCTAACAGCAGTGGCCAGACATCTGGACGGGGTTAATGGGGTCAGAAGCTGGCCAAGTTAGGATCACATGGGGCTCTGTGGTCCCAGAAAGGATGGCATCTGTAACCCAGTCCTACTGACCCTGTCTCTCTCCTGTTGCTCTTGGTGGACACCAGAACAGGGCTTTTCCTGAGGGAGCTGGTGACTCCAGCTACTGGTCAGATGCTACCAGAAGCACTTCCCCGAATCGCCGCAGGACCCGCCACCACTTGGCCAACAGAGGGACTTCACTGGGCCTGCTGCGTTTTGTTGGGCATGGCCCTCAGGAGACCTGGGGAGGGCCCTTGAACCTGGGGAAAAGGCGACTTGCCCACAGGTCAAGTCAGAGAAATGGGCAGGCAGGAGGAGAGGACAGGAGGGGCATCCAGGGCTCTGTCTCTGCATGGGGGAAGGGGGGGTTGGAGGTAGTTGCTCCCCTCCCCGGCTCATTGCTGAGCCGCCCCCATGGATGGGCATGTTGACCCCAGACCTCGCTCCCAGCCGGCCCTGCCTCCTGCCCTCGGAGCCCAGTCAGCAAGTTCTCTCTGTCCATAAACTACGTGGGGAGCTGCAACTCTGCAGCCTCGCCAGGATTTATGGGCAGCTTCCCATGACACGCAGAGACTTCCTTCTTTATTCTCTTTTTCCTTTTTCTCAATGTTTTTCTTTCTTTTCCTTTCTCCCTTCCTTCCTTCCTTCCTTTTTTCCTTTCTCTTCTTTAATATTTTTTTCTTTCACTCTTTCTTCCTCTTTACTTTTTTCTTTTCTTTCCTCTGTCTCCTAGTCTCTGTTTTACGTTCCTTCTTATCCTCCTTCCCTTTCCCTCCCTCCCTCCCTCCCTCCTCCACTCACTGTCCCCCAGGGAGATGCTGCCACCCCTAGTGTTCCCACCTGCCTTGCTTCCCAGCCTACCTGATTGCGGAGCCTCGTTCCTGCCTCCTCCACACAGAGCAGCCGCAGCAGGGAACGTGCAGAGCAGAGATGAGGCCGGGGGCCACAGCCCGTGAACTGGACACGATGGAGTCACACAGCCCCCAGCTTCCTGAAGGGCCAGTCCTGAGCTTGATACATGAGAAGACAGAGTGGCCTCCCGGGCTGGCTGAGCAGTGTGCCCAAGGATCCCCCAAGTCCTCTTTTAAAAGGCTGATTCCAAGGCCCCATGCCAGCATCCTGATTCAGTATGTCTGGGGTGGGGCTCTAGCATCTTCCCTTTAAAAAAGCAGACCAGGTGATATGAAGCAAGTACCAAGATACTTTGAGCAATCTTGGGCTAAGGAGACAAGCCACTCACAAGAACACGATTCAGTCAAGCTAAGGGCGGGGCTGCCCCAAGGTCGGAGCTGGAGGCTGGGGAAGCAGGAAGCCCCTGGAGGGGAACCCCGGAGCTGGGCTCTGACAGAGGAGGATCTGCATGGGTTGTCAGAAGAGGGAGGATTACAGGCAAGAGCAAACTATCTGAGTCAGATACTTCAAATGGCAATAAATTAGATGGATGGATGGATGGCCTCAAATGGCCCCAAGAGACCACTGGGCTCTGCCTTGCCCTGGTGGGTTGGGTGTCTGTGGTTTCGGGCCAGGGATCTAAGAGGCATGAGACACTCCCCAACCAGCCCTCCTGCTCCCCCACTTTCCACCACCCTTAGCTGTCCTTCCACCTTCCAGAAGAGACCAAACAAGGGAATGAAGGTTAAATCTGACCGCTTCCCCCTCCCTGTCCCACCCTGGGCCCAACATTCAGAGAAGAGTTAAGTGACAGAGCCTCGTTCTCCTGTATGAATTAATAATTGATTCGGTAACAAATCACTAATATTGCAGTAGTCGTGGTGAATAAGATAATGAATGTGTTCTGTCCAGGGAGTGTCGTGTTGTGAGGATTCAGCTGAAATTATTCATAAATGTGCTACTTTTCCTCATCTCCAACTGCTGCTAGTTTAGCTCCTCTTTTTAATCTTCCCAACCTGTCACATTCGATGGTGGAAATCGTCAGGCTCCACATACAGCAGAATATTAAGGGGGAACTGCCAAGGCATTATGTCAAATTTCAATAGGTAATAGAAACAAAGTGCTTGAAGACCTTTTCCCACTTCTCTTAAAGTTAAAAAAAATAAGACTTTCAGAAAACTTTCTAGATGGGTTCTTTATCCCATTGTTGGGAAGAAGACCCAAGGTTTAGGAGTCCAGAAACTTGGGTTGTGGCCCCAGCTTTGCCCACATACTTGCTGTGTGACCTTGAGCCAGATGCTCAACCATCCTGGACTAAGTTCCCCATCTCTAAAAGAGAGGTGATAGAGCCTCCTTGCTTTTCTCCTAGGGGTAATGAGAGAATTGCAAGGCAGTAGGAAAGAAAGTGCTCTAGGCCACTAACAGGTAGCTAGGATAGATTTTCTCCACTACCACTCCCTACAGCAGCCAAGTCAGGTGGTTCACTGTTCTCTAAACATGCCTTCCCCATGTCCAGCACCAGGATGACCCCTGCCCTGCCCTCTCACCTCCTTGTCTCCTTCCTTCCCTGTCTGACCCATCCAGTCCTCTGGGCTCAGTTCAGCCACCACCTGCCTCATGAAACCTTTCATGATTCTGCCTGTTGGACATGCCTTCTCTTCCTCCACGCCCTCCCCAGAGCGCTCTGGCCCAGTCTCACACTGCTTTTCACGGCCGGCCATCCTCCCTAGCGGGCTGCACCTCTCAAGAATGGAAGCTGCTTTCTATATCTTTGAGTACAGAGAGAAAGAAGAAAATATTTGTAGAATGAATCTCTTTGTGGATGGGTGGGTGGAGGGATGCATGGATGGATGTCTGGACAGATGGGTAGGTGGGTGGATGGACGGATGGATGGATAAGTGGATGGGGAGGTGGATGGATGGATAGGTAGGTAGGTGGATGGGTGGGTGGAAGAGAAGATGGGTAGATGGATGGATGGATAAAGGCAAACATGAATGGGTAGGTGGATGGATGGATGGAGGAATAAGAAACTTGAAACTGGCATTATACTATTTTTCAGTCAATGATAAAGTGTTTTCCAAAGCCCTGCCGTGCCTTGGCTTTTATCTCTGCTGTGTCAGGTTGGAGATCAGGAGAGGAAGTGTCAGTGACTCGGCACTGAGGGTGCTTGAATAGGACGATAGTGGTCAGAGTGGGTTAGAGATCATGACATCAGAGTTGACAGACCATTAGGTTGAGCCTAATGGAGGCCTTAGTGTGGCCTCTCACCCTACAAAGGAGACCTAAGGTACAGAGAGTATAGACACTTAGCTTGACCTCACAGCTCATCAGAGGCAGGGCCAGACCCTGGGTCTCCAGACCACCAGATTGCACTTCTCCCTTCACACCTGAGGGAGGACGATGCATCCCTTAGGGAGACATAGGGCCCAGGAAGGCTGTGGGGCTTGGCTGGGAGGGAAGCACTCTCCCAAGAGGTTGATGCTGATTCTGCCAAGAGACGGAAGGGCCGAAGTGTTCTCTGAGAACCCAGCCCGCCTCAGTTGACTTGAATTTTTCCCACTGGTTCGTGGGGTCACCTGGACTGGGGGCTCAGATGAAAGAGGGACTGCAGAGTGGTTGACCCTCAGAGCAAATGTCACAGGAGTGGAGGGGTGGGAACAAGAATCATCTTATTTCCCCTGTCGTGTCCACCTGTCTTGAGTCCCTCTGTACAAACACACCCTGATCAAATCAAACCTTTCCAACACACCCCACAACATACCCTTACACAGCCTTAACCACGGAGCTCCAGAGCACATGCCACACTCCACCACCCCGTACATACACAGATGCTCACTGACATGGGAGAACACACTTACCGACACCCACATGAACGAATGCAGAAAGGCACCCCTTAAAACACACATGCATGCACACGTGAACACACGCAGCCACACAGACATGAAGAAACAGGCATACTCATCCAAGCCTTCATTCTGAGTAAGTTATTAAAAATGTAGACATCGCTGGCTCCCAGGGTCAATATGTTGTTTTTAAATTTAAACATGAATTTCCATTTCATTGAGCCTCCAGGGCTAACAAGATGTGCTGTGACAGGAGCAGCTAGCTGGAAAGGCATGATTGAGGAGCGAGCCAATAATGTGTGTGCACAGCCTGGGCGGGGAGGGAAGCCCCTCTGCCCAGCCCCCATGGCCTGCTATGAGCCGTGGGCAGGCAGTGAGTGTCACCACTACCACTCAGCACTGAGTTATGACCCAGTTGACCAGCCCATGTTTCCAAAGCTAAAAGAGCAAAATGTGATGCAGAAGCAACATCCACCCATCCATACACCCATCCAAACACCCATGCATGCATGCACACATGCATCCACCCATCCATACACCCATGCATGCATGCATCCACCCATCCACCCATCCATACACCCATGCATGCATGCACACATGCATCCACCCATCCATACACCCATGCATGCATGCATCCACCCATCCACCCATCCATACACCCATGCATGCATGCACACATGCATCCACCCATCCATACACCCATGCATGCATGCATCCACCCATCCACCCATCCATACACTCATGCATGCATACACACATGCATTCACCAATCCATACACCCATGCATGCATGCACACATGCATCCACCCATCCATATAACCATGCATACATGCATCCATCCACCCATCCATCCATATTCTGTGAAACCCAGACCTGGAATAAGGACTGTGTAGGTGAGGGTAAGAAGAAACATGCTGTCCCTGTCCCCAGGAGTCTCCACTATTATTGGACTAAGATGTGTGTCTCCTCGAACCCCAGCCTGGGAGCCTTCTGTGTGCTCCAGCTATCCCCTCTGTGTCCTCAGACAGTGTCAGGCACTCTAGTTTATAACCATGCCATAAGAGATCTCCCTGTCCAGGCTGTAAGTTCTGTGACAGAAGGTATCTTATATGTCTGGTCCAGCAACGGACTCTCAGTGCCTAAGCCCCAGTAGGTGCTCTATGAATGTTTGGTGAGCTTGAATGGGGTTGGATTCAAATCCAGAATGCAAACTCAGAGGTTTTATGTGCTTGTACTCTTCCTGGTCCCTCAACCTGAGAGAGGGAGGAAGGGAGGGAATTAAAGAAAACTAACACCACAGCAAAGAAAGGGGTGCCAGTGGTCAGGACCTGCTCCATGGAGAAAGCAGACAGGGAGGAGGCTGCCCTCTTGCTACTCCAGGCCACTGGAACATACATTCCCCTCCTGTGGAGAAACAGTGGCTGAGAGGGGAACCACTGCACAGGGCTCCTGGCTGGAGGGAGGTGCAGGAGCCACACGTGAAGTAGCCCTTAGGAGGGCTGGCCTAGGCGAGCAGGGAGGGAGCCGCTTGCCCTGCAGCCCGACCTCCTCTCCAGCCCACCGGCTGCCCACGCAGCAAGCCGCTGAGGCTGCTGGGCTCGGGCACCTGCGGAGAGCTCTGCCTGGTCCTGGCTGCCGTGTAGGTTTCAGAGGCCTTCGACTGGGCTGGACTTAGGTATCTCACCTGTCCCAAATGCCAACCAATACCTAAAGCTCTTCACCCACCAGAGGGGTGAGGGTGAGAAGGAAGGAGCAGCAGCGCCCCTCGTGGGCAAGTCGCCCCACGGCCTTGCCTCCTGGAGATGTTTGGCCAAAGCTGGGCTCCCATTCCCCCTCTCACCAGGCACACGTGCACACACGCACACGTGCACATGCACACACAGATGCACGCAGGACAGGAGCCGTTGGCTGATGCGGCATCAGGTCCCTCGCACTCACACGGTCTCGCCAGTGCAGTCACATGCACACATCAACACGCACATATCTCCCACACCGTGGGACGGTCTTTCTGTCTCCTGGAGAGGCGCTTCCCTTTCAAATCAGGTCATTTCATTTCTGTCTCTGGGAAGCAGCCCCTCTCCCTGTCTGTGGACCTCATGGCAGCAGAAGTCCAGGAACGAAGGAGCAGCACCCCTGGCTGGGGACTTCACAGGCACATGCCCTCCTGGCATCTGCACGTGAAGGGGTGTGCAGGCTGTCACATGCCTTCACTCATTCAGTCATGTGTACACACGGGCACACAAAACGCAATTGCTGGGCACACCCTTGCCTTCGCACGCTACATCCGTTTCCCCCCACAAGTACACATGTGCCAAAACTATGTGCGGCCTGTGTGCAGAGACAGCCCCAGCAGCACGCACACGGGGGCGAGCTGGCACGGCATGTGCTGGGATGCCCACACGCACACAAGAGCACACAGGCGTGACATCAGGCCCCATCGGCAGGTCTGCCAGCCTGCAGTCCTGGCAGCACAGGCAGGGTGGGGGCAGGGTCCAGGGGCTGCCCACCCCTGCCTGCAGGCCCAGACCTTCGCATGCCCAGGAACGGAGGCCCGGGCCTCTGGCCCTTTAAACATCCATTTAAAGTCTCGTCTCTCAAATAATTCAGCAGAGGCATCAGCCAAAAGGGCACACTCTCCTTTCCTTGTCTTCAGGAGCAGAGGAGGAAGGAGACAGGGGAGAGTAGATTAATTGGACCTGGAGCATGAGCCAGGGCTTGTGTAAGCCCCGGCTGCCAGGGAGGCAGGGCGGGGGTGGGGAGGGTCCAGCTCTCGTATCCCATCTCCTCTTTCTGTCCTTTACGTGGCGTGCTCTCCTGAGGACCCCGCACACATCTGCACAGGGAGTGGCAGCTGCTCTGTCCAGTCAGCACCTGAAAATGGCCCTGAGGCCATCTCTGCCTCCATCATTCTCACTGGCCTTTCTCATGCCAACATTAACACCAAAATTTTAGAGAGAGAAGGGCTTTGAGGCTGGGCCCAGCGAGTGTGGCCCTGAAGCACTGTGTGTGACGGGTCACTTTGTAAAGCAAATTCCGTCTGCAGTGCCCGGAGGGAGCCCGCAGTGGAAGGTGGTCAGGCCCCGGCAGGCAGAGCGAGAAACCCGTCTGTGAACTGAGCCGCGTCTCCTGCAGCGGGTCTCAGGTGTAGACTCTGAGTCCTGCTACTTCTGCCCTTCCTCTTCAAACCCCTCAGCTCCCCCTCCTGTCTCTCTGTCACCAGCCAGGCTCTGCCCACCCATTCTCACTGCCTCCCGAGGGTCCCCTCCCTCCTCGAACCCGCCCTTCCCTGATACAGCCGCCACCTGGGGCTTTCTGAACCTTGATGGCAGGGTGCAGGCTCCAGTCTGCCTGGCCCCCTTTTCAGGATATCCTCGAGTGGGCCAAATCTACCAGGAATGAGCAGATAGCAAAAGGTGTCCCCCAACACAGTGACCTCCTCTGCAGGGACTGTCCCCCATCACCCCCAGAGGCGTCCCCCGGGGGCCTCCAATGCTCTCAGATGCCTCCCAACTGGAACACCACGTGAGTCGCCTCCAGGACCCAGTTGGCCCCTCAGTGGGAGTCAGCACTGTCACATCCAGAGGGGACTCCCCGCTGCCAGCCCACTGGCTCCCGGTTCTCGGGGCAGTCAGCCAAAGGGCAGGAGGCACCAACCCCACTCCAGGTTTCAGTCCAGGCTTCTCAGAAGGCTGCTGGGAGAGTGTTTATTCATGTGGGAAATCAAATCGCTGGGGAGAGCCACATTTCCCAGCACATGAGGTATGTAGGTCAGGCACAGGGCTCCTTCCGCATGAGCACCCTTTGGCTATCTGAGGACAGTCAGCAAGCCAGGCCCCCATCCCCACCCCTCTGAGCCATCACTTAGAGTCATGTAGTCAACCCGTATGTTCTGAGCACCCGGGGCAGGTGCAGGGGATCCCATGGCGACTGGACAGACCTGTCCACTTGCTCTCTAGAGAGGGGCCCGTGCAGGACCAGGGTATGGAACTGCGGCTCCCTAACACCAGAGCTGGGGGTGGGGGCAGGCGGAGAAGGAGGCAGAGGACAGAGACCCGTATAGGCACCTTGGAGCAGGCAGCAATGAGGACTTGCGCCATGAAGAGCTGGACGGTGGGACAGGGCCAGCAAGGGCGCCTGCGTGGGGGAATAGGCCCCGCCTGCATCCAGGCTCCCATACTGATGAGCTGTGTCTGGGACTCATCACAGGGCAGCCACTGAAATTCTGAGAAGAGCCAAGGGAGGAGGGAGCCTAGAACCTGGGTATTCTGAACCCTGCCTGCCCCCTAGGAAGCGGGAAGCATCACAAAGCAAAGTGTGCCGAGGGCTTCAGATGTGCCAACCCTATGTGGAACCTCCAAGCTTCCTACTCTCACATCTTCCCATAAGAAGGAAAGAAGGAAGAAAATCCTTCTTGATTTTTCCATGTGTCTAGTTGGGGTTGCCCAGAAGCAGCCTGCGTGGGGAAGGCGTGATGAGGAAGAAGACTTTTGCGTTCCTAGAAAGTTGGGCACATGGTCCCTTGTTCAGTCCTGTGAAAGATGAGGCTCAGTGTCTTCCCACATGAAAGGCAGTAGCCTCCACTCGATAAAGGATGCTTCCAGAAACATGGGCACCTTGCACATAATTCTTAGCATAGATGGGATAAAATTATAACCGACACCTCTGCTTACTAATAAGAACAAAGGAGCCACTGGTCTCCTCAAGCCCATTAGTCTAAGAGCAGCAGACCCTGAAATGGGAGAGAGAAAAGGGGTGAGTGGGGAAGAGGGAAGGTAGACAGAGTTGATACCCCAGAGATCCAGGCTGTTCCAAATTCTACTTTTTGCCTTCCAGCTGCCTCCCAGCCACTTCACCTCACTGATGCTCCGTGCAGGCCAAGTTTTGGTGCACACAGGGTTGCCGGCTTAACCAGTCCTTTTAAAAAAGCCTTTTCTTGCAAATCAATGTAAAAATATTCTGCGGTACAGAATAGATTTGATTAAAAACGGAAAAGGTTGCCTGAAGTATGCCCCCAAAAATTGAGCTAATGGGAATCTCATTCATTATTTAATCTCCTGCTTATCAGAACAGGACCAAAGTGGAATCCAATATGGCACGTGCACGGTGCTGTCCGGGAGAGGAAGCTGAAGGCAGGGAGCAGGGGAGGGAAGGACGGATGCAGACTTGTCACTTCCCTTCATGTATTAAACCAAGCTACTGACTTTGAACCAGATTAATAACCATTGTGGACTGGAAAATCCCAATAAACCTGTGCATGTGTATGTGTGTGCGTGTACATAACACACGTACGTGCACACACATATATATTTATGCAGTATCCATTCTCTTGCGTTACACTGTGATTCATAAGCTGCCACATTACTGGACTTTATTACACACGGATCCAGTGTGTCTCCTCTGGCAACAGCCCACGAGGTGGTGGCACCAAGCAGTGGCCAGGCAGACGCCGTGTCTGCTCACTTGTGCTGTGCTGGCAAAACCTGCCTTAGTGTTCTAGAAAGGGCAGAAACTGGAGCAAACACCCAGAAGCCCTCTCCCTGGAGAGATGTTGAGGGGTGGGGACAACATCTTTGGAGAGTTTTCCACGTACCCAGCTTTATGGGTACTAGGTAGCCTGTCATCCCCATAGCAATTCCGAAGATTGCGTCATCATTTGTCTTGCAAGTGAGGAAACTAAGGCACAAAGATGTAGGAAACTGGCCCAGACCAGAGAGTAGTAAGTGGCAGATTTATCAGACCCCCCGAAGTTTATGTTTTCTTTTCACTAAACAATGCCACCTTCCCTAAGGCCTATCAAAGTGAGGCCTGACAGTCCACCTCTGCATGGATGGATGATAGACACACCGGTGGCTCTCCCAGACTTTCATTTTGTTCAGATCAGTATCCTTCACCGCCTGCTAGATGTGCCCACCTTGAACCCCTGGTTCACCGCATTGCCCCACTTGTCCACTCCCCCAGAACACCTCTCCTGGACTTTCTTCCACCTCCCCTACCCAACCTGCATTCCTTGAGGTCCACCTGCTGAGCAGTGAGCGCCCTGCACTCAAAGGGCCACGTTCCACGTGCAACGTTAGCAGGTTTTCCTCTTCTTCAACCCTGACCCACAGTGGAGCCACTGAGACAATATTTTCTTCTTTCAACATGCTTTGTGCCTGGGTAACAAATGGGTCAGGTCCGTTGGGACAATTTCTTGGCAAAAGGCCACCTTCTGAGTTGTCCATCTGTGGATTATTTATCATGCAGATCCTTGGTGGCCCCACTGCACAGGTTCTTCAATGACCAACAGCCCCTCCGCCCTCCCTCCCATCCACAACAGCCCGTAGCATTACTATGGGACGGCCAGCCTAGACCAGGCACATAGGGGCGTATGGGGGGGGCAACAAATCTTTCCAAGAGAAGTGGTGTTTGTAGTGAGCTATCCTGTGGGTTTGTGCCGGGACATCTCCCCTACCTCCCCTCGGTCCCACCAGCTAAACCTGGACTGGACGTGGTGGGCGCACACGTGGGGCTTCTGGGACAGACATGGGATAAGTGTGTCGAGCCTGCTAACTTCTTTCCTTCTTTTAATGCCAGCCAGTGACAGCTTTCCTTTACCCGTCATATTCTTTGAAATTCAGTTGGAGCTATA
>VBSM01003157.1:23621326-23700889 GCA_008086735.1 Cheirogaleus medius | reverse complement strand
AAAACACGTAAAGGAATATCACTTAATTTCATTTGCGTTTAGCGTTTGTAGCTCCACAGGGCCCCTGCACCTTCAGAGGTTGCCAAGGTTGATTAGGAGGTGAAGGAATCTGCCTAGATGGGCACCTGTCACCAAGAAAGACAGTCTAGGGTACTTGGGCTGGGGCACTAAGGCCCAACTCCTAAAATCAACCCCATCCAGTGTAGCCCCCCAACCCCTGCATTGCCTCTGCTGGACTTGTCACCCCTTGGGGTGTGTGGGGGCCTTGGGCTGCTGGCCAAGCCCTCCCTCCATGGGCAATGTGTTCCCCCCAGGGCTGGGACAGCCCAAGCCCAGGCTCGCCCACTCAGACCCGGGCCCACATTTCCAAAGGGCTGTTCCACAAGCCCCCGTGCAGCCCCTCCTGAGGGTGAAAGTTGGCCCCAATCTGATTCCCATGAAAGGCAGCTGGATTGTTGGTTCTCCGAAGGGAGTTAGTTCTGGCAAATTCTTGGCAAACCAAATAATCCCTGGAAAGCAAAGAATAACCCCCTTTTGTAGCCTTTACCCCATGTCATATTCCATGGTTCTGAGTGGTTTCAGGGAAGTCCCAGTTATGTCCACCAGGCAGGTCTGCCTCTGGGCTGGGTCTACCCCCCTGGGCGCCTGGCCAGGCTGGACACCCCTTGACCAGGAGGTAGTAGAAGGGCCCCGAGATCTTCCTGGGAAGAACAGAGCCATCTCCCCAGGCCCCTGCCCTGTCCCCCCAGTCCAGGTGTTTGTTCTGCACACAGTACCTGAGTGTCTGCTTGATGCCGAGTACGGTGCTGGGCACGGGGGCACCGCAGGGAACAGCCAAAAGTCTGCTCCCATGGAGTGCCCTGGGGGCGGGGAGATGACAAAGACCCCTGTCAGTGCTGGGGAGAGAGGGAGGGGCTGTGGGAGATGGGGTGGCAGGAAGCCCCCTCTGAGGTGACTTAGCTGAGACTGCAGGGCCCCGAAACATGTTCAGAGCACAACAGGCTGGTTCCCTTCTGCCTCCTCGCTCTTCTGCACGCCTCCCCACCCTACTCCCTTCTGCAAGGTTCACCTTCTTCTGGAAGCTTCTGAGATGCAGCAACACAGCAGAGCGCTGTATGTGTTTGTGCGTGCACGTGCACGCAAGCATGCACTTATGATCGTAACAGATTAAATCAGTCTGAGTGTGAACTGCAGAATGTATTTTTAAGCATTAGGGTCCAGTGTTTTGGGGACCAGCAATTCAATGGCCCGCTAGGGAGTTCTGCCATACCGCACTAGGTAACATCTCTGCTTTGCCTGTGAGCACAAAGGAACTTCGGAAGTGCAGGAAACAGCCTGTTCTTTGAAGAAAGGCAGATGACCCTGACCATGGCCCTGCAGTGGGCACTCTCCACTCTTTCCTGCCTTCTCTCAGGTCTGGGGTCCTCGCTTGTCAGTGCGGTCAGTGGCCAGAAGTCAGATTCAGCACGACGTGCGCCCAGCCAAAGAGGCTCCAGCACATCACCTTTCACAGGCTGTGGCCCCTAAACACAAATGGCTCCACAATGCTTTCAGGAGTTGCCCCCATGCAAAACAGATGGCCACATGCAAACTCAGAGCAATGGAAGCTAAAATGGGGACGGTTGTGGGTGACTTTGAGGAGGTGCTCTGGGGCGTGGCCGGGTCCTGTCACAGGTGATGGAGCTCCTACTGGCCCACGTTTCCAGCTAGAGCTCTTCCCCAGGACCAGCCTGTTCTTGGGGAAAACTTTCTTTCCCCTACGTCCCCACATCAGGGCTGAGCAGCATGGGCAGGAGAAGCTGAGTCATCATCGCAGAGTGTCCTGCTGGAGGGGAGCAGAGTGCTCAGCCCCCAGAGTCCCCCGAATTTGGTTCCGGTGACCCAGTTACAGGCAGCATGGTTTCCCTCTCCCAGCTCTCAGCTCCGCACATGAAAAGCCACCCTGGGACCCATTGTGCCTCGGATCTGGGCTCTCAGGGTGGGTAAGACAGGCGCAGCTCTGCGGCCGGCCATGCCCGCCTGCTCCCGTCTGCGCGGCTCACTCGCGCAGCCTCCACACTGCTCCCAGATCCCAGCCATGCCCCATCCCTCTCTCGCATCTTCCCCAGTCTCACCCACCCCCTGGGTGTCCTGCCCTCTGTTCCTGGTGGCATCCTTATCTGACAATCAGGAAAATTAGTGCCTGGCTCTATGCAAGGCCCCGAGGGGGATTCAGGAGAGGGGAGCTCACTCTCTTACTCTGGCAGCCAATGTTTATGGAGGGTGGACTGGGCCTGGTCGCCGTGGTCGGAGTCAGGACATCGAGACAACAGCCAAGGGAAGGCGTGATCTAGCGGGGGAGACAGACGTGTGAACAGATCACAGCAATGACAGAGACATGGGGGGTGCTTCCCAGCCTGGAAGGCAGGACTGCTCCAAGACCGTTCTGGCACATGGGACCTTGTCAAGTGCTACCTAAAGCCAGGAGGGCCCAGCCTGGGGTCAGAGCCAGCAGAGCAGGCCGCTGCTGCTGCAGGGCTTCAGAGAAGAGAGCTGCTTGGGCAAGGGGTGCCAGGGTGAATTCCTGTGGGCACGGGCGTGGGTGCTGCTCCGTGAAGAGGGGCAGATTTACCTGCACATGCGTCTGTGTGTCCTACCGTTATGGGAAGGTTTGGCATCCCTGACCCTCTGCCCCCCTCAGGAAAAAAATGTGAATTCAAGTACAGCAGCCTTTTGCAAAGACGCCTCTCTCCCTGCCCGCTCCTTGTGCTTTTGTCTCAGCCACCTACAGGCTGTGATTTTGGGTCCCCTCCCCGTGGTCCAGCTCCTGTCCCCTCCTCCCCATTCCCCCGTCTGGTGGCTCAGGCCGACGAGACCAGACGTGACTGGGGCCGGTAGCCTACACATGCGGGGCTGCTGTGACAGCTGACAAAGTTACAAGGACAGGGACATCAGGGAGGACGGGTGGCCTGCTCCCGGCGGCGGCTGCCCCTCTGCTCCATTCCATTAGGATTGATCAGGCAGGGTCAGGGGTCTGCCGGGCCTGCACTGGGCACCTGGAGCTTTCACGATGACTAATGGCTGTGCCGCCACCGCCGTGCCGGCCAGCACCCCCCGGCTCTCGCTTCCCCCGCTCCTCCCCGGGAGGTAGTCCACCTCCATCTCCCTTTCTCACGTGGCTCTTGTGTGTGCCGCATCACTCATTCATTCATTCATTCATTCAGTGTTTACTGAGTACCCCAGAGACTTCTGCTGGGTCCTCCTCACTCCCCTCCACCTAATCCACTCACCGGCACCATTGTCAGGCCTCTTCCACCCAGCCCACGACAGGTGCTCTCACCCTCACCTCGAAGTCCACAAGTCGTGCCTCGGCCAGGCTGTGTGCCCAACAGAGGGAAAAAGAGGGGACACTTTAAAGAGCTTCCCTCTAGCTGGGCTGAGAAGACCCCCATGCACAGAACTGTTAGGAAATCCAGCCCAGCCTGGGTGTGGCCAACAGATGACCAGGGGGACAGGCGAGGGCTGCCACACAGGGCTTCATCCTCCCATGCTCAGGCTCCGGAGCTCTCAGGGGTGTTGTGGAAGGGAGAAGAGGAAGACTCACGTGGGGCAACGGACGCCCAGACACATTCCTTTGGGCACCCTCGTAAACTCACGCTGTGGGCCCCCACACGGCACATGCTCGTGGACATGTGCCACCTACGCACATGTGGCAGGGGACAGGAGCATCTCAGAGGATGTCCTGGGGCTGGGGGCTAGCAGGGGCACAAAGGGGCTATCTCAACAGGGTGGGCTGGCAGAGAGCTGCTGTGTCCTCCCTGCTGGGTGGGACGGGGCAGGGTGAGGCCCCAGGTCCTGTGCAGAAGTGAGCCTGCGTCCCCAGAACACCCCGTGGGCCCACCCTTGGAGCATCTGTGCAGCGTGAGTGAGCGTGAGGGACCCAGACTGCCTCCTGACCGTGTCCTCACGCGAGACAGCCATGCGTGACTCTGTGCCTGTGTGTTTGTGACCAGGATGGATTCACTGTGCGTGGCGTTATGTGGCAGATGGGGTATGTCTGTAAATATGTCTGACTGTGTGTGTGTGTGTGCACATTCACACCCCTGCACCTGTGACATTCATGGTGTGACCGTGTGGCTATAGGGGACAGCAGGGTGTGGGTGTCTGGGAGGTGACCATCCCCAGGAGTGTGTGTGGGTGAGCGAGGGAGTGGACATCAGTTCTGCTCTCCCTGCCTTCCACCACCCCCGCCCCTGTGCGCACCCAGGGGTCCAGCCACGGTGAGCAAATCACAGCCCAACCCCCTCCCGCACACACTTTTAATCAATTTGGTGCTTTCTTGTCAAGAAGACAAGCTATTTGCTTCCTGAGGATCAGATGGTGATGGATGAAATATAGGGAATAATTAAATTAGCAGTGTAATGGTGGTGCAAGCCTCAATTAAAAAAATATTTCCATTGTCATAAAGTCTAGCCATAAATTTTAGGAGCCCTGCATTCGGTGGCCTGCAGTGCTCGGCAGCCACACCGGCTGCCCTGTGGGTGTGGGCTCCGAGCAGAGCAGGGCTGGGCTGCTCGGGAGGGACCTCGGGTGGCAGTTTAGAGCTCCCCGCCCGGTCTCTGTCTTGTCACATCCCAGGAGACGGCGCCAGCCTGAGGGCTGCACCTGGCGCCAGCCCCATGTGTCAGGTGTGTCCTCGGCTCTCAGCCTTGCTGACCACTCTCTCCTCTGTGTTTCTTCGTCCTTTACACTGACCCAGAGGAACCCGGGTGGGGGCTAACTCCTGCCGTGCTCATGGGGACAGGGTGGGCCCTGAGAGCCTGAGCAGAGGTCTCGGGCAGGGCCGCTGGGAGGGAGCCACGCGCCTGGTGCCCCGAGGAACGCAGGAACTCTCAGGCAACCAACAGACTGACGGAATGGCCCAAGGCCACCCTCCAGGACACTGCAAAGGTGTCCTGGACAGGAGGGTCCAGGGAGACAAGTGCTGAGGAGCTCCAGGGTGTGGGGGCTCACAGGGAGGGGGACCGAGGGTGAGGGCAGTGCGGCCACCTCAGCATAGCCCTCAGTGTCTTCCATGGGGGCCCTGGGAGGCCCCTCTCTAAGTAAGTGGGACTCGTGGCTTCTCGCTCCCGACAGCACTTGTGGCAGTGACTGCCCACTGCGTGGCCCACTGTGCTCACGAATGACAGCAGCAGGCCTGAAAGGGTGTTTGCTGCTGTCTTGAGCTCCTCAGTGACTGGGAGGGACCCCGCCCAGAGCAGGAAAGCTGGGGAGGGCATGGTGCCGGGGCTCCACCGGTGCTGGGAGGAAGAGGAAGCCAAGAAGGAGGATGGGGAGGAGGAAGGCAGCGAAGAAGGGGAGGGAGGAAGAGGAGGGAATGGAGGAGAGGGAAGGCTCAGAGCAGCAGTGGGAGGCCAGCAGGTGGTCTGTTTGGGGAGAAGAGACAGTGTGCTGCACCCATCTCTTCCTGCGTGACTTCTGGCACCGTCCGGATCCAGCCTGACAGGTATGCCGAGGTTGGCATTGAATCCTCATCCTTCCCTTTCCTTTCCCCTTCAGAGAGGCCCCTCTTGCACCTCAGAGGGCCGCTCCTCTTCTGTCTCCCCTCAACGCGATCTGCCACGAAGGACTCACCCAACTCCCACTATGCTGTGCCCTCCTAGGGGTGCTGCTTTAAAGCAAGGACAATGACAATAAAGGCCACAGAGGGTCACCTTAGCTGGGGGGGAGGGGAGGAGGGTCTGGACAATACCAGGGAGAAAGCTGGCTTCCCCCAGAGCCCCAGGCCGGCCCGAGACCAGGCCCTGCTCTGCTCTGCCCTGATTACAAAGCACAGGCAGCTCCCTGCCCATGGCGCCTTTGCCAGGCCTTGGTTTTGGGGACTCAGAACAAGGTGGGCCGGCACCAAGATCTGTTGGGATTCGAGTTGGAAGGAGCAAAGGTTGGGTTGGAAAACAGGGCCTGTTGATGATCTGCTTAGGTTGCTGCAAAACAGGGTCCAGCCCGCAGGACACAGGAAGAACCTGGGGCTGCAGCGAGCCCTGGACTCTCACGCCGACCTCTCGTGGCCAGAAAAAGCCCCAGACCAGAGTCCCCAGGTTTACGGCGAGTCTCTGGATTTGTCCAAAGAGGTTTGAAGGAGCAACTGAATTCACTTCTGTGGGAGGTGGAGACCGGCAGGCCGGGGCCTGGCTCAGCCTTGAGTTCGACACGAGGCAGGCTCCCGGGTCCTAAAGCTCCAGGATTGAACGTGAGCCTCCAGGTGACAAGAGGGGACCTGGAGGTGAAGGAAGCAGTTGGCTGGCTGTGGTTCCCGGCACCCAGGCCTCATCCCACCGAGGCAGGGGCCAGCCAGGGCCCAGAGGAGGTCTAGCCCCTACTGCCGCCCTGCTGGGGGTGACCGAGGCCTGGCCCAGAGGCAGGGGTTCAGCTTCACTGTGGGGCTCAGCTGGCTGCCACCAAAGTTGCAACCAATAGGCAGCGGGGGCGGGGGGGGCGTCTCCAGGTTTCCGCTAAGAAGCCTTGGGCACAAAGTAGTGTCAGCACAAGGGACCTCAGGCACATAGGGTCATCTCTCTCCTTGAGCTGCTAGAACCTGCACCCTACACAAAGATCAAAGCAAAACCCACACACCCCCAGCGGCGCCAGCAGGCTTGCCCTGTGAATGCCACCTCTCCGGTGCCAAGGCAGCCCCAGGACCAGGTGAGAGGCACAGTCTATCCTTTTGTCCTGCTGGTGGCTGCTTCTTCAGGTCACTGAGAGAGCACACACTTTTCCTACAGAAGGCAATAAAAGCTTTTTAATGCTAAGAGAACTCACAGAACTCCACTCCGTACACACCCTGAGGGGGTGAGAAGAAGTGGAGAGGTGAGGGTGTAGTGAAGGATTTCTTCTCTGAAACCCTAGAGGGGAAACCATTTAGGAAAAGAGACTCTATTTAGAACCATAACAGTTAAAGATTATGGAGAAAGGGACTGAATTGTACCTAGGTGTTTGTTCTTTATAGGTTTGTTTTATAAGACTTTCCAATCTCCTGTTTAATGGCGCCATGTTCGAGTTAATTTAATTCAATCAAAAGTTCTATTTTGACTTTTTCTAAGGATAATCGGTGGGGAAGCGTATATGCTCTCTCTCGGTTAATGGTGTCATCGTCTACACTGTCTTGGAATCAGGACAGCTCAGCGTCACATGCATTGACGCCACTTCACCCCGTCATGCCTTCCCTATCTCTCCCTGAGCCGGTGGGTGCCCCTGGCTCAGCCCCTGCCCCAAGGCCAACACTCCCCCCACCCCACCCCCGCCACCCCATCCCACCCCCGCACTGCCCCAGAGCTTCGTGTCTAGGTGAAGTTCTCCCGCTGTTTCCTTGGGCACCATCCCCCAGCCACTGCGTGTGCCCTGCAGGCGAGGAGAAGGGTTTTAAGGCCCTGTGGTCTGGCCTCAGCCCTGCCAACATCCTCCCATGTAGGGTCCTCCGCCAGGAACTCAACCCTCACCACACCACTCGGGTCCCTCCCTCCTAGTAGCCACTGCTCCTTGCCACATTCTGACGTCTTTTCCCGTTCTGCGGAGGGCCCTGGCTCACATGGACACACACCCTCCCAACAAACTCTCGTTTTCTCCTTACTTACCTCATCCTGGTGTCGCCTCCTTTGCGAAGGAGGCTTCCCCTTTGAGTGAGTTATTCCTTTTTCTAAGCTTCTAGAACACTTGGCTTATTTCAATACACCCAATATTACAGGGTGTGTCCCTGTAATACTGTCATCTCTCTTTGTACATCTGTAGATCCAACCGCAGCATTCTTAGTAGGGGGCAGAGGAGGTGTGTGCCTGGGACATAAGACCAGGTAAATAGAAAAGTGAGAACGATCAGTACATGAATTCATGGTCTCCAGAGAACATGCCCAAAGCAAAAAGTGTACAACACCAAGGCACATATCACCGCCTGGTGGCCATATTTGGAATTGCAAGTTTAGTTTATTTTGATTAAATGAATCCTTAAATCTAGACTTTTCAAGTAACGATAAATGTCACACTTGAACACCATGAGTATAGTAGCTTGAAATAACAAGGTGGTCATTATTTCACAGGCTTACATGGAGGTAAAATATGTTAACTGATGGAAATACTTTGAAAAACTGATAAGTATATATTGGAAATAGGCCACATGTCTGGTCCCTGCCAGGTACTGTGGAGGGAGGAGCTCCCCACGTAGCCGGGAAGACAAGATTCCCACATGAAATTATTAGAGAAACAAAACTGTAGGTGTGTGACACAATGTCATAGAAAAAGCATTCCAGACAGGATGTCAGGGAGGGCTCCGTGCATAAGGCAGGGTTTGAAGACTGAATCAAACTAGAAAAAGCAAGTCAGCAGGAGGAGGTTGTGGCCTGGGGGGTCAGATGATCATATGTTCTTAACAAAAAGTCAGACACACAGTGTGCCCATGCAAGTGTGTATTTGGGAGGACAAACGCAGAGAAGGTTAGAAAGGAGATTGACCCAGCCGATCTGAGACGTGGGGTTCTGCACTCATTAGCGACTTCAGTGGGCTGAATGAAAGTCCACCGAGGAGGACAGGTGGCTCCAGGACAGGCAAGAGACAGAGCCACCTCACTGGGCAGCCAGTGTGGAGTACGAGTACGGGCCCTGGCCCAGGAAGGAGCCAGTATGTCGGGAGGGGCCCTTAGCCATTCTGCTAGTGGGTGAAAGAGCCCAACACTGCATGTGGGATGACAGCAGTCCCTCTTGCCAGCTCAAGCAACCCGTGACGCTCCCCATTTATTTCGCTTTGCTCTGTTTCCTGGCACCACCGTCCTTTGAGTACTAAAGCTTCCACTGCATCATGGCCTGGGGGCCTCCAGGTCCCTGCGGGGGCAGAGGCCAGGGTTGCCAGCCTGTATCTTGATCATGTTCTCAAACTGCTGAGCCTCGGAGCTCCCTGGTCCCCCCACTGCAGGCTGGCTTTGGTCCCTGCCTGCCCATGTCTGGGCCGGCCACAGACCCCCTCCAGGGCCCCCTCCCCACTCTGCCCCCTGTGTCCTCCCTCCCCAGCCCCCAAGCCCAGCCTTGCCACCTCCCTCTCCAGAGCGGAGGCTGGCCTGACGACAGATATTAATGTGCAAATTAGCACAACCCGACTGGGTCCAGATTGCCACTTAGAATTTGCATATTAATAAATGTTTTTGTGACAGCATTTAGCAGCTCAGGAAGGACAGCGAGTCTCCCCTCCCCCAGCCCTGTGAGTGAGATAACAAGACTGGGGAAGCCAAACTTGTCCCCCTCCCACCAGCCAAACTGTAGACTTCCTCCCATCAATCTATCTATCTATCATCTATCTGTCATCTGTCACCCCCACACTGAGCATCTCTGCCCAGTCTCACAATTAGCCACGGAGGAAGAAGGACTAGCTCAGCACCATGCGGGGCAATGGGGTGCAGTCAGCGTGGGGGGTATCTGGGAGGAGGAGGAGGAGGAACCAGCTGCCCCAGATACAGGGCAGATGTCATGCACTTAAGAAGAACTCATACTTCCCGAGGTCCTGGGGATGTGCCATCTTCCTGCCCAGCAAGGAGAGTGGGGTCTGGAGACAGTAGGAGCCTTAGACTGGCCCTGGAGTGGGGCTCAGTCATAAATTATATAAGACGTAGCACCTCCTTGAGCCTCTAGCTCCTCTCCTGTAAAATAGGGTTAATACCCGACTTCCCAGCTTTGCAGGACCATCACGGGAATCAGAGATGTGAACGTGCTCGGAAAAGAAAGGAGGGGTTTACAGATGCCGCATGGCATTTGGCATGGGAGGAAAAGTCCTGGGGCTGTATATTACAGACTTCTGTATTATACATGAACCATCTGGAAATTAAGTATTATGTATAATAGAGTTTTCAGCTGGCTGAGGATTGCCTCCTTCAAGCATCAAAACTTTTACACTTCCATTTTAACTACTTGGAAGAAACATCCTTGCATTCCAAGTGCTCTGTTTCCTTACTCAGTATAAAGCATGTTTCTCTCTGACCCCAGTCTGTCTCCGTGCAGGGTGGTGCTGTCAGGAATGCCTAGGACAGGGAGACCACTTTCTGCTGCAGCGCTGGCCACTGCCTCTCACTCCCCTCCCCCTTCAACTCCCCCTTCCCCTCCCCCATCCTTGGTGCTCTCTTGAGCTTCTTGCTTTCCGCAGGGGTGGTTGCCACCTTGCCTTACTTGGTACACCTCTCCGCCCTTCTGGTTAAACCCGTTAAACCCATGGCCAGTCAGCTCTGATGATGGAAACCAGAAGTACTGAGCCTCACCAGGCCACCCTGGTGGGGGCCACACCCCACCCAGGCTGGGATCAGGGCACTCACGTGTCTGCGGAGGGGAGCAGGGAAGCAGCTTGCCAACCTTGTTTGTGAACTGACAGCTAATAGCCCTAGAGTGGCTTTTCTATGAGCAAAGTGCACAAGAGTTTTAATACATGGACCGTAAATATTTTACATTTGTTGAATCAATGAAGGGATTAATAAACCCTAAGGGCCTTCATGACCTACTTCCTGGTTCTGTGTTCAGTGGTGTTCTGGAGAGCAAGGCGGCTTGCTTGCGAGTTTTGTGAGCTAGGAAAGGCATTACTCGAGCATGTGTGGGCACCTGCGCGTGTGTGTGGAGCCACCCACATTTGCCCAGTTGGAGGGAATGGGCAGGGCCTCTAGAAGCTGTGGCCAGCAGATGCCACCTTTTCCTCCCATGCCCGGGCTACAAGGTGAAGGAGAATGAACCCTGAGTCTGTGGCTGTCATGCATGAGATGCACCTTGGTTTGGTTATGCACCAGCTGTGCGTGTGTTTGCAGGGTGCTGGGTCTGAACCTCTCTGGACCTGTGTTTTCTATTCTCTTAGGGCTCCACCAAGAGAGGCAGGGCAGGAGGGTGGTTACAGCGTGCTCAAGAGCCAGGCTGCACAGGCCCAACTGCTCGTACCAGCTCTGTGCGCCTGGGCAAGCTGTCTCACTTCTCTGTGCCCTGGCTTTTCCATCTATAAAATGGGATGGTAACAGCCCTTGTCTCATCCTTGCGAACACGACCTCTGTTAACATATGTCAAGCACTTAGAACAGGTGGTGCCAGCGCAGAATAAGTTCTAAGTAAAGATTTGCTGCTGTTCTGTTAGCTTTAACTTCCTAACCAGGCCAATTTAAGGACCACAGGATTTAACGTAAAGAGTGGTCTTTCAGTGCTAGTTATTGCCTTGGAACCCCCTTCCAAGCCCAAGGCCCCTCCTCCCAGGCCTGGAGCAGGTGGAGGCTTCACTGACCGTCCCCTGGGTTGCTGCTCCTGTCCTCTCTTCCCCCCACCAAGCCCGATGGTAAAGACTCAGTCAGGGTTTGCAAGCGATAAGGCCGGTAGAAGAGAGTGGGGCAGGACAGGATCTTGCTGCAAATCCTCTGCAGATGCAGAACGCGGGCCAAGCAGGAGGCAGCGCCAGGGCCAGCGGGAATCTGAGCTTTGACCCAGATGGCAGCAGGGGCATGAGGGTGTCCCTGAGCAGTAAATCAGCTGCAAGACAGCATCTGGGTTCAGCCAGAAAACGCCAGCATCTGAGTCCTGGCCTGGGCAGTGGGAAGACCTGGGAGAAGCAGAGGGCAGCACCCCTGCCGTCAGAGACCCCATTCAGATGGTGGCGGCCAGACCCTCCTCCACCTTTCATTCTAAAGGATTGTTTGTGCAAGGAAGTGTTCAGTCCCTACCCTAGGGCAATTCCAAGGCTCCCACCTCCCCTCTGGAGCCCCCATTTAGTACGATACAACCTTCAGCATGCCAGGGGTTCAGAGCCCAGAGCCAGGGGTCTCAGCCAGGCCCAGATAGAAAGTGAAGGTCTTGTCCATTGTCCTTTAGAGCTCACCTCAGAGAGTACCTCCTCAAGGTAGCCTTCCCTGATTTTGTGACATAATTGCCTAATAGATTGTCCACATTCTTCACTCCAATGTGGCTCCCCGATGGCTAGGATTGGACCTTATCCCAGCACTAGTGCAGGGTGTGGCATCACGTAGGCCCTCACTACTGGTTGTTGAATGGATGGATGGATGATGGGTGGTGGATGGACATGGAATGGTGGATGAATGTTGAATGGTAGATAGAGGGATGATGGATGGATTGAGGGAGGGAGGAAGAAAAGGATGGATGGATGGATGGATGGATGGTAGGTGGACAGATGGTAAATGGTATATGGATGATGGATGGATGAATGGAGGGAGGAAGGGATGGAGGCATGGATAGATGGATGGGGCGGATGGTAGATGGAGAGATGGATGGATGGATAGATGGATGGATGAAGGAATGCTGGATAAATGGATGGAGGGATGGATGGATGGAAGGTGGATGGATGGATGGTGGGTGGACAGATGGTAAATGGTATATGGATGATGGATGGATGGATGGAGGGAGGAAGGGATGGAGGCATGGATAGATGGATGGATGGATGGTAGATGGAGAGACGGATGGGTGGATAGATGGATGGATGAAGGGATGTTGGATAAATGGATGGATGGATGGATGGATGGAAGGTGGATAGATGGATAGATGGTAGATGTAGGGATGATGGATGGATTACTTGTAGAAGAGGAGGAGGCAGGAGTAGCAGAGGCCAGGGTACAGAGGAGGACATGAATTTGGGATAGGGCAAAGACTTGGTAGGAATGGGTTTGGTGGGAATAGTAGAGAGGGAGTTTGCACAAAGACCTTCAACCTGAGGCCCAGGATACAAGACCTGAGCACCATGTGGGCACAGGGGAAGGCAGAAGTTTCCCCAGAGGGATAGTGGCAGATAAAGTGGGGAGTTTGGGAGTGGTGCTTGGCAGGCTGTGGGAAGGACAGCAGGTGGTCCAAGAGGGAGGTGAGGGCAGGGGAGCTTCTCACTGCACCTCCAAAATCACAGCAGTGTGGCCAGGCCAGCGCTGTCACAGTACCTCACCCGTGGGCTCAGATCAGATACAGGACTAGCTGGGAGAGGGGAGGCCACAGCCACAGCTGAAAGAAACCTCAAATTCTGGCTGTGGTTCAGTGGAAAACGTGGATATAAGCCTGGTCCCTAAGCCACAGATCCCTGGAGCTCACCAATCCTTTGAGTTTGGGGGGATTCAAGGCTGCAGGGCCCTGAGCAGGAAAGCAGCGTGACCACCCTGGCTGAGGTTCCCTGAGAGCCAGACGTTTGCACCAGGTTCTGCCTCTCTCCAGCACCATGAGCCAGGCACACACGATGGGGGAGTGGAGGGGAGGCCCAGGAGTGGGCCCCGGGATCTCTCAAGCACTCTCTCAGGACGACCCTCCCCAGCTCTGCTCACACCCCAGCACAAACAGGAAGTCCTTCCCTGAGTCTGACCTGCATCCCTCTTGATGCACTTGTGAGTAAAGAAGCAGAGGGAGCCCAGTCTGAGCTCCTAGAAGACAGTTCTTGGAATTTCTTAGAAGTTCTCTAGGATAAGGATACATTGAAGGACTTTTCTGGCTTTAGTAGGCCCCCAGATCTTGCTGGCTCATTCAGGAGCAAAGGACTGTACTTTTTTTTTTCCTCTCTCATGGCCTCTTATTTGTGATGCCAGAGCCGGCCATTATGGAGGTGATTAAATTTAAAGACACTGCAGTAAACTCCAGCCTACGAAAGGCAGCCAGCATCATTAACACATAATTGGAAGCTAAGCTTAATGAGGTACGAGAGAAAAAAATAATAGCCACCCGTCCCTTCTAGCATGGCAGCCCACCTGGGCTTCCACACACCTCCTGGGTAGCACCGCCATTGGCAGGGGTGGGGGTGGTAACAATAAAAGGCACACCAGGGCCAAAGGGGACAAACAGCGTGAAGACAGCCCCTGCCCCAGGGAGCTCACCCTGCGTCCACCTTCCATCCCCTCCTCCATTCCACTAACAGTGACATGCACCTGCCAGGTGCACACCCCGGGGAGGCCCTGGGGAGACTGAACAACGGGGCAGTCACCTGGCTGACGTCTGCCGGGAGGCATGTCTCGTGGCTAGACAGGACGAGCACACAGGACGCTGGGTGACGAAGGGCTGCAGGTGGCATGGTGGGACAGAGACAGGAAGACAAGGGGTTTGGAAGAGAGCAGGCCAGTGAGGCTGAGAGCAGCGGGAGACTTCCTGGAAAGGGGATGCGCCAGCCTTGCAGAGCACAGAGAGCAAGTCGATGCCATGGGATGAGGCGCTCAGGGGTGCTGGCGAGCTGGGCCCGCTTTGGACTGCGGGCGCGGGTGGCCCACGGCCACGCCTTCCCTACGGGCCAGGCAAGCCCCGCTGTGGCTGCACAGCAGGTCCTCTCCGACCTCCTTTCCCAACACTCCCTGGTTGTAATAAGACCCTAAAACATAAAGGCATGGCTCACCCCCAAGTGCTATTTCCCTTTAATTTGGGGTCTATGATATATGCGTGTTTATTTCACGGCAACGAATGCTTCCAAGGGACCAGCTCGTGGCGAGCGTTGTCTGATTTATTTCCTCTCGACGCTCGGAGAAGGATGCGGTTGTTAATAACAATAATGCCGCCCATCTTACAGCACTCTCTGCTTTTCGGGCATTTTAAAATCCATTATCCTATTTAATAGAATTGTAGACTCACAGGGAAATTGTAAAGTCAGGGGAATTTGTCCTTGGCCACCCCTGCGGCCTTCTCCAGGCCTGCCCCCTCCCTGGCCCAGCTGCTGGCCTTCCGTGGGGGTGGCCTAGCCCTGCAGAGCCCCCCTTGGGGCTGTGGTAGGGGTGGGGTGAGCAGTCCTCTCTCCTAGCCTTTGCCCAAGCAGTGCCCCAGCTGGGAGAAGGGGCAAGCCTGGGCAGGGTGAGTGGCAGCTGACCACTCGTCTCTTAAGGTGGGACCAGGGCTGTGGCTGTCTTCCACCCACATGAGCCTCCTGGAAGCCCAGGTGGCCCCTGCTTGGGGGAGCACAGAGGAGAGCCCCATCCCACTGAGGACCTCCAGTACCCATGGCCTTTGGGTCCCTCTCCTATCACCTCCTCCATGGCCCTCTTGCCCATCCCCCCTTGTCTCCTGAGCCTTCTGACTCCCCTCTCCTGTGCACACTGCCTAGCCCCGCTTCCAGCCCCTCCTATATTCTAAAACCTCACTTTCCTCCAGCTGCATCAGCCCTGCCCCAGTGTGAACGAGCTCTTCTCAGTAAGTCCTGCCAGAGGAGGGTCCACCTCTAACCCAGACCCCAACCCCAGACCCCAGAGGCAGAGTTCGCCTTGAATGACTCCAGTCATTTCCCCACGAAGACACCTATCTTCTCCCGAAAGGCCAGCCCCGAGCATCAAGTCAGAAGCCAGATTCGTGCGTTCATTTTATTTTCCCCATCCTCTCCCATTGCTGTCTTCTCCACACCTCCCTCTCACTCCTGATGCCTGCAGAAATGACCCTGCGGTTGGCGCCTACCCAGCCCGTCCTGCATCCAGGGCCAGAGCATTCAAATCACCTGGGAGCCTACAAAAAGCAGCCCATGCTTTAGGGGTTCTGATTGAATTAGTCTGGGAATGGGGGAGGGGGGTCCTTTTTTTCTTTGTTTTTCTTTTTTTTTCCCTTGAAGCCCCCCTCCCACACACACATGGTTCTAAAATGCAGCCAGGGCTGGAGCCCACTGAGCCAGTCCTCCGGGCTGTGTAGACCAGGGTGCTGGAGACAAGGGAGGCTGTCCTCCGGCAGTCTGCTGTGCGCCCAGCCCTGCTCTCCCCCTGCCGGGACTCTGCCTTCCTGCCTCTCAGGACACATGCACCTTTCTCCCTGGCCCCTTCCACCCTCTTTCTCCCCAAATCACCCTTTTTCTCTCACTCTCCTCTACTTCTCCCCACTTTTGTCTTGCTCCTTCTCTTCCCCCTTTCTTATTTCTTCTCCTTCCTCCCTCCCTCCCTCCACCTCCCCTTCCTCTCTCCACTCCACCCCCATCCTCTCTGCTCTCCCCTTCCCTGGATCCCCCTTGAAATCGAATACTCAGTATTAAAACCCAGGTGTACCCACGAGGTAGGGAGGGACTCTCTGCTCTGCTTTCAGGTTGCGCAGAGCTTCCGTAATGAAACCCACTCCAGAATTTGTCCACCAGCACGAACTGAACTCCAGTTTTTGACCCCAACCCTTGCCAGGCCAGAGTAAAACAGAGCCTGCCCTCTCTGAACCTTGAAGGTGAGCCAGGCAGGCACTGCCCACCTCTTTGCGGGAGTTGCAGAAAAAGGCAAGAGGTGGGAATGGACGCAGGGTTTGCAGGGGCAGCGAGGTGGCCTGGCTGGGCTGCAGAGGGGTCTCAGCTAGGGAGGGACCGGCCAGGCCAGGCAGGGGCTTGAGGCAGATGAGAGTCTTCCTGCACCAGGAAGGAGGACTGAGCTTCAGCCCTGGGGGTTGGGAGGGACCAGAGGAGCTTTTGAAATGCAAGTGGCCTGAGAAAGACAAGTCCCAGAGAAGTGGGAGGCTGCCAGTCTGGAAAGGCTGGCCTGGGCGCTGTCCGTATAGGGCAGGGGTGAGGGCTGGCCTGGAGGAAAAGGAGGCGGGCGATGCCCAGGATGGGCGCTTCCAGTGCCCTCGTCATGAAGAAGCCCAGCTCTGCTCCTGATGAACCTGCCCACGAGTCTGTGCTCAGTAAAGGAAATTGATTACTTTCCATTGCAATTAACATCTGGTCCCGGGTCACATCGTCAGGATAATTTGTTACAGGAAAAGCAAAGGAACTAGCTGCCCAGTAATAAAGTTCTTGTGGACCCAATTAAGAAGTCCTCCTCCAGCACATGGGGAGGGGCTGGAGTGGGGAAGTCTCCCCCAGGCCAGAGTTTGGGGGTGAAAGGGCAGGGAGCCTTGCTCTAGCCGGGTGCCTCCTACACCTGGGCCTCTCGCTCTGGAGAGCAGCACAGCACTGGCAGGAGCCGGGGCTCTGGGCTCACACATGTCCCTTTACCCCCTCGGGAGACCACTTCCCTCTCTGGGCCTCAGTGTCCTAATCTGCAGTCTGGGAATGATAAGTCTTCAACTCACAGGGGTGTGGAGGGTTAAATAAGCTATAGGGAGTCAAGCTCTTTGGGGTTTTGTATAGCCTCGGAGGTCAGGAAAAGCTGCTCTGGTTGGGCGATTCAGGCATCCATCCCATGCCAGTGCACGGTCCAGTCCTGGGGTGAGGGAGGGGTCCATGGGTGTGTCCTTCCCCCCTAACAGAGGGAACCACCCCTGAAGGCCCTGAGGTGACCCAGCTGCCTGCCCTTGTCCTCCCCCGACGGGCTGTGCAACATGCCTCCTCACGTTCATGCTCGTTTCCTTTGGCAGTCTTTGACCCCAGCACTGAGCACTTTTGTAAATGTCCCCCCCGCCCCCCGCAAAGTTACCTTTGCAATTCATTTGTTTGCCAGGCAGGCAGATTTATGGCAGGTATCTGTATAAATATTTATACTCTGCGGCAAGGAGGTTTTGGAGGACGCACGAGCACACACGCATGCACACGCACGCACACTCACACACATGGGATCTCACCCTAGACACAGCGCTCCCTGTCCAGGCCAGCTGCAATCAAGAGATGAGTGATGGTCACCCCATGCACACACACCCAACCTAAAGATCACCAGGCGAAGGCTGGACGAGCCCATATACCACAGGCACACCATGCACGCACACCAAAACACATGCCCATGTACACGCCATCCTCCGACTGCAAGCGTGCCCGCTGGACGGGGCCCTGTCCCAGGAGTGGCCCTGAACTACTCGACTTCATGTGGCATCCTCACAACCACCCCCAGCCTGCTCCCTCCATGGTTCACGGAGGAACAGGCTGCAGCTTAGAGAGGCAGGGCCACTGGCCCTGAGCTGCACAGCCAGTAAGAAGCAGAGAGGAGATTTGAACTCAGTGCTGGGTAAGGACAATGCTTTTCTATTCTGTCCCTTCTTCCCACAAGGGGCAGCCCCCATAGGAGAAGACACTAGGCAAAAAGGGACATGAGAGTCTTCCTGAGCGTTTCCATCAGAAACTGATTCAGAACAATCCCCCCAGAGACTCCTGGAGCACCTGTTGAGTGTCCCACCCTGGGTACACATGGAGGCCAGCCCAGGAAAGACCCCACTTCTGCACACTGGCATGGCATTGTCAGTATGCAGACCTGACCAGCCACTGGGCGAGCTGGCGGCTGGGTGGTGGGAAGGGCTGCATTTCTAGCGTCCGAGTTGCTACAGGTTTGAGTACAATGCACACTCCCAGCCCATCTCTCACCTCCCCCATTCTCCTTTCAAATTTTTCATTTGGCGAGAGCTGATGACTCTAGTCACTCTCTAGTATTGTTGTTCGATTAAAGCACACTTTTAAGCCAGCAGCTGTAGACCACTGGGTGTCTGAAGGACCCCGGGGCGGCTCACCTGCAGCTGTGGTGTTGAAAGTGGCCCCTGCATCTGCCCACCTGGCCTCTCATGTCCCTGGCAGGAGCACGCATACATGGGACCTCCCATCCTGTGCACCCTGCCTGGACTGCCTCCCCACCTCCTCCCCATGCTGACACCGCAGCCTGGGCAGGGAGGTATAGGGACACAGGTGGCCCTGGGCACACCACTGACCCTCCTGGTGCCTCATTGTCCTCATCTGTAAAATGCACACTTTAAATGCGGCTCTCTAGGACAGTGGTGAAGATCAAGTGGGTAAATGCACACGCTTGCCCATCATTGGTAATGCCAACCAGCACCGTTACTATTGTCGTGTTCTATGTTCGACCAAACTCCTCAAGAAGTGAGACACTGTCTTGTGCATGTTCATTTCCCCACCATTCCAGGGTCTCTGGTCGGGCAGAGCAGGGATGTTGCTGCCTGTGGTGAGAGTCAGGTGTACAAGAGCGTGGCCGTCCCCTCATCAAAAGTCATGATGGACAGGGCTCTGGACACAAGGCTGGCCTGTAAGAGGCCCTCCCTCAGGACCGGCTTGCTGCTTCTGCGAGCAATGCTGGCTAGCCAGGCAGGGCCCCTGAGAACCGGCAGGGAGAAGGAGCCATTCTCCTCCTGACTTACACGTTGGAGCCAGCAGTGGCACTAGTGGGGAGGGTACCCGGACAGGTGGTCCCGGCTCTGCCACCAATCACCAGGGGGGTCCACTCCAGCAGCCATCTGTCTGGGCCACATTGGTGTCCCACCTGTAAAATGGGAAACATCTTTTCCCTGCATACTTTCCTGGTCTGGGGTGAGATGTGAGAAGAGCTAGCAGGTAAAGGGAATGTAAGGTATCTGTTGTTGAATGGAGTTGACTGAAACCTCCTGATAACAGGGCGCTTGCCCAACCCCTGGCCTATCCCCCACCCCAGCCTCAACAGGCCACACCAACTCCGCGGGGTACTGCCCACAGAGAACATGCTTCTCTTTCTAAGGCTCTCTTACATGGTGTTGTTTTGACCAAGCTCCATCTGCACATTGAAAAACCACATACGCATTAGGAAAGGTGTACATACAAGCTTCTGGACTGTACCCATGCCCAGGCCAGTCAGGTGGCCTCTCCAGCCACATGGTCTCCCTGAACTCCCAAACCAGGCCTATGCCTCAGTTTCCCTCATTGCCACCCCTGGGACCTGCACACTGCTTGAGGACTGCCCTGAGCCCCCTCTGGCTCTGTTTATTCCATCCTGTGGTCACACTCACAGGGCTGGCAGAGGGGCTTGACTGCCCCTCCCAGCTGGCAAGAGCCAGTTCCTGGAAGCAAGACCATGCCTCTTCGCTCCCTTCCTCTAAATACAACAACATGAGAAACCCTGCGCTAGGAGCCTGGCATTACTCAAGGAGCTTGCCTCTAAGCAGGGCACGAGATGCCCCTAGCGTTTCAGTCCGAGGACCTCTAGAAAGGAGGGCTCTTTCTATTAGGAGAGGTGTGGCCACAGTTCTGGAGAGAAGCAGGGTGCTGGACAAGAGGGCCACAAAGGGCTCGCTGCTCCTCCAGGGTGCGTGCACATCCCCCAAGGCCAGGATCCCCGGGCTCCTGGCCGGTCATCATGCCCTGAGGACTCGCACTGCACCCCTGGACCTGGCACCCTGGGGACTGCTCAAGTCTGACACTATGTATTGTCAGCTTTATATGCCTGTTCCCAGCATGCTCAGTAAACGTTTGTTGACTGCATTCTTGGTTAATGATTTTTGAGGAATCTGGCAAACAGGCATAGTGGATGAGGCCTGAGAGAGGCCAGTGTGAGCCCAATTTCCACCAAAGAGAGAGGTGGTCCCTCAGGAGACACACCAGCAGGTATGTGCCAGGCCTCTGCAGGATTCAACACCAGACAGCCTGTTCTGAAGCAGTGGTTCTCGGGGGGGTCCACCAGGGGCTCCCCAGGCCAGATGACTTGTTTCCTTCCTCAGTTTGAGTTCTTTGACCTCAGCAAGTTTTCTCACGAGGATCTGTGGGACAGTTGAGGAAGAATGGTCTGGATGGCAGAATAATCAGACTGGCCCATAATTGGATGAAGACCTGTTCCCAAGGCACAGGGGCAATTAGGCGGCTATCTCCAGGATCAAGAGGCTGCCTCTGTCCTTGGTCCTGCCATCATCCACATTATTATCAATGCCTTGGCTAAAGATGTGTCGATCAGACTGACCGAACCTCCAGGTGACTTAAAGCCGAGCGAAATGGTGCTTCCATTAGATGACAGAATAGAAGTGGCGCATCCATTAGATGACAGCGTAAGAATGCAGAAGATCTCAAAGACAGATAGACTGCAACAAGATGAAGTTCAGTGGGGAGAAATGTTTGGCCTTTCACTGGGCCTGAGGATCTAAGTGCAGACCATAGACAGGAGAAGCCGCAATGTGAAGGCAGCTGCTGTGCCCAAGGGCAAGTGCTTCTCCTGACAACTCAATAGGAGTCTCCAGCCCCAGAACCGAATTGTGCCTTAGACTGCTTTCGGACCAGCATGATGTCTAGAAGGAGGATATGTTGGTCCCACTCTGCTCTGTGCTATTCAACCAGTTCTGGGAACAATTGAAGGGCTGGGTAAAAATTACATAAAAAGTAAGTTCAGAGGGGAGTGGTTAGGATGGGGAGGACTTTACGTGCTTGGCGCATGAGACACGGTTGAGGAACCAGCAGTGTTAAGCTGCAAGAGGACCAGCTGGTCATTCAAGTGTGGTCACAAGGGAAAGGCTTGTTTCCCACGGCTCTGAAGAATGACATTAGGGCCACTTATGGAAACTACTGGAACTCAGATTGCAGGCAAACATGAAAAGCATGCTAACTTTCATTGCTGTTCAAAGGGTCTGTGGCCACTGTGGTGGGGATTAAGTTACTGCAGATAGATGAACCGGACACCTCAGAGCAGGGGTCATTAAATGTGGGTTGTGGTCAGGGCGTGGAGAGGTTGGATGGCCTTGAAGTTCCCTTGTCAATGTGTCCGGGCTCCATGGTTCCTACTGGGTATGGAGAAATCCTGGTGACATCTCCACCCTGCCATACACCTTCTACATGTAATGATCCCAGTAACATCCAAGACCAAGGTGGGTGGAGCTGGTAGGAAGAGTGGAGCCCTCCATTTCTCAGCAGCAGAATGCATCTGTTAGTAATACAAGCCTGGGGAGACAGCCCCCACCCAGGGGGGACCTCGATGGAGCAAAGGTAGGATTAGAGGAAGCAGTGATTCTGGAAGAGTCACTGAGACCAAACTACAGGGGACCCTGATGTCAGGCTGGAGGATTTAAAGCTAATCCTTTAGCACTGGGGAGCCACAGCCTGTCTTTGAGCAGTTGAGTTGGTGGGATCAGGTGTAGGTGTGGGGCAATCAGAAATGGAACTAGGGCAGAGATGGTGAGAATAGAGAGGAAGGGGCAATTCCAGAATGTTTGAAGAACTGCAAATTCTTTCACTGTGCCTGGGCCCCAAGTATAGCAAGGAGAGGGGTGGGCGGATTGCTGCCGAGGTTTTAGCAAACCCAGGGTAAACACACGCTCACACTGTCTGGAAGGGGGAGCCTCCCTACATTCCTCACCCATCTGGCAAAGGTGACACTCAGTCCCCAGAGTCACTCTCAGATTCCTCGGAAGGTCCAGAGAGCCAGTCCTCCAGCAGACACGGTACCCACAGTGAACTGGGGGAAAGGAGGCATCTGGAGACAATGGGTGGGAGAGGGTTTGGGTCCCACAAGCCCCTGGGACAGAGCCCAGCCTCCTGCTTCCCCCATACACTGCAGTGCTCTGGGGGAGACAGTTACACATTTGCATGTTTGGGTGTTGGTTGCCCTACAGTAGAGGCTGCAGACAAGGAAAAGGGAAAGAGTTTTGGCCACTAGGAGGGACTAGAGTATGGGAGGTTTGCATTTCCCTGGAGAAAGCAGCTCTGAATGAACCTGCCTTGGGCTTGCCCCCCTCCTGCTCTTCCCATTCTGGAACCCACCTGGGAGCTGCCCAAGCAAGCACTCAGCCACCAGAAGGCAGATGCCCCTGAGGTTTGCAGTGCCCGCAGGCTCACATGGGCAGGCCTGTGTGTACCAGGAATATGCGTGTTCCTCCAAATGGGGACACCCAGGTGTTCACCCAGGTTCTCACCTGTACATGCTCATGTTCACATACAAATGGTGCATGCCCAGCTGCATAGCCACAGGCACGGACTGTACAGGTGTGCGTGGGTGCTCACCCAGGTGTGCACGTGGCTGCTCCGCAAGGACACGGGCCAGACAGGCAGGCCTGGGTCCACGCACCTGTGTGTATGGGAAGGGGGTGCGGTGGCTGCCTGCTCTCTGCATGGCAAGGGGGCCCCAAACCCTGGGGTCAGGCTGGAAAAATGACTTTGCTGGCTGAAAGTGACAGAGGCTGGCCACCAACCCAGAGAAGGAGGAAGTTTATGGCAGAAAATTGGATTTGAAATCAAACTGGGCTCCTGGGAAGAGGTTCGGTCAGAGATGGCAGCAGCCAGGATGGGATGGAACCTTGGCATGGGCAGAGAGAGGGAGGCCAGCTGGGGACCAAGGGGGGAGCCCTGGGGAGGCAGTAGCCCCTGTTATGTGCTGTCTCACTGTGGTGCACATGAGTAAAACCAAAACCTCACAAAGGTGGGTTGTAGGGCAGGGGAAGGTTGAGTTCTTGCCTGAAGGATTGATGAGTACATGAATGAATGCCTATATCCTGGGACATATATAGTGTCATATACTGTCACCATACCCAGGTCACAAATGGAGTCACTGAGAGCCAAACAATAGCAGGCTGTGCTCAGGGTGAGTCTGGAACCTGGCTCCATGGACCCAGGGCTGGTGACCCTCCCGCTCCCTTGGCCCATGTCCCTGGGCTCCAAGCACCCACTCCGCTGGCCCCACCTCCTGTCCAAGCCCACCCTCCCCTGACACTGCCGGGAGACAGGCTGCCGTGGGGGGTGTTAACACAGCCAAACAATTAACTGGAGTCTCACAAAGGAAAGGCGGGGAGGTGGATGCTCTTGGCAACGCGGTCTGCGTAAAGAGAGATGGATGAACTTTCCCACTTCGCAGGCGCCACGGAGCTGACAGTAAATATCAGAGGTAATGATATTGACTTTAAGGTATTATGGCTCCAAATGTCACTTGTGCTTTCGTTCTCTTTCTCTCTCTTAAGAACAAAAAAACAGTCTCCCCGACTTGATCTACATTTTTCCTTCCTCTGCTTCCCTGTTTCTAGAGCAGGGAAGATGCAAACAGTCCTGCACATTGCACCTACTGAGCACCCAACACCACAGCTCCTTATGAAAAATTCGGCTGTGGCTTCCCTGTCCCTTTTGTCCCACGTATCTCAACATCTGTCCCCTCCCCCATGTCTGTCTCCAGTCTGGCCATTACTCCCCCATTCCCACCCCATCCACACCCCAACTAATGCAGCTTTCTTCCTGTGCACCTGCCCCATCCCCTCCATCTCTCAGTGCACACCTCCTCCAGGAAGCCCCCACCACTGCCTGAGCCGCATCTCCCTCTGTCCCCCCTCACACACTCCAGCACATGGACCTTGCAGGGCCCCCTCCGAGAGTGGGGGTTGGCCCCATAGCCTCTCAGGTTTTGCCTCCCAAGTTTCCTCTCCCAGGTCTCACCTCTAAAGTGTCTGAGATGTCAGGATCCCCACCCACCACTCTTCGATCCCACAGAGCTTAGCTTTTTCACTGGGGTTTTTGGTAAATACCTCTTAAATGAGAAACCAGGAAGGAGCCACCCAGAGGAACTCCATGGGGGCACAGGGAGATGGGTGGAAGCAGAGAGAAGAAAGGAGGGTGAGGTGGGAGTGGGGTGCCCCCCCCAGACAGGGGAGTTCTGGGTATAGTGGCAAGTGGGCAAGTCAGAGATTTGAACCCAGATATTCTGGGACCCTGAAGATCCTACTGTTGTCAAAACCACAAGGGAGGTTTTGTCTAGGTCAAGTTGCAGGTTGCACAAAGATCCCATTATTGAGAGAACAAGGATTGCCAAGGAAAAAAGGAATTTTTAATATGACAGATGTCTCATCAGGAGATGAAAGAAGCTGCCTCAAATCTGTCTCTCTTACTAGTGGGGGACCATAGGCTTTTAAAGGAGGAGCCACATGCCTTGGGGCAGGTTGTGGTGTTACTAACAAGGGGCTACTTGTGCATTGGGGGCAGGTTGTGGGGGATGTTAAATCTTGGTGTCAGGAAGTCTGCCCCAGGGGCCTTCAGAATCTCAGCTCCTTTGTCTTGCAGAAAGTCCACCATTTCTGGGAAATTACTGAAAAAGTCAAGTAGTTAGTTAAGGGAGAGGGTTACACAGGAGTCATTGAAATTTGTTACAACTCCCCCCTTCATTTTAGTTCATTCCTTGATCTTGGGGAATCAGGATGACAATCTGTCTGTCTGCTTCCTGCTGAAACGAGACATAGTTGGGGTATGAGGAAGAACAAACATGTTGGGCCAGTAACCGAAACTTTTTAGTACGTGTGGCTGAGTTGCCAGCCTCTCCCCACCAAGGTAGCAAAGTATATCAAAGGAAGTGCCCATCCCCCTCTGGACTCCCTCCCAGGAAATACTGGCCCAGTGTTCCCCAGATGGAATCTGCATCCTAACATTTCCCTAGTCGTTCATGAGAACAGTTTTGGGTATCCAGCAGCGAGATAAGTTAGCAAAAGAGACAATACATGGAGAGAGTTTAACTAAAGAGTTGTATTCAGGCAAATGAAAATCCCCAAGGACAGGCTAGACATATAGGGTGTATGTTTTCAGACATCCCGGGGAGTAGGGCTTGTGCCTCAGTTACCTTCTGGCCAGTAACCACAGCATACCAAGCTTTGTGTTGTCCCCACTCCATAAAGCTGCTTCCACCTGTAAAAAGCTCCTCATCTGGGTCTGACGGGGTCTGATCAGTCAAATCCAAGTCACGAGAATACACTTGGTGAATGATTTGAATGCAGTCATGGACTGGGAAATAAGAATCCATAGGCAGCAAGGTGCCTGGATTTCAGGTGGACACTGCCTTCAGAGTTACATTAGGATTATCTAACAAAGTAGCCTGATATTTACCCATCTGGCCACTCGCCCGTAACCAGAAGCCTCCCTTTTGTTCTAGCAGGGGTGATACATAATGCATGGTGTGAACAGTCACCAGTTGCCCAAGGGTAAACTTTTCAGTTTCCTGTAAAATATCATAAGTAGCAGCTACAACTCTCAGACAAGTGGGTCATCCTTTCGTTACCACATCCAATTTCTTAGAGAAATAAGGTACAGGTTGCTCATGACCCCCAAAGTTCGTGTCAATACCCTGAATCTAATTCCTTCCCTTTCTTGAATGAATAAATCAAAAGGCTTATATAAGTCCAGGGGCCCCAATTCGGGGGCAGTCACTAATTTTTCTTTAATTGTCAAAAAAGCCTTGTGGTAGTCCCTGGTCCCAGGAAGTAGTTGTTTTTCTTCACCTTTTAAGCAGTTTTGCTATTAGCCTGAAGTTAGGAATCTAAATCTGGCGAAACCCGGCCATACACAAGAATCCTCACGACTGCTCGTGGGTGGGATGGACTGCGATTTATAGCCTCTCTCCAATCTGGACTGAAAATCAGGCAAAGTTTCCAGATAAAGTAGCAAGGAGGCTGTAAGGATTGGGTATCACAGAAAGAATATTCTCCACTATTTGGCTTATTGCCCTTAGATCTTGAACAAACCAGTATTCCTGGGTCCCAGGGTTTCTTTTTGTTTTTGAGCAACAGAATGTAGGGATAACAAGGTGTGTCCAACCTCTCTTCCCAGGAACTTCCCAAGAACTTGGTTTTAAGGTTTTTCCCTTGGGGTCCCCTTGGCCAAGAGGAGGTCCACTCAGTCGGCAGGGGAGGTGCCTACAATTTTATTTTAGTTTACCTTTCTCCCCTTTTGGCCAAGATTTGCCAGAGGCAGCATTGATATTGTCCCATCGTTGCTGGGGTGGTGTGGTTACCTTCCCCAGTCTCATTCCATTCCTTGGTGTGACCCTGTGGCCAAGGGATTTAAAATCAAAAGACTTAGAGCCAATTAAATGTTCTAGGCCAGATGGCAATGGAGGTAGACAAGCATTTATCAAATTTTTTTTTTTGAGACAGAGTTTCACTCTGTTGCCCAGCTAGAGTGCAGTGGCATCATCATAGCTCTCTGCAACCTCAAACTCCTGGGCTCAAACAATCCTCCTGCCTCAGCCTCCCAAGTAGCTGGGACTATAGGCGTGCACCACCACGCCCAGCTAATTTTTTTTTTTTCTATTTGTAGTAGAGATGGGCTCTTGCTCTTGCTCAGGCTGATTTCAAACTCCTGACCTAAAGCAATCCTCTTGCCTTGCCTCGGCCTCCCGGAGTACTAGGATTACAGGCATGAGCCACCACACCCAGCCTGCATTTATCAAATTTTAAAACCTTTTAAGCAACGTAAGAGCAAAAAAACCAAATGCCAAAAGCAAGGTTATAAAATTAACTTATCTATAAGCATCGAGCTACTGTCAGACTCGTAGGAATTCGCTATAAAACATAAGCATTTGTTAAAACCATTTGAGCTAAGGATTTAGAGACTCTTGTATCAGAATGAACAAACAGTATTCTAAACAAAAGGGTTATTAGTGCTGCCTAATTCCAACAATGACAGGAAAACGGAAGCTTACAGGTAACTAAACATTCAAATTATCTAGATTTTGCAGATATTTGTCAAAGATGTTAAAAGGCTCAAAACATTTGGTCAAAACAGAATTACAGGTTATTATATTCATTTAACCAAGTATGATAATTAGAAGGCTTTAACAGGAAAACCTTAACTTTTTAAAGCTCAGTTTTCCCAAGTAATCAAAAACCTAATAAGGACAACATAGGGATTATATTGATAAAACATAACATCTTTGTTTCATAGGCCAATTACCAAAAGATAAAGAAAAACCACCTTCAGTGTGATTGTTTTTTCTTATGGGAAACCCATTTAGACAACTTGGAAGTCAAACCTCAAGAAAAGGGTCCCAGAATTTATCAGACATAAGACGACTGTGTCTAGGGTCATGAGTGAACATTTTATTATAAAGGAAACAAGAAACTAGAACATGAATACCTTAAGAAGGGGAATAAACAACTCTTAGTAATAGCATAGGAAGATTTTTTGACCATACTGAACAATTCAGACATAGTAAGAAGCTAAAAAAAAAAATTGCTTTTCAGATCTTAAAGATAAACATTTCAGTGTCATACCTTAACAGAAGACTTAGAACCAGAGGGGGAAAAATGTTACAAGAACCAACAAAAAGGTTGAAGGAGAGGGTTACCATCTCAGGCCTTTTCCAGGGGAGGAAATGCTGAAAGCAGTTAAGACATACCAAAAGTTGAACTTCTAAGATATAAATCTGAGAAGTTTCAAAAGAAGCAGATTATAGAAAACCTCTTGCACTATTATTACATTTATTTCATTTACATTTGCCTAATTTATTTTAGGCGTTTATTTAACCAATTTGATAGTCTGTGAATATTAAATATACAACCAGTGTAATTCATTGTGCCCTCAACAGAGTCATTTAATGTCTAAATAAACGTAATATCTAAACATATTTTCAAAACAAAATTGGGAGAAAAAAGAAGGAAAAGAATTTTTAAACCATAGACCAAGAAACAATCACAAAATACAGTTTTAACTATTACTTTTAAATTTTCAAAAACCTACCAAAATAACAAACACAAGTATTCTAGTAAGACTTGCTATTCTGAATAATGTAACATCTTTAAGTTCTATAAATACAGTGGAAGTTTTAGAACACATCCTGCTTAAAGATGTTAACTAATTTGATCTTTCTAAAATACCAACATCCCAAAATAAAATTTATTGACATGACATCACCTGACTATAGACTGAATAAACCTCTCACATCAATCCTTAGCATCTCAAATATTGGCACAAAGTCAAAACATTTTTTTTTTACATAAGGATCAAAATTAAGCTATTTTAAAAACAATCTATAATAACTGGTCTCAAAACATTTTTCTACTTAAGTGCAAATTCAATTACATGTAATACTTCCAAAGAATAAGGTTATTTTGAAATTCACTTTGGATTCTAAGAATAACCATTTTGTGCATTTTGAAATAACTTACTATACAAAAATTAACAGTTCAAGGATTCTTTTTTAAAAATTTTTTCTAGGCAAAGGCCTTTGCCATGGCAACACAATATACATATAACAGGCTAGCTTGCAACCAGTACTCAAAGAGTGACCAAAACCAAAATATCTTCATAAACCTTTTGACCATAAGTTTCTGGTTTTGTGTTATCATTTACTTAGAGTTTTATTTATTCTAATTCACTGACACTTTTGTTTAGACATGTCTACATTTTTACCTAAGTCAGAACCTTAAAGTTAACCATATGGGTATTTCTGCCAGTAACTCAAGAGATTTAGCTGTTTGTATTCATACAAACATAGATTATTTTGTTTTGGCTGAGTTTTTAGTTTTATAACCTTTGTGTCAAAAACTGACACCTTCAAATATAAAAATGGCCAATAAACTCAGGCAAAATATATATTGACAATTTTGAAGGCATTTTTATTGCTATTTCATCAATAATTTTTAAAAACCAGCTTGTTTACCAAAGATTACTAAATTTGTGTGAACTTGGATAGCATTTGGGCTTATTTATTTAATTGATGAGAGCTCCTTTTATTTATTAGCCAATTTTGGTATCATATGGACATATAATACATGTGTACACACAAAACACACACACATGCACACAAAGTTTCAAAAGCTTTTATCTCAGAACTCTAGCCATGAGATCCTCTGAAGTTCCACATAAATCTGTATACATTATGTTTCCATTCCTCTTTCCCTGTCCCACAGCGCGGGCGTCCCAGCATGTCGCCCCGTTGCTTCCACGGATGGAGATGTCTTTCAATCTCCTAGACCTTAGGACAGAGGCGTCTTTTAAACTTTCGGACCTTAGAATGTGTCGCAAGAGAAACTACCATCAGAGGTGACTTTCACCCTCCCAGACCTTGGGCTGTGCTTCTCATGCCATCAGCAGCAAAAAGAAAACAGAGACAAACAGCTTAGCAGACTCCACATTTACATGCCACACACCTGTACAGATAAACACGCGACATAAAGAGAACATCAAAAGGTTCCAAACAAATGAACTGTGGTTGCACCTAATAAGTCCTTGGAGTGCCAAATCCAAACAGGTCAGTTCCCACTCTCACAAACCGTACACCCCTTTCATTCCCCAAACTGAAAGGAGTGTACCCCACTGTGTGGTACCTTCAGATAGTAGTCACTCGCCTGGACATAAATTTCAGAATCCAAATCCAAAGTTCCTTTCTTCTCTGGCAGTCAGGAGGCAAAATCGCCAATGTGCCGGAGGCCGGTGACAGCAGAGCTGGTGGGAGAGTCCAAAGCCACCCTCTGGCAATATGGCCAGGCAGCTGCTAAGGGAAGCTTTTGTCTCTCCTGCTCCCTATCCACCAAACCTCGAGCAATGCCATCCCAGATGAGCCCCCATAATTGTTGTTGAACCCCAAGAGGGTTTTGGTCTAGGTCTAGTTGGTCTAGTTGCTGGTTGCACAGAGATTCAATTATTGAGACAACAAGGATTGCCAAGAAGAAAGGAATTTTTAATACAACAGATGTCTTGGTCTTGTTAGGAGAACAGGAGAAGCTGCCATCTCTCTGACTAATGGAGATCATAGGCTTTGAAAGGAGGTGTCACGTGCCTTGGGGCAGGTCGCGGTGTAACTAACAAGGAGCTACTTGCACTGGGGCAGGTTCTGGGAGATGGTGAATCTTGGCATCAGGAAGTCTGCCCAGGGGCCTTTAGAAGCTCCGCTCCTTTGATGGTGCAGAAAATCCACCATTTCTGGGAAACAACTCAAAAGGTCAAGCAGTTAGTTAAGGGAGAGGATCATATAGGGTCATTGAAATGGGTTCAGTGGGGGGCCAGTTACACTGTCTACCCTCTCCAAGCCCAGTCTTCTCATCTTCTCATGATAAGGATGCCTCCCTACCTGGCCCTCCCCACCTAATGGAGATTAGGGCCTTTGTGTACAGATGAGTAGCTCTGCGCTCTTCATCCTCCGCTGGCTCCATCTCTATGGGAACCGAGCCTCAGGTGCCCCTGAGCAGGGAGAGGACCAGGCAAGGGTCCCAGATGGTAGCGTGGGGAAGAATGGGGACCAGGTCAGTCAGACTGCAGCCCCTGCACCTCCACTGGCCACATGAGCCACCCACCTCTCAGCCTCAGTTCTTTGATTGCAAAAATGGGATAGGGACCTATTCCGTGAGACTTGTGTGAGGGTTTGAGCTAGCAGGTGGAAAGCAGGAGCCCGGGCCTGGGACACAGCACAGCTGGCGTCTGGGTGTGACTCGGGTGTCTGTGTGGATGTTGTGGGTAAGCACAGTGAAAATGGATACCGGGCTGGTCTGCTGCTCTGTGCTCTCAGGGCCTTTCTGGGTCCGCCTCAGGGCTTTTTCTGCCCAACTCCCACCCTGCTGGGTATCTTAAGACCTAGTCTGGAAAACAGAGACCATCCTACTCAGCTTTGTCTGCACAGCGCCAGAGAACATAGCATAGACATTCTTCCACCCGAGGCCACTCCATCTGCAGTGACAGGGATCACAGCATTTGAAAGATGTTCTTTTTCACAGTCAGTTTTAAAGGTTAGAAAGTTCTTCCTTCAGCTGAGCTAAAACCTGCCTCCCTTTACATTCCTACTTAAACTCCCAGGTCAAGTTCACACAAATCATTGTCAATAAGGGTCCCTTGTTCCTGATCACCCAATCAATTATCTGGGCCAGAGGCAGGATTTTACTATTGTCCATGTGAAGCATCATCTTCCAAGAGTTGATCTAGTGTCCAGCTATTGCCTGGTGCTGGCTCTCCAGACCTTGGCTCTCAGCCTCAATTTTTAGGCCGTGGGAGGCTGGTAGACGGGTGTTGAGAAAGGATCAACTCTTCTTTTCCCAACTCTGGGAGTGCTTGAGACTCACACTGCTCCCTTCCTTGGGCTACTCCCCTGCTCAAGAACCTGCAGTGGCTGCCTATTGCCTTTAGTGTTGAGCCTTCAAAGCCCTTGGTGTTCTAGCTTCACTCTTCCTCTCCCTAAGGGTCCTTTTGCCCAGCACCCTCCCTCCACTTCAGTAAGATCATTCTCTGCTGCCTCCCACCCTACCCCTTAAATCATTCTCCCAGCAACCTCTCTCATCACTGCCATCTCCAAATCTTCCCCCTCCTTTAAGAACCAGCAAGGTCCCTACCACCCCAGGAGACTTTTTATAAATGCCCCATCCTCACCAACCTTCTTCCTCTCTGGTCTCCTTCAGCACCTGTTGTCTGACCCTCCAGGGCTTCACAGTCACCTCTAGGGCCTTCCTGCCTCACCCCCCAGTCTGCAGATGGCAGAGGCCCTGTCTTCTCTTCTCTCTGTCTTCCCATACCTCTCAGCTGAACTGCAAAGAAACCAACCCTGTTCAGCTTCGGAATACCTCAATATGCGAACACCTGAGTCTTGTTCCACATGAGCAATCATTCCCCTCTCTAATTCCAAGTTCTTTAGGCCCAAGCAGAAATGATTGTGCATCAGATTTTGGAGCAAATCCTCTCTGTGGACTAAGTGGACACTTGGGGCTGGTGTACAGTGTATGCTTCTGAGTTCTGAGTCTCCAGGAGAAACCCCATCCAGGCTCGTAGTTGCAGACCATAGCCACCAAGCCCTGGAGCCCGGTGCAGGATCCTCAGATTACTCTCTCAGGATCCTTGTGTTCCTTGCTCTCTTTCCTGGGCACGGCCTGAGTGCCTGATATTCCAGGGTGTGTCCTGGAGCCCAGGCCGGGAATGGAGCCAATTCCCAAGGTGGCTGCCAGGGACAAGTGAAAGGACACTTGTCACATCTCCTGCCCCAGAGAAAGGACGCTGGGTTGAGAAACAAGAGCAAAAACCAAGAACAGCGTGTTTGCAGAGATGCTGGCAGTAAGGAGAGAAACAGGAGAGAGTAGACAAGAGTGCGGGGAGGAGAGAGGGAGGCCAGCAGGGGACTGGGCTGTGCACCCACTGACCAGGCTGCCCAAGCCTGAGTGCAAACAGAAGCTCACATTGTCAAATCGTGCCTTATCTGAAATCCTTCGGAAACATTCCCACTTACAAAGATGAAGTATTTCATAGAACAAAGAAGCCTCCACCAGGCAACAAGGCTGCACCCTGATCCCCCTTTTCCGCTCCCTCCCCAGATGGCCCCTGGGCTTTAGCAGCATTGGGTTCCTGGAGACACAGTGACAGATGAGGTCCCCACCCGGTGGCCCACACCACTGCCCTCAATGCAGACAGGTGAGCAGAGGAGGCCAGAGAGTGCCGAGGGGCCTGGCATGCAGTAGGGGCACAGGGCACATGCCAGGAGGGCCCAGGCACTGTGTGTGGGGGGGTGCGCACAGGTCCAGCCCACCGTGGGACAGCAACCTCAGGGCCTGCAATCTCGGTGATGAAGAAGCCTTGGCAAATAACTTGCTTTAAATAACCAGAGATAATTCAGGTCACTGATATCTCACACCCTTTCACACCAAAATCCTACTGTCCTTTCCACCGTCCTCCCTGTAAGGCGGTTGGCAGCTGAGTTTCCTTTTACTAGTGTAACTCCCTAGTGACACCTGCCACCTGCCACCCCTCACGATGATGTCCTGATCGCAGGCTCTTGCGAGCGCAGAACCCGCATCGCCAATACTGTTAGAATTCTGCCTAAAGTGAGAGCTGTAAGGCTCTAAGAGAAGGCCCGGGAAGATCTCTCATGTGAGAAACGTTTGTACTCATTTCTGTTGTGTTCATTGTGGATATCTGGGAAAATGTTTCTTTCCTTCCTGCTGCTTGTCTGTGTCCTGGTAGGTGATAAATTTCTGTGCATGAAAATATTGCCTGGGTGGGAAGTTCCCTTCCTTTGTCGGGAGGCTGCTAATGGCTTTTCCGGGCGTAAAAGCCTACTCAGCACCTCCTAACCTCTCCACCCTCCGACGCCTCCCCCTACAGGCCCCGGGACCCTCCGGAAGTGTCTTGCTCTGCCGGTCCTACAGCCTGAGAGGCGGGACTCCCTTCCGTGCCTAAGACAGGGAGGCAGAAAGTGTTGGAAAAGTGAGTTTCAGGGAGAATCAGAGGAGAAAACTGAGGAAGAAACCAGGAGAATCTGGAAAGGGCCTACTGTGTGCCAGGCTCCTTCCCAGGCATCATCCCCAGTTATCTCGGGAGGGGCGGCTGAGGGAATGTCGTCACCACCGTCCGCGGTAAGCCTGCGCTCCAGGCGACAGCAGCCCGGGGCCTCCCAGTGCCTTGGCGGAAGAGTGCCCAGTAGGGCAGAGTCTGCACTGTGCTCCCTGCCCACAGTGCTCCGAGCCCCGACCCCCACCCCGGTCCTAGGCCCAGCTCCTCCCGAGGAGCCGCAGCTGGCCGGGCCCGAGGTAACAGGGCCGGCAGAACCGCCAACCCCAGAAGAGGCGGGGCCGCCTCGCAGCTAGGCCTTGACCTTCCGCTGCCGCCCGGGAGTGGCGCGTCCGCAACCCTGACTTGATTAACATTTAAATGCCATTTGGTGTGAGGAGGAGGAGGAGGAGGAGGAGGAGGAGGAGGAGGAGCAGGGTTGGAACAAACAAACCTCGGAGCTGGAGCTAGATCCGGAGCTGGATTGGGAGCTCGATGGGGGCGTCGGGCCTGAGGGGCCTGCTCTTCGGACCCAGTTGAAGATTAACTGGTCCCTGGGATCAAGGTGGCAACTAGGCTAGAGGGTGTGGCCAGGCCTTCTGTCCCTTCTTATGGCTTCCTGCCCTGCTCTGCCCTGAGCCCTTTGCTCACTTCACCCAGACTGAGGGACAGTCCCCATCAGGTGCATGTTGGACCACACGTCCCAGGTGGAGGTCGGACCACAGGGCTCCTCTGACCATCCCGCGCCCAGCTCCTGCAGCATCGTGGCCTGATCTCAGCACCCTGGGCACCCTCTGAAGTTCCCCTGGCCTCCTGACCAGCCTGGCCCTCCGGGGTGTGTCCGGGCCCTGCGAAGGAGTCCCCCACCCCTCTCTGGTCCCTCCCAGCAGGGGCAGCCACTAGACCGGCTCTAATGGGCCAGGTTGCTCTCCCGGCTGGGCATCTCCGAGGGGAGTCTTCCCATTGAAGCTTAAGCAAAGGCTTTAAAAGCCACTTAAAATGTCCTTGATGAGCGGGAGCGACCCCTAAGGAGGGAAAAAATGCCAGAATGGAGCAAGGGGGAGCCACGGAGCAAGTCAGCCTCCCCCACTCTGCACTTGGGTGGTGCCAGGACCTACTCCTGGCCACCCCTCTGGAGCCAAGTAGGGGTGCAATTGTAAACTAAGCAGGCTAATTTCCTTAACTGCCATGGCTTGATTTGCATATCCAGGAGGAGTGCTGTCCTCGGAAGTCATTAACACAAAAGTCTAAATAACTTCGCTAATGGGGCTCACTGGCTTGCCAGCCTGGCTACAGCGTGGCCTGCTCGCAGGACCCCACCCCAGCTTCCCTGGAGGCTCAGGAGCAGTCAGTCCGGCAGTCGGATGACCTGGGCACAGCAGCGGGGAAGCTGCAGCCACAACCAGAAACCCACTTAGTGATTTTAATTCTGAAGCATCTCTTTAACCCTCGGCATCCAAGGTCAGTTCTTGGTTTAACTCTGCCCTTTGGATAGGTGTGTTTGCTGAGATCCCTGGCAGGAAACGCAACACTTCCAAAGATCAACACCCCTATGGAAATCCAAAGTACCTGTACAAATGACAGCTGGCTTTCCTGTGTGGATAGCTTCTCACGGAGTGAGGTCCAGGCTTAAAGCCTGTCTAGCACTGCTGGGGGCCCTGCGGGGGCCTCCCAATTACACCTAGAATGTAATGAGCATCTACTACGGGCAGTGCCTGTGCTGGGCCTTGTTTTACAGCATGTGCCCTCCTTGGTCCTCACACCCCCACAAGGACAAAGCTGACATTCTCATCTTGTAGACAGACTCCACGAACACTGAGCAAGGGTGAGCAATTTTTTAACAACCACATAGCTCATGTAGCTGTAAAGCCCAGGCAATTCTCCTTCCATCCCACTAGTGGTCCTACTGAACTTTCCTGCGGATCTGCAGGTGCCTGTCTAGAACCCAAATGTCAGGCCAGCAGAGGAGCCCTCCCTGCTCCAAAGGAACACAGCAGTTGTTAGAGCACAGACCTGAGGCAGCACCGCCTGCCTGCAAGTGGGCTCTGAGCCGCATACCTTTGAACAAGTGATTTCACTTGCCTGGACCTCAGTTTCCTCACCTGTCCTCATTAAGGGGGTAAAATCAGTAGTACCACCCTGCTTGTTGTGTGAAGGGCTAGAATCAGACCTGGCACACAGTAAGTGCTCATTCATGCTGTTATGAATTGGAGACCCCATTGCTCAGGGGTTTCTCCACTTGAAGGGCCCTGCAGAAGGCCTTGGTTGCAGGCTGTGCTCAGCAGGATGGTTGCTATGCAGCTGATGGGTGCCAGTGTCAGGTGAGGTCTCCAGCCAACAGTGATGAAGTGGCCTCTGGAGCCCCCCAGACTCCATCCCTGGGTCAGATGGTGACAGCCAATGGTGGGAGTGGCCAGACATTGGGAAGGAGCATTGGGCAGGCAAAGCTGAGCAACCAGCATCCAGATGGCTGACAACCACTGACAAGCCTTCCTTACGCAGCCCTGAGGTCCTCCTGTATGGATAGAATCTTCAGGGTGCCTCATCTGCCGCTGCTTAATTCCTTGAAGGGGCATCCTCCCTCCACTCACTCAACAGGACTGTATTGAGCTCTTCCTATGCGGCAGCCACAGGGAACAGGTCAGGCACATTATGTGTCCTCCTGGGGCCTATGTCCACCAGGTAAGCAGGAGCTGAGCCAGCACCAGCTTGTAACACCTATACGCCTTCATGCGTCCCACATCATACAGCCATGACCACATTCAGCAAGGATTCTCAGCCAGGTGTAAAGTACACCTGGGCTAGCTGAAGGGGCCACAAATAAGACAGGGAGGCCTGGAGGGACCCTGCCTCCCTGCCAGCCCCACCCCAGTGCCCCCACCTTTTCTCATCCTGCTGCCGCCACATTGCACACAGGGTCTCACCACCCCTGCCTTTGCCCCTGCTCTCCCCTCCACCTGGAATGCGCTTAGGTCTTCACAGGTGTGCAGGCTCCACGCTCAAACCTCAGCTTCTCAGCACCCTTTGCCGACAACCCCAGACCCTCTTCTAAGGCTCCCACTGGGCTTTACACAAACATCTGTGGTCCCCGTGGGCATTTTAGGCTAAAAATGCATCAGTGTAATGAGTGAGACCCATGGCAGAGCCTGGGGCAGGTGGAAGAATGGGCGTGGAGAGGGGCTGGGAGCAGCTTGGCCCTGGGGTCCTGCAGGAGGGGGATGCAAGCCTGTGGGAGGGGAAAGGTACAGCATGAAGGCCTGGGGAAGGCTGACCTGTGGGGTGCCAAACAGAGGCGTGGGGCATGGACACCCAGACCCCAGTAAGGTGCCGAGTGCCTGGCAGGAACTGGAGCCGCCAGTAGAGAGATCTGGGACAGGGTCAGAGAGACTACAGCCAGAATGTGGCCTCACTGGGGCGCAGGCCAATTACCAAAGCTTGCTGCACTCGTGTTTCTTTTCTGTAATATTTCTCAGGATTATTGAGAGAACAGACGTCAGGTGCTTGGCCACTGCGGGCCACAGGGGGCCCTCCTTGGTGTTGGTCCTGCAGGCACTAGGGTCCTCCATGTGCCCAGGGGTCTGGGCTCTGTCACCACCTTTCCCTCCTTTCTCTCTGCACCTCTGTCCTTCCCAGGACCTCCCCCCCACATCCTCTGTGCCCCTCCCTGGTCCCCTGAGCTGCACCCCCATTCCCTCTCTGTGCCCCTCCCTGGTCCCCTGAGCTGCACCCCCATTCCCTCTCTCTGTGCCCCTCCCTACCCTTTTGTCACTCTCCCTTCAATTACCCTAACACAGAACAGAAGAATATTTTATTATTCGGTGTGTTTATTAAATCAAGTTTTATGTTCCCTGTTTTTCATTTTTAAAGTGGATGAGTGCCACACTGTATTTTCCTATTAAAAAGCAAAACTCAACAGAGTGGCTTTGATGGCCCCATGGTGGTTCTGTCCATTGGTCAGTGGTTCTTAATAGAAAAAGAAAAGGTAGAAGTGTTCTCCCTGGCCATGGGGCTGCCACCTGAGTCAGAAAATAAGGGCCCTCAGCACACCCCAAGTACCACTTCCAGAGAGACCCTGGGGAGGACAGACTGCGGCCAAAGCTCAGAACGGAGGCCCCAGCCCGTGCCCTTGGTGTAGGGTTCCCCGCTGCAGCCACCCGGCGGGGGCCTGCTGAGTCCTGGCTCCTGACTGGTTCAGCCCCAGGGGGCACTGGCACAGGGCCAAGGAGGCCAGTCTTTGGGTAAGTGGAGGTGAGTACAGGGCTCAGAACCCACCCCCATCAGGGAGCCTGCCTGGACTGACACCACCCACTGTGATCGTGGCACTCTGTGCCTTCAGGCCTGTATTCTCTGTTTAAAGTTTACAGCTCACTGTGTTACAGCACATGCACACACACAGATATACACACTCACGAACATCCCATGCACTCCTGGACACAATCAGGAAATCTCACGGAGACTCATCTTCTCAAACGTACTCACATGTGTGTACACACATTCCCAGATACACCTGTGCACTCTGTACCTGCACACCACGCATCACCAAGTAGCTCACATTGTCTCTCTCCCAGACAGAATCGTGTACAAATCCCATCATGCAGCATGTCCAGGCACACACACAGATGCACACACTAGCACAGGAGCACAAACGCACGTGCATGTGCACGGATACATGCATGCAAAAACGCACGCATAGGCATTCACATGATCAACTTTATCACCCTAGAGGCCCTGCCCTCGATGTCTGGAGAAAGCTGCTGAAAACCAAAGGCTTCTCCCTTACTGTAACCTCTCTCCATAGGCAGAGGCCATACCGGAGCCTAAATGCTATTTTCCTGGCTCCCACCACACACCAGAATTACCAAAATGATCTGAACAGCAGGGCCACCATTGAGACCCTTTGCAAACAGGTTCATCAGCAGCTCTTGGGGGAGAAGAGAGCTGGACAGAGGCATGGTGGGAAAGCCTAAGCAGCCCCTTTCTTTCCTGGACCTCCACCCTGGGCATCCACTCACCCCATAGAGCACCCACCTCCACTGCAAGGCTTTCAGGTAAGGAGTCAGGGAAGCAGAAGCCGAAATGGAACTAACCCCATCCCTGAAGGGCTCCAGGTTTAGAGCCTGGCCCCAAATCCACAAGGATTTACTAAGAGAAAAGATTTTTACCTACCCATGGGGACCAGAATAATTTCAAGTTTACATTTGTATGTAGCCAAGCATGGCCCTGGAAGAAATATCCTGGCCACGTACTAACGGAGGTGTCCCTCCATCCTCCCAGGCATTGGGATGGAAGTGTCCAGGCCCTCTGCACTCACTGTCTGGTGCTGTGCTCCTCATTCTGCAGGGCCTCGTTTCCCCCCGATGGTGAACTTGGAGTTCACACAGCACTGGGGTGAGGCTGAGTTTGTTTTCCCTTACTCTGCGGGTCACTCACCTAGACTCAGTTTGATCATCTGTAAAATGGGGAGAATGGTACTTCTGCACACACAGCCGTTGGGAAGGGGAAATGAGCTCCTGGCACACTCCTTAGAGCATAGCAAGTGCTCTACTCAGTTCAGTTCCTCCCCTAAAGAGTCTAAGTCCTAAGGAAAAACATTTTAAAACTCACATCTCTGTCTCTGACCTTCGTCCCAAGAACCAGTCCCAGCCATCCCACTGGTCTGTGTGATGTTTCTGCCTGAAGCCTGAGCAGAGCAAAACCAAACTCATCACTCCCCTTAGCAGCATCTCTGCCACCGAGCCTTCGAGACCCCTTAGATGGCGCCTGGTCATTCCTGCATGCTGACCCAAGCCCCTCGGTCCTTCCCGTGCCCTAGCCCCGTTACCGACAGCCACCAGCAGGCGCCTTGCAGTAAGGTCCCAACTGGTTCTCAAAGTTCCGAAGCCCCAGGTCCACCCTTCCCTTCTCAACACTCACTGCCCTCTGCACACCCTGCCTGTCACCTCACACCCCTCCACACGGCCCAGCCTCATCCCTGCACCGGTGTCCCCTGGGGTTGTTCAGCGTGGCCTCACCCAGGAGTTTCACTCTAACTCTAAAACCGTATGCTCCGTCAAGCTTACCCCTGTCCACCTAAAAGGAAGGAGCTTAGGCAAAATTAATATAAGCAGTTTATTTGGGTCAAGCTTGAGGATTGCAACTGGCAGCACAGCTTCAAGTTGCTCTGAAAATACACTCCTATTAGCAGCGGTTACAAGTGGATTTTCTAAAGGCAAAGAAAAAGGGGACAGCGAGCAAGTTGATACAAAGTTGTTTGTCAGGAGTGCTTATGGGTTTGAGGAAATAACATTGATCACTGATTGGCTATCATTGCTAAGCTACCGTGTCCAGCGTGACATTATTAGGTTAATTTATAGCTGCATGTGGCAATAACAAGCAGTTTAAGAAATGAATCCTTAGTTCGAAGGGGCATGATTGTGGTCTCATTCGAACATCTCTTGGGGTCTGATAATTGAGAGCACTTGCGTTTCTCAGATAGAAGTTCTTGTCTTTTCTCACCCCTAGACCGCAAGCCCCTCAAGAAAGGGTCTTATCCTACCGGTTCTTGCAACCCCAGGCTCTGGCACATGCAGGCACGAGTGGCGAGGTGTTGTCCCGCCCAGCTCCACCTCTGTGTCCTGGCACCTGTCTTTCCCCTGGGTTTCCAAGGGCCTCCCCTCCCTCCGCTGAGTCCGGGCACCTGCTTCTGGGAGCCTTTCCTACTGGAGCCTCTTCACCACCTCAAAGTGGCAACTGTCATCACCGTCTCCAGTGCCTACTTCCAGATTCCGACCTGAATTTGGCAGCTGAGCATAGCGAGGAAGGGAGTACCTGCTCCAGGGCCAGGCTGCCCGGACTCTGAAGCAAATAGGTTTCTCTTCTGCAGAATGGGGAGGAGGTGATGTTGAGGACGAATGGGGCGGCATGTGTGAGCTCTCAGGACCGTCCCCACACGAGAGGCAAACCCTCAGAACAGGCAGCCATCCTGGTCACCTTGCTTGGTGGCTTGCTTTGCTGTTCTTGTCCTGGCCTTGCCCAGAAGGAGGGACACCTGCAAAGCCATGCCCTGGACCCCTGCCCTTGGGGCTCCCAGGATAACAGTTGATGTTTAAGACGGAAGGGAGGACACGCCTGGTTCAAACTGTGGCAGTGGACCCAGAATTTAGAGACTTGTATATCCAGGCAGTCCTTGCTGTGCTAACCTCATCTGCTGGCCGCTCCTGTGGCTGCCCAGAGCCGCTTCCTGTGAGGAGTGACAATTATTCCTGAAAGCTTTGTTTCTGGACACTGGCTCAAGCCTCAATATTGGGGTAAAACCAGCTCCTTCATGTCAAATGCAACCTGATTGGGACAATCAGGCAATTGGAGTTGAGGACTCCAGTGACCGTTTGGAAACCTGGCAGGAGGTTCAGAGCAGGGGGAATCATCCCGGAGTATTTGGGGCCAGTGGGCCCGAACATACAAGCAGGAGGAGAGGGGAGAGGCGTTATTTCTTGGAGAGGAGGCCACATGTACATAATGTGTATAAATGTATATAATAATCATTAGCAGCGATTCAGCTGTCTACCGCTGGTTTGCAAGATAAATTGCATTAATCAACATGATGCCTTCAGAACTTTTGGCGAGTCGTTTCTTATGCTAATTGGGCCACTTAAAGTAGACTGTCATTGCACCAGGATCTCTGGCTGTCAAGACAATTACTGGACTGTGCAAGCCCCTCCCTCCCAGCCCCTCTCTCTCCCACCAGCACCTTTGCGGTTTTAAATATAATATTAATGAGAAGAGCTATGCTAATTACCTGGCCAAAAATAAAACCCTGAAAGAAGAAGGGGGGCAGTGGGTAGGGATGTGACTGACAGGGACAGGGAGACGTGGGTCACCTTGAAGGCTGTGTGGAGAAGCTCTCTGGGTGGGGGCTCCCGGAGATCAGAGACAGGCCAGGCCAGAGCTCCCGCCTGCTGCCCTGCCCAGGTGGACTCCTTTCCTGACTCATGTCCCCTTGGCAACCCTCAGGACTTCAGGTCAAGTGCACATGAACCCTGGAACTGGGGATCCCAGAATCCTAGGGTCACGGGTGAGAGAAGCCTTCAATCCCAGAATCAGACATTTCAAGCCTTCTAGACTCCGAGAGATGAGCAATAAAGGAACACTTGAGAGGCCACCCAATTTGAGTCTAATTTCCTGAAAAGACCCTCAAAATAATCCCCTGATCGCGCAAAGCCAAGTTCATTGCCTGCTTCAATGAGAGAGAGCGCCCACCCCCTTGGTGGTGGTAAGGGAACTAGAAAGGGGGAAGTATTTGTCAGGTTGAGGGTCGGGTCGAAGGTGGGTCCTGCAGTGTGGGGTCTTGGTTGGGATGGACCCATGACATAATGGCTTGGAACTGGTAGACAGAGGGAGGCCAGGGTTATGAGCAGGTGAGGATGAGTAAACAGCCAATCACAGGCCAGTGGGTGTGTCCAGGTGAGTGATCTGTTGTCCTGAGAGGGGGAGCTCGAGTGGCGTAATGTTCAGAAACATGGATTTTCAGGAAGTTCCTGGAACAAAGTTATTTGCATTTTTCTCTTCCTGGGTGGGAACTTTCTGGATAGTCAAGTGTGTTCACGTGGACAGTCTTGGTCTTCATTAGTCAAGCTACGTGGCCGCAGGCAGTTTATTCGCAGCATCTGCCTTTGTCAAGGTGGGAACAGGGGTTCTGCCCCCTTCATGGGCCTGTCCCTGGTTGCTAAAGGCCCCTGTTCCACCCAACTGGACACTAAATTCTATTGATTCTTGCTCCCCAACTTGTCCCTCTGCTAAATTCCACTGCCGCTGCCTGGCTTCCGGACCTGCCCTGGCCACTTTGCCTGCTTGGCTCCCGGGGCTGCCAGAGTGGCCCTCCTGGAAAGCAAGTCCAGCCACGTCACATGGTCCAGTGAGCCCCAAGCCTCCTCCACCAACTTGCTTCCCCTATCTGTCTCTTGCCCTGTGAACTCTGTCCAGAATCCGCTGCCCGAAGCCCCGCTCCTCTGCTCCTCTTCTGTCCCTGAGCTTTGCACCTGCCGCCAGGCTGCCCAAATGCCCTTCTCAGCCTCGTGCTCCTGGACAACTTCCATTTGTCCTTCAGGATTCAACTGCACCAGCCACCCTGGGGCAAGTCCTCCGTCACTGGCTGCCTTGTGGTTCTGACGGGCCTGGCCCAGCTGCTGTCTGAGTCTTGGCTCGCTGCTTGCCTTGTTGGCTTATGGGTAAGGCCTGTGTCTCATTCTAGATGTTTCTTAGTGCTTAGCACAGTGGCTGGTCTGCCTTCGTGCCAAATAAGTACTTGTGGGGTAAATAAGTCTGTGTTTCCACTTCTTTTGCCTTTTGAACAACAAAAAAAGTAATCCTTCCTTAGGCCTGCTGTAATCCCTCCTGCTCTCATTCGAGCCCTGGCATCGTCTCTCGGCTCCCTTCTTCCTCCATAGACCACAGTGGAGAGGCCCCAGCCACGAAGGCATCTGCATCTCCAGACTGATGGCCCTCCAGGCCTGATGACTTGGACATGAAAGTGTCCCTGCTTCTCCAGCCACCTCCATCCCACTTCTTTTAGATCCTGCACCGATACCCCCGGAGGAGGAGGGACATTATGGTCCCTGTCCTTGACTCAAGTTCCGGTTGGGAGGGTGGGACCACCTCAGGAAGTGGGGGACAGTACAGATCCACCCTGTGCTTTCTGACTTTGTCTCCATGAAGTGTGAGTTACCCTCCACCCAGGTCCAGCACCTGGTCCCTGTCCCCAACTCCAGTGGCCTGGCTCTCTTTTCCCAGGGCTCTCTGTGCCCCATGGACATGCCTTTGCACCTCGTTCCTGCAGGCAGGAGACCCCTCCCCGCTGCAGCTCCGCTCTGGGGCAGTCTCCATGAGCCTTCCCTAGGGGGGCTCCCAGAGGCAGAGGGAAGGGCTGGCCCTTACACTAGAAGGTGTGTGATAATAAAAGCTCCTGGAAGAAAAGAAGGAAGAGGGGAGGGGTAAGAAAGCAGTAGAGGGAGAGCAGGAGTGCTCCTGTTGGCTCAGAAAAGCTGCAGAGGCCAGGACCAAGAGAAGGGAATTTTGCCCTGGAAACTTTCCGAGGCCACAGTCCTGTCCCTTGAGCTGCAATCCAGGCAAGTGGAAAAGGGGAGATCCCACCTGGGCTCCTGGCCCCAGAGGCTATGCCACAGGGAAGCAGAAGCTGTGGAGTGAGATGTCTGTGCCCGGGAGCCCGTGAATTGGCCTGGGATGGGCAGGATCCAGTGTGGAGCACATCCCTGGCCAGAGGGAGGAAGGTGCCAATGCGGAAAGAGGAAGGGACCAGAGAAACTGAGGTGGGCTGGGAGCAATGTGGCAGGTGACGATTTTCAGCGGGCCAGGGTGTGCGTGTTCTCGCTGGCGCCCACCTCTCCAGGTGATGGGCATTTGGCCCAGGTCAGCAGAGAGGAGACTGAAGTTCTGGGGGGTCAAGTGGTCACTGATCTCTTTCCAAAAGGCCATTTAGAGAAGGAGGAGCCAAAAAGGACAGCAATGTGCCCAGGAAGACAGGCGGAGACAGGGAGCTGGGAGTCCAGGGCGCGGGGCACAGCGCAGGGGTGGGCAGGAGGCGTGGAGGCCAGGCCCTGAGGAGGAGCAGCCCACCCACCGCCCTGCTCACCTGCCCTCTCAGGGGGGCTTCTGGCTTCTCCTCCAGCTCCCCACTTGCTGCCAGACTTGCCCCGGGTGTCCTCAGTGGCACCACTCTGCCTGGCTCCTCCCAGGGCCAGGCGAGGCTGGCTCTACTCCCCCGGAGTGGCACTCAGGAGAGAGGCAAGTGAGGGCAGGGCCGTGGAGGAACCTCCAGCACAGGGTGTGCAGCTGCCTTTGGTGCTTTGTGCCCCGAAGACCTGCCTGGAGCCGGGGCGGCCAGCAGGGGTCCAAGTGGCTGAGGGACAGGGGCCTCTGCGGGATAAAAGCAGACACTTCCGCACAGAGAGCCAAGCTCGGGGTGGGGGATGGGGCTTGAAAACCCCTTTATTAATAAATGAATAATTGGCCCAGCGTCCCCCTGATGGATGAGCACAGCAGCGCGTCAGCATCTTCCACGTGAGGACCGCGGATAAATCTCCCCAGCGTGGCTGCTGTCGCCAACCCACTTGGCCAGGGAGGGTGGGGTGAAAGGGAGACCTTGGAGACTCCCTGTGCAGACCCCCTGTGCTCTGGGGCTCCTGCTTCTCCTCCCAGCCCAGCCAACAGGGAGACCCCCACCCTCAGAGTCCCCAGCTTTGGGCTATGGCTGGGCACTGTCTGCTGGTCCTCTGCCCTCACCTCCAACACCTGCCACCAGCAGGTCCTGGGGCCATCTCCACCTCACCACCCACCCCTCTCTCCCTCTCCCCACTTGTCCCCCAACTCTGTTCTCCAAGGCCCACTCCCTCCTTCAAACCCATCAAAGACTCCCCACCCAACTGCCCAGTGCCATGGCAATAGGACACCTGGGGGTGGGACCGTGTGGCTGCCCTTCCCCAGCCACAGCATGTAGCCGGTGCCCGTCTGCCCCCACAGCTGCCTCCCCAGCCTTCCTTCCCCTGCCAGGCTCTGCCCACCACAGGGCCTTTGCATGAGCAGCTCCCACTGCCCGACCCCCCACCTTCTCCCATCCCGCACTGACTCCCTGTCCTGGCCCTCAATGTCATGTCCTCGCAGATGCCTTTGCCAACTGCCCATCTAAACCATGCACCCCTGTTCTCTGCCCCCGCCCAGCAGCACTTTCATAATTGGTCGTGTTCATGCCCCTGCCCCTCTGCCTCCTGGCACATCCTCACCAAAGGCAGCTGCCCCACCCAAACTGGATGGTCCCTCCATACCAGGCACATAGGAGGTGCTCACTAAACCTCAGTCACAGGATGACTAAAACCAGCTGCTTCCACTCTGCACCATTCCTGCTCTCCCCCAGGGGCCCGGAGCCCAATCTTCCCCAGGCTGCCCATGGAAGCTCCTCTCTGACCTGTCCTGCCCTGTTCTGAGTGTGTCGCCACCCAAGGGTGTGCATGTTATAAGGGACTAAGACTCATCCAATAGGATGATGCCCTAATGCTGGTGCACTGGGCACTGGGGTGGGCCAGGTGGAGCAGGTGGAGGCAAGTGCGTTTCTAACTGGCGGGAGCCCCTCATTCCCAGCACACGTAGGAGGAGGCTGCAGTTGATCCCCAATCCATGCCCCAGAGATGCCCTCCACACGGGCAAGGGGGACAGACACAGCAGGGCTCTCCCCAGGAGGGCGCCATTGGAGTAATCAGTTTTTTAATTACTACTAATTAAATGTGTGTAACCTGCCCAGCTGCCACGCCAGGAACTGGGACAGAACTCCTGGGGGCACTGTGGGTTAGGCGCACACTGCGGCACACAGAGCCCTCTCAGTCGCCGGAGCCCCGAGGAGGGTGGGTGGGTGGGTGAGTGGGAACCGGCAGGAGTCCCCAGGTGCCAGGGGCCGAGCTCAGGAGTGTGAGGAGGAGAGGCTGGGGGGACCTCGGCCTCCCCAGCCTCCCTGGAGCCTGTTTCCATTCTCCCCTCAGCCTGGAGCAGCAGGATACCTGCTCAAAAGGCGTGTGCTTGCAGGGGGTCCCCACCTGCAGTTCCCTCACAAACCTTCCAGGCCCCCAGCCACTTCTAAGGGCGCCCTCCACTGGCTCCCCCAGGCTATCACTCCACAAGGCAGGACAGTCTGCCCCACCCCATAGCAAGGCATCAGTTCATCTATAACCATATGCCATGTGCTGGTTGCTGTGACAGAGGTCTCCAAGGACACACGGCCAGCCCTCAGGGGAGCCCACATTCCCAGGTCCACCAGGAGAGCTGAGGCTGGCTGTGGCCTGAGCTCTCTTCTGGCTGCCTGGTATTGCCCTCCACAGCACCCTGGCATCTCTGCTTCCCTCTCCCTCTGGCTCTGTCCCTGTCCCTGTCCCTGTCCTGCTCTCCTCTCCATCTCTCTCCTACTTCACTTTCTGATGCTCTGTCCCAGTTAGGGTCTTTTGCAGAACAATTAAAATGAGCGAAAGGCAAGCTCCTTGCTTTCTTGCTGTTCCCACTTGAGGCATGGGCCGGTGCGGGCAGCCCCTGCTGGGATGACTTCTGGCCTAGCCTCACGGTGCTCTAATTAAATCCATCCTGCTAGGAGCTCTAAGGCTACCGGTCCTGGGGACTCCAGCCCCTCCAGACATAGCCTCCCAAGGGGCCCAAACTTCACTGCCCCTCTCCACCCTTGTTCTCCAATTCTTCCCTCCCCAGCGCATCCTACCTCCTGCAAACATGGACTGGTGTAGCCTCTGGACAAACAGGCAGAGGGTTCCAGCAGGTGGAGCAGAACCTGGGGCTGTGGGCACTGATAGGATCAGAGAGGGTGCACTCCCCTCTTAGGGTCTGCAGAAAAGTGGTGGGGGGAGGAGTCCTGTGTGCATCTCCAGGGAAATGAAATCCAGGAGGCTGCAAGGCCACCCGAAAGCTGGGCTGCCAGGGTGTGTCACCTCTCCCTGGAGCCGTTTCCCTCATCTGTCAAACAGGAATGGTGACAGCTCCTGTCTTCAGGTTCACAAGAGTCTTCGTGCCTCTGAAACCCCTTTGCCAATGTGTAATGTGGGGTTAGTACACAGATAGCAAGACGCAGTGAAAAAAAAACAGAGAGCCGAGCACGTGGTGATTCTGGCTCCTTTTAACTCGAGAGCAAGATTTCATGGCTCACATCAGAGCCTCTTCTCACCTTGGCAAAGGCCAGTTCTTCTAGAATCTACTTGTAGTTCCTCCTACTGCAACCACCCTTCTATACTTGCCTGGAAAGCAGATGACTCACCCTTGGATCTTAAAAACAGCCCCAAGGAGCCACTATGCTCAATGTTAGCTCTTTCTCCCCTGGCCCCTTGCCCCATGGCACCCCGTGCTCTGCCACAGCCTGCCAAATCTCCAGGAAGTCACTTGTCCTCTGTCCCGGGGGGTGCTTGCCAGGTGTGAACCAACAAATCTGCCCTCAGCACTGGTTCCCTGGGACCCTGTGGGGCAGGCAAGTGAGGAAACTGCTCCTCAGTGACCGGGCTCTTACCTGGCACTTACTCTGGGTGCCTGGCCCCGTGCTGGGCACCATCCTGCCCTGCAGGACTCAACCTCTCCAGAAAGGTTCATGAGTGAACCACATCGAGCAGGCAGTTGCTAAACAGTGTGGATCCGACAGTCCTGGGTAATGGGCGGTCAGAGAAGGAGCGAAATGGGGGACGGTGGGGACAGAAGTTTGATGCTAGGAGATCTAACGGGCTTCCTAGAGAAGGGGGCTCTTAGATAGAAGTCTTTGAAGAATGGGTAGGAGTCTGCCTGCAGAAAGACCATTCCTGGCAAGGGAACAATGTAGGTAAAGGAGGCGGGAGGAGCAAGCCACAGTGAGTGGTGGCAGACAGTTGGGGCCAGCAGACTTGCAGGGACCGAAGGTGAGGGTTTGGAGAGTGGGGAGGCTGGCTGGGGTCTGCTGCAACATGCATGCGCACACTAGCTTGTCTGCACACAATTCTGGGAGAGCCAGGGTTTGCAGGGCATGGGACATGGGCAGTGCCCAGGTGGTCATGCTAGGGAGAGGATGTGGCGTGCACAGACTGGCCATTCCGCATACACACTAGGGTGCCCACCCTGCAGTCCCTTCCTGTGTACCCCTACATACACACACGTACGCACACATGTACACACACACACACACACACACACACTCACACTCACATGCTCCCATCCACCCCTCACCCCCCACCCCCGGGAGGTGGGAGGCAGGGAGACCACGCACAAAGCCTGCCTGGCCCACAACCCTTGGGCTGCACCCTGGCGCCATCTGGTGGTTGTATGCAGCACCGCACCCTCCAAGGCTTCTGGCTTCTTGGAGCCTTTGGGAAGTTACACCTGGCGGTGGCATCCTCCTCCCCGCCGGCCCCACGTCTTCACACACACACAGACACACACACACACCCCACAGAATCATCAATGGCCGGTCACCCCAGTAGCCCACACCCATATGCACACAGGACTCACAACCAAACTCCCGTAGACACAGACCCCGTCATTCCCATCCACACCTCTTTTCCACGTCTTCTCACCAAATAAACTTTAGTAAGAAAGGGCAGAAACACTGTTAATAGCCCAGCACAAGCCTGACCACAGCACGCTTCTGCGTGTTCCCAGCACAGTCCGTGCGCTCCTGTGGTCACACTGCGCTCACTGCTTGCAGCCCCACACCTAACCGGCGCCCACGCGTTTGCAGGACCTCCTCCTTCAGCATGAACATGACAACACCCTCGGGAGTGCGTGCTCCCACACACTCGTGCTGTGGGGGCCGCCCAGCAGCCCCTCACTAACTGTGGCCCGCGGGGCTTCTTTGCACTAATAGGAAGATAAAATTAAACACACTCTCCCGCCTTGGCTTTGTCTCATGAGGTTCACAACATTTTTGTATACGTCACCTCACCATCATTGTCATCCCCTGTCGTCTCCCAGATAACAGCACTGAGGGTCAGGGCGTTTCGCTCACCCAGGGCCACACAGCCAGGGGCTGCCACGGGGACCCCCACCTCCCTCCCACTCTACCTGGACTCTGGCCCATGCTCTCCTGGGGGAACTGAGGCTCGGGTGCTGTCTCCAGTCTGGGGTGTGGGGTGCAGCCGCAGAGTGCAGGGCTGGCACATGCCCACTCTTCGCTCCTGCTGCCCGCTGCCTCCCAGAAGCCCCCCAGCCCTCTGCAGCAAGGACCCTTCCCCACCAGGCTGCAGCCACAGAAAACAGAGCGTGGGTCACTCATTGAGCCCTCAGGCTCTCCCACCCTGCGCTCTCCAGACTAAACCTGCTCAGAGAAGGTTGCTGGCTTTACAGGGCCCCAAGGACTGGACTGCTGGCTGGGAGCAGGAGGCCTTAGGAGGTGAAGCGTCTGCCATATGCCTCTGTGTGTGCGTGTGCATGTGTGTGTGCGTGTGCTATTATTTCTCCTCCCAGGACAGAATCGCCAGGAATGGCTCTAAGAGACAAGATCAAAGCGGCTAGAGGAGGAGGAAAGAGGCTGGGGTGTGGCACCTCGAATGAGCCCCAATGTCTCTCTGTCCTCCATCTGAGTGCAGACTGGGATACACACACACACCTCAACACCAAACCCCACAGACAATGTAGCCTGCAGACACCTGTTTACAGGTAGACCACAAACGAGGAGAACATGTGAGTCCTGGCAGGGAGACCCAGATCAGTCAGACAGAGGTGGGGTTAATCGAGGTAGACTTCCTGGAGGAGGAGGATCTTGAGCCTCAGGAAGCATCAGGAATCCATTAGAGCACGGAGCCTCAGAGGCATCAGGAATCCATTAGAGAGATGAGTGCCTGCTAGGAGGCAAGCATCGTTAGACTGAAACTTTCACCTTCCTGGCTCCCAGGGACACTTTCTTTTACCGTTATACAATTCTAGCATCAGAAGGAAGCTGAGTGGTGATGGGTCCAACCCCACTTCAGGCAGGGTCCCTCTGAAGCATGTGGATAGCAGCCTGCAGGCTCTGCGGGATAGAGCATGGTGACGGGACAGAGGACATTCCCCTGAGCTTTGAGGAGCAGAAGAAGCTCCCGCCTGGACTGTCTGCCCAGTTACGAGGCGCTGCCAAGTCCCAGCCCTCGGAACAAGGTGAAAAACCCTTGTACCCTCCACTCACCATTCTCCAGCCCTTGGAGACAGTGTGATGTGCCCCACTCAGGCTGAGTGGCCCTGTCTCCTTTAACCCGCCTCATGTAAAGTGGCTTCCAGACACCTCCCCTAAAATATGAGTCCAAATGGACATACTTCTGTGTGTGAACACACTGCATATTTTCACCTAAATGTTGCGTCCCTGCGTGGGCCGAGGCCCAGACCTCCCCTCCTGTCAGCAGGACGTAGCGTCCCGAGCAGTTCGCACAGTGTGGGCACTTTCCTCCCACTCTGCTCTCTGGGATCCCCAGGGCTGCTGATGACACGGGCCAGAGCCCGGCCTGTGCTCCCCTGCCAGCCCCCTGGAGGACACACAGCCACACCCGTGGAGCATGGTTATCCAGCCACGAGGGATCCATTTCCTGAAGGTTACACCTGGTCCCCTGTCTACCTGCCCCCCGATAGCCCACACCGGTGAGTCTCAAAGGCTGGTGTCCTTCCTGGCCCGCCAAGGTGGCTCTCGTCACCATCCCTGCACGGACCAATTGTACTGAAGAAGAGAAAGCAGGCGTTTCCTGTGGGCTTGTGCGGGGACCGAGCAGTGGGAGCTGTTGGGGCTGACTTAGCTTGATGTCAATGAGAGCACGTCTAGCTGTCAGAGACAGCTGACTCACACACAGGTGCAGTGAGCTTCCCTTCAGGGGAGGTATTCAAGCCAGGGCTGCCTGAGCCCTGGGGGGTGCTGTGAGATGCTGCTGGTATCTCATGGGTGGTGGGATTAGAGCGTCTGCATCTTCTCTGAGTCTGTGATTCACTGTCACTGTCATCCGCATCAGCATTCTTCCAGAATAGGACGTGTTTAGCATGACCATCCGAGAGAATCCGACAGACCCCGAGCAAGGCCCTCCGTCTGGCAGGCGCTGGTGGAGAAGACAGGGAGGGCGCTGACTGCTGGGGTCCCCTTCAGGCCTGTGGGACTAGGAGGCAAGAGAAGGGACTCAGCCCAGGAGTACTTGAGTGGATGAATGGATGAATAAGTCAGCGAGTGAATGAATGAATGGTTAGCCACAAGACCATGTTCCCACGGAACCCTCTTCCTGCCCCAAGGCTGGCTCCCAATTCAGAGAACCTTTAGGCTCCCCCTGGGACTCCGCACCCTATGGGAGCCCAGCCCAGAGCCTCTTGAGAAGTGCAGTGACGCTTCTCCTGGGACCCAAGGGTCTTTGCCACCTGCTTGGCCCCCGCTCAGTGTCAAGCCCGGCCCTGCTGGCAAAGGCACAAGCCCGAGAGCTCAGAGAGCCATTAGCCAGCCTCACCCTCCACCTGATGCGGCATTTCTATGGCCAGGACAGGTGCCCCAGCCTGGGTGTGGGCTGCCCCTTGGGAAGATTTCCTGAGGTTGGGGCTTGTAGGAACATGGATGCTGACAGCCACCACGCAGCCACAGGCTGGGCACCAGGGTGGGAGTCAGGAAGAGGGGGAGACTCCACCTCGCCAAGTGACAGTAGAAACTGCTGCAGGTTCCTAAGGAGGAAAGGGCCTAATACAACAGTGCTAATAAGGGTTAATAATATGGTGACATGTGGGGGGTGCATTGTATGGGGACATGGAGTGGGGACATGGACATGTATGGGTCACAGAGTCCCAAGTGACTGGCAATCCCAAGGCTGGGGGCAGCTGTCCCTTGGGAAGTTCAGTGCCAACCTTCTCCCCTCTCCACGTGTTCATTCACTGATCGGGGCACGAGCACGTGTCCACACGCAATACACCCTGGCAACATGCCGTCCAGGACACACGTGCATGCTCACGCACACACATCCACGTATCTGTGTCTGGATCCACATGGCCAAGCTCAGGTGACCACCCTCCCTCCCTTGGGCCCACGGAAAGGCCCCAGTTTCCAGTCAAGGGATCCGTTTGGGGGACAAACACTCCCCCTCCCCACACGAAGGGAGTGGCTTGGCACCAGGGTGAAATTTATCATCATTATCCTAATATCATCTCCAGGCTTGGCAGTGGCAGCCGCAGAAGAATATACCAAGGCTTAACTTGGGGTGCACAGGAGAGAGAGGCAGGAGATAGGAAATATGATTTATGATAGAAATCAATGCAATCATAATACTTCGTGCTTATAAAATCGGGCTGTGCCTCCTTCGCCCACACAGGCCCACTTCAGCCCTGCCTGTCAGAGGCGGCTGGGCACCCTGCGCTCCGGGGCCGGGGGGGATGGAGGGACCCAAATGTGGCACTGCCCCGCTCCTTTCCCAGCCTTCTCTGGGGACAGTGGAGGGGTGGGGCACGGTCCAAAGAGGACGGTGGAGGGGAGCAAACCAACATCGAGCTGGTCTTGGGCGCCGTGCTGGGCATCGTCGACCTTGCGGCTAGTTCTGCTCTCAAAGCCACCCTGCGAAGATAGATGACATAGATACGTGTGTGCGTGCGTGTGTGCGTGTGTGCGTGTGTGTATGTGTGTATCCTGCATTCTGGGGATATAGACATTTATATATGAATTTATATATATTCATATATATTATAAATATTCATATATGTGTGTGTGTGTGTGTATCTCCCGCATTTTCAGGTTCACGAGCAGGGGCACAGAGAGCTTCGGTGACTAAGTTAAGGTCGACTAGTCATGGCTGAGCTGGTCATGCTGTTCCCACATCACGCGGCCTGGTGCCCAGCCTGGCACAGGTTGTGGAGGTTGCCGTGCCATGGGGTGTGAGGGACCCCAGCCAGTCCATCCCTTCTGCCCACCCAGCATCCAGAATCCCCCACCATCAATGCCCCTTTGAGTTAAGCCATATTTTTGTCATGTTATAAAATACGGTGGTGGTGGTGACAGTAGTGACAGCGTCAGTGGTGGTGACAGGAGTGGTGGCAATGATGGTGGTGACAGTGATGTCGGTGACAGAGGTGGTGACATGCTGACAGCGACAGAGGTGGTGACAGCGGTGAGGGTGACGGTGGCGGTTTTTCAGATGTTTGCCACTGACATAAGCAGGGGTCAGTCAAGGTAAACCCAGACGGGCATTCAGGCAGTAGTGAAGTTAAATTTATTTCTGCTTCACAACTTTTCTGGAAGAACTGAACCAAGAATTCCGTACCCTGGCACGGTGGCCTGGGAGACCCTGAGGGGGTGGAGTGACCTTTCTTCCTCGGAGATTCAGACAGGAGCATGCTCTGTCGCTGAGCGGGAGGTGAAGTCTCAGGAACTGAGGAGCCTCCTTACACGGCATGTCCCACTTAGTCCTCTTAGAACAAGGCAGGGTTTCAGCCAGATGGAACGAAGGGCCTGGCGGGAGAGCTGGGTCTCCGGGCCTTGCTGAGGGTGGGGCAGGGGTCAGCCAGGAGGCTCTGGGGCCAGGACATCTCAGGAAGGGCCTTCAAGCTGCTCTGACGACGGGAGGTCCCGAAGGAGGGTATGGGGCTCAGAGTGGGGTCCCCCAGTCTCTCCACACATCCTCCTCCCCTCCACTGGGGCCCAGGCCAGCTGCTCAGCTGTTCAGCGCCCTTAGCTTCCTGTGCTGCCCGCCAGACCGCAGGGCCACGGCATGCCCATTTCCAATCAGCACCTCTGAGCCACTGAGGAAATAGACAGGAGGTGCCACTGCGTGAGCAGAAGGGGACAGCGGAAGAGCCAATGGGCAGACCACCAGGCCTGCGAGCCCGAGAGCCACGCGTGAGGCAGAGCGGGGATGCGGCCAAGGCACAGGAGTGACAATGAGATGGAGAGAAATGAACCGGGACGAGGTCCGGAGCCCTGGGTCACGGGGCTGGCCCAGCGGCCTGGGGTCGGGTGACAGCGCTGGCATTTCAAAGGGCGTCCGGGGGCCTGCGCCTGCCTTGATGAAACCTGGGAGCTCGCTAGATTTTCCAAACCCAATTAGTGTTTAATGGTCTGGAGAGACGCCGCATCCACCATCACCGGCCGTGCCACGCCGTCCGGCTTCAGGTTCTTAATTAACCTTTAAGGAGATGATCTGCTGGTGGCTGCCCCGGGAGGCCACCTCCATCCCCGCTTGTGTGCATGCGTGCCAGGCCGCAGGCTCTCTGGGCACACTGTCGCACGTGGGAGTCTGAGGGTGACCCCCACCACTCCCCTTAAAGCAGACTTTTGGATGCCCACAAAGATGCGGTGGGCTCCTGCCCAGGACCGGGCATGTTGAGGGGAGGCCGCGCTGGGAACTGCACAGGATAAAGGCAAGGAAAGATGGGGTGAGCCAGGCACCCGCCAGGGCTGCGAGGGACCACATGCTGGCTGAGAGCCTGCCCTGAACGAGGCCTCCGGAAGCAGAGAGGAGCCCTGGTGCCTGTGGCTGGGGTGGGCAGCCACCAGACGGAGGAGGTGGGCTCCAGCCTATGGTCAGGGAGAGTCGCTGCTCGGTGCTCAGAAGCGACCTGCAACCTGCCGGGGCAAAGAATGTAAAAGGAGGCGGGATGTGGGACAATCTGGCAGAGGGCTGGTATAGGGCTGGAGTCCAAGCTACAGGAGCAGAAAGTATTGGAAGGTGTGAGTCAGGTCCCTGGGCAGTGGCAGTAACCTTCCAGGTGATCCAGAGCTTCAAGGGGTGTCAGGCTTTGGGCTGATGGTCACACCAGGGAGGATGACCAAGAGGCATCCAGGAGGTGTCGGGGAAAGAGGGTAGGGGTGGCGATGGGGATTTGTAATCACCTCCGTGGGAGGGCAAGTTGAGGAGGACAACACAGGAACAGCCACTCGGTGGGAGAGGGGGGGAAAGAGTAAGGGGCCAGCTGCACCTGCCAGAACCCCGGGTTCAGGAGACAAGAAGGACCTGGGCCTGCCTGCCCAGACTTGGAGCAGAAGAGGACAAGGAACTCGGAGGAGAACCATGGAGGGCACAGTGGAGGCCACCAGGGGACCACCAGGAGGCCACCAGCACCCCACGCCCAAACATACACCCAATCCCACACATACAACATGCACATACACACCATACATACACGTATGCACACACACAAACATACATGCACACCCATGCACAGACACACTCACGCCGCCCACCCGCGTTCTTGCACACACACACTCACACATAGACCCCTCACCGTGCGCTGCAGCCCACACACACACACACACACACACGTGCTCACACTCACACCTGAGCCTGACACACTTGCGGGCAGTGCCCGTGACCCAGAGACCCTGGCGTGTTCCAGGAGGAGGGCCGTGATCGATGCTTATTAATGAAGCTGCCCCGGAGATGGCTAATTGATGGCGGTGCGCGGCTGTTGTCTGGAATTTAACCCGATTCATCATTAGCCTGTTGGAAGCTGGAGAGCTGTGTTAATTAAGGCCAGGAAAAGAGACTTGGACGAGCTGGTGGTGCAGGCTGATGTTAGAAAACGGAGAGCAAGGGGCAGAGGGAGGGAGGGAGGGAGGGAGGAAGGGAGAGAGAGGGAGTGATTAAATCTAGAGCCCAGAGACAAAACAAATTCCAAAAAGCAAATGTCGGTGCGTTTCTAGGATGACTCAGGTTTGCGCTTGGCCGGCATCGTCAGGCTGTGGCGTGGGGATTAAGAGCAATTTCCTCTAGATTTGTCGTTTACTTGGTGCGGGCTTTGTTTTTTCTCTTAACATGCCTGGGGACTCTCTCTTCAGGCCTAGGACTGAGGGCCACATTTGAGGCAGAGAGGAAGGAGCAGTCTGTCGGGGGAGCAGGGGTAGGGAAGCAGGACTCCTCCCCTGGCCTGGAGGGGCTCAGCCTGTCGTCAGGGCCCATGTCCCAGGGGAGTGGGGAAAGGCTCCTTAGAGAACCTGACTTGGGGAGAGCTGGGGAGGAGTGTGAGGGAGATGGCCCAGGCAAGGGTCTCTATCCAACATTCCCACCCAGCACCCAGACAGCTGGCTTTAAATCCGCAGGGCAGTGGCCCCACTGTGGGCTGGGAAGGGCCAGGCCCAGAGCCCCACGTCTGATGCCCTAGACAGGCGTCAGCTCTCAGGAACCTGGCCATGCAGGGAGGGCTGTGAGCATGTTCAGACGGAAGACACCAGAACCTTGGTGCTATACAGCAGCCCAACATCCAAGGGCAGCCTCTAGAAGCCTGCTTCGCTTGCCCTGTAGGAGCGCCGGTACCAGAGCAGATGAGGGAAACCGAGGGCCAGGTGGGTTCCAGCTAGAGACACCTCCTTTCTGGTCACTAGAGCTGACCAACATGGATTAAATGACTCCATGCAATAGGAACCCATCCTGGTGCTGCAAGTGTGTTTTTTGAGCAATCACCCAAAACCCAACACCCAACACCAAATGGGTCAGAGTGGAGGAAGGGACCTCCACAGGACCAAGCACAGGGCCACGTGGCTGGACTCTCAGGGCACCGGCCTTCACTACTGCACTGAGGGTAGCAGGCCCAGCACACAGCAGGGTCCAGGAAGGGTAGACTTGTGTGCACTCTCAGCAGCAGGATCCTTCTGGAGACTGGGCAGCACCTCCCGCAGGGAAGGGGCATTCAGGTTTGCTGTGCCATCCCAAGGCCCAGAACAGGCCTGGCACGTGGAGTTGGTCAATAAGCATTAAATGAATGAATGACAAGTTTGTGGCCCATCAAAACAATAGGCTTCAGTGCTGGTCGACCAGGCTGGGGCAGGGTGGAGGAGAGGCTTTGGGGGGACACTCGGGGCCACAAGTCCCTGAGGTCAGGGTGCCCCCTGCCTCTCTGGAGTGTGACCTCCCACCCTACTCCCCAGAAACCGTCGAGTGTTCTAGTTCCATAGAGTCTACGAGAGAGCCTGGGGGTTCAGGAGTGAAAAGGAAAAACATCAAATGTTAGGTGTTCCATCTAAAATATGGAAATACTACAAGAGAGGAGGGGGGAGGAGAGGGAGGAGGAGGGAGCGGCGGAGAGAGAGGGGAGCTGTCGCTGTTTACTGGACACTCAGCAGGGGCAGGGCACTGTGCTCAGAGCCTGGCCTGAGTGATCGCACTGAATCCCTTCCACAGCCCCACCGGGGGCTGCACCCCTCGCAGGCGAAGCAGCTGCCCCGCTCACACAAGCAAGGCTCCAGGATCCAGGCCTCGCAACGACTTCAGGGCTTCCTTCATGCAGCATTATCCGTTGGTGTTTTTTTAAAAACCACACACCTCCCACCCTGAAGAGGGTTAGCGACCCAGCCCGGCCATGCAGGCTAATTAGCTTGGTTTCCACGGCAGCAGATCTTAATTAAGACCACAAGGATCCTCCCACCCTGGCCAGTGCAGCCCTGGCGTGTTTGTGGGGCTTGAAGACAAAGAGCCGCTGCCCTGGGCAGTGTGGCCTCAGGGGCCCTGACTGGGGGGTGGGGGCACTTTCAGCTGTGCCAGGGTCACTGGCACACCCAATCCACCTTGGTGATGTCTCCCTGTGCATTTGCCCACGGAGATGGCCCCTGCCCCACTGCAGCAGGGAGGGAAGGGGACAAGGGAAGCCCAAAGCCAACAGTGGGCTTGGGGCTGGGACTCTCAAGGGACCTTTGAGCAGTGCCAAGGGTACCTCTTTCATTTGTACCAACGCAGCCCCTGCCCTTTGGGGGAGGAGAAAGCATTCTATAGACAGGATTCCAGAGAGGAAGCAGAGGTGGAGCCTCCGAGAGGGGCAGGGAGGAGGGGGAGCGCTGGACACCGGGAGCAGAGCAGCCTGTTGCATAGCAACTGCCGGCCTGTTCTGTGGGGCTGGACCAATGAGGATGTGGACTGTAAAAGGGGCCACCTGCACTGTGGCCTCTGTCTCACCTCACATCCCCTAGATCCCTGGGGACAAGGCCAGGCTTGACCCAGGGCAAGGGATCATTCTGGAACCAAGAATTAAAGCCAACCTGGGGAAATTTGGATCGATTCATCAAGTACTTCCTATGTATAAGCCTGGACTTCTCTCTTCCCACAGGTGGGAGGGACCAGGTACCAAGATGATGCTGGCCACTCTTGGTCTAAACATCTGCCTGGCATTTCTCAGGCACCTCTGACCTCCTGAGCACGTGGCTGCTTCCTCCCGATTTCCAAATGTGGCCCTAGTGGAATGTCATCCCTGCTGCAAACTAACAGGGGACCCAACCCAACCAATGCACAAGCTCAGGCCCTCTCAGCCACACCAGGTCCCCTCTGCCTCTACCTGACCTGCCTGTCCCCCTGCCCCCCAGCAACTGTCCTCACACTCCTGCACCCTGAGGATCCTTCCCTGGCCCATCCTCCGAGTGCCCATCCCCACCCCATCCACATCCTACCCACCCCGTGAGTTTGCCCACCTGGCTCATGGGGTTTCAGGAAGGCCGAAAGGACAGAAGCCCCGTCCTGTGTCAGCACACAGTCTGGAGCGTGGGAAGGACTTGATAAACCTCACCCGCCAGGGCTCACTCGTGCCTCCGAGACCCGAGTGCACAGCCTCAGCCGGGCACATGGATCTAGCACACACGCCTGACTTCTCACCTCCTGGCTCAAAGCCAGCACGCCCAAGTCTGGCCTGGGTCACAGCCATGGCAGTGACACAGTCGCGAACCTGGACTGGCTCTCAGCAGCCTTCCCTTCATCCTTTTGAGGGCTGTGTCTGACAGCAGCAGACCAAAGTGAGTCTAGAGGCAATGACTGCGAAAGCAACAAATGTACTTAGGTGGACCTAATCACGGAAGGCTTGCTGGAGGAGGCAAAGGCTTGGGACTTCACTTTGTGGGCAAATATGAGAGGAGGTGAGGGTGAAAGTGAAGACTGGAAGGGAGGGGGCCTTGCAGTCAGCAGGAGAGGGTGAGACATCTCTGTGGGTGACCTAAAGGCAACCTTGAGTACTTTGCCCAAGTGACAGGCAGAGGGGGGATGTGGGGGACAGCCAGCCCCACCAGGGCAGCTCAGGCTGAAAGGTCTGAATGAGGAGAGGGGTGAAGAGCTGACAGGGTGTACGTCCGGTGTGCGTCCTGACCCAACAAGCATCAGATGGCCTCCTCTGAGCGGGGAGTGGGAGAGAAACCAGATTTATTAAAAAAATCTTATCTGGAGGGTTTGCATTTCAATGGGCTCTGGATTTGCATATTTTAACAATAACCTCCAGTTCTTCTGTCTGGTCGGTGCTCACTGGCTGTCTCTCTAAACGATGATCGCCTCCGCTTCAATAAACCCTTCCTAATCCGAAGGTGCAACACGCCACTTTGCTGGAGGAGGGAGGATTAAAGGGCCTTTCTCTTTGGGCCGAAACGCGGCTGTCCAGCGTGGTGACCCACTTCTGGCCTCTGGGCATTCCTGCCACAAGGGCACTGCTGGGGCCGAGGTAACAAGGACGGTGGTGGGGCACGAGGGAGAATCCGGGCATGCATTTGGTCAGCATTTCCTAAACACCTACTGTGCGCCAGCTGCCACACTGGGTGTGCATCGGGAACTCCTCACAGACTGGAGACAAACATTAAACAAATAAAGCCACAGATCTGGGACCACAATGGTCCCGAATCGTGACAAGATAATGAAGAAAAAAAAGCGGGAGTGTGAAGGGTCCCCTGATTTAGATTGCAAGGGCAAGAGGGGACACGACAGCTGAGGGAGGCTGATGCGTGAGCCAGGCGGGCAAAGGGACAGGAGCCGCTGCAGCCACAGGCAGCCTGGGGATCTGCCCCTCACCCCTAGGAGGGGTGCAGTGCCACAGACTGGCCTGGCCAGGGTGGCCGCACCATGGTGTGGGGGTGTCCAGGTGTCACTGCAATAACCGCTGGGGGCGTCCTTGAGTCAGAACCTTGTGATGACAGCAGACGGGATTCCGTGAATCGCTAACCCCTCTCTATGGAATGAACCATATGCGATTTATTAAGGAGGTAATTAAAGCATTAATATATTTACAACAAGCTACAAATAATGTGCGCTGCTTCCGCAGTTCCCCTGTGAGCCCTTCTCACTGGGGGGCTGTGGAAGCCCTCAGGCAAGGGCTCATTCTTCCCTTCCATAGTCACTCAGAGCCTACGAAGCACAGCCCCCGGAATTCAACAGGGCACATGACACAGACCCTGCCCTCCTGGGGCTTTAAACAAATAATTTCATCATTAATTAATTTGTTAATTACCATTTGCTTAGTGCCAGTGAAGGCACAGTTCAGGCAGAGGACAGAGTCTCTGGGGAACGATCAGCCCACCTTTGGCCCCCAGGACTCATTCCTGAGTTCTCTTCTCTGCCCATATCGGGTTGGTTGCACCCTCATGACCAGCCTTTTATACCCAGGGATGAAAATTCTGTCTATCCTCTCTCCAAATCGCCCAGAGTTCATCCCGGAACTTTCCGTAGCTGGTGCTAGCACACAGATCTGGGCCATGCTGAAAATGCTGGATGCGGAGTGTTGGTGGATGGAGATGGGGACCCAGCAAGACATGTCCAGGGAGCTTCATGGGTGTGCAACCTGTGCGGTCACACAGGGCCCCCCTTTCAGAGGGGTCTGGGTCCCACGCTTAGTGTGGTGCTCTGCAGTTGCCATCTTGAAATTCTTACCATTTTATCTTTGAACTTGTGTGTTCTAAGTGAAGTTTGAGGGATGAAGGAGCATGTGTCAGGGGCTTGGAGTCTCTGCTCATGTCAAGTTCTGCCTTCCTCCTCCCCGCCCAATCCACGAGCATCCAGGGCCCCACCTGCAATCACAGCTGTCCTCTGTACTAGCCAGCAGTGGCCTGGGCAGTGCTGTGGCATGTCTGCCCAGCCGACAGAGGCCATGACTTAGCAGGGATGAGCCTCTTGCCCCAGCAGGGATGAGTCTCTTGCCCAGGTAGTCCACATCCCTGGCACAGTGTGTATAATACCCTTGAAGGTTGCCTGTCCACATGGGTTAGGGCAGGGGGCCCATGGGAAGAGGTGATGTCTGGCTGGGGTATGACACGTCATTCCTTGGCCAGTGGGAAGGAGAACTCAACCTTCCTCAGGCCCAAGCTTCACCCCAGGTTGCATGTGGGGGCCAGGGACCTATGAGGGTCCCCATGACTGAGGGAGCAATCCCTTGGGAACTGCTCCCTGCCTGGGGGGTCCCTCTCTTCCAACCTTCCTGAGTCTGGCTTGCATTTCCAGTTCAAGGCACCCTCCAGGCACAAGCCACGAAATTGTGTAATTTTGGTGATTCTGCATCGGAGGCAAACACTCTGATATTTGCATTTAATACTGGCATTGCACAAAATAAAGATGAACTGTAACATCCATGCTAATAATTTAAAATTTATATTTTTCTTTATTTAAAATGACATCAAATAGTGAATAAAAAATACCATGACAAGTTGAGAGACCATGGAAAAAAGAAGCTTTATATTTTAGGGGTTTTTTTCCTGCTCTTGAAACAAGGGGCCCTGCAAATCACGCCTGTCTTCCAGAGCAGTGATACCACCCCCAGGTTGGAGCGCACACGGCCCGGGGGCCGCAGCAGGCAGGGTCCGTGTTTCATCGTTTCCACAACCGTCTTGTATGCTGGGGAGGGGGTCGGTGGAGGGCAGAGAGCATAAAAGCTGAGTTCTCCGGGAGGATAAGATCTGGAGTTGCCTGAAAACAGCAGGAGGGGTGGGGAGCGGAGCCCACCGGAGCCCATCGACCAGGGGTGGCCCAAGGAGGTGAGAGCTGCAGATTTGGGCAGGGCATGAATCTGCATCGCCGCGTGTACTCTGTGGCTTGGAGAGAGGTGGGCCCCTCCGGTGAGCAGATAGCTAGTTATCGCCAGGTGCTCACACATCCCAAAGGGGCCAGAAGGGACCCTCCACTCGGAAGCTCGGACACCCACTCTGGAATGACATCTGGGGGCATGGCAGCCGTCTGGCCGCCTCATGGGTAACTTATGGCTGCCATCCCACCTTGCCCCTCACCCCCAGCGTCCGTTCAGGCCTTCCCGAGGCATCTCTGGTCACAAACCAGAAAACCAGTGGAGGCTGATCTTTCTGAGCGCCTACTAGGCAGCAGGCCCTACCCTCATACACTTGCTCTACCGTCTCCTTTACTCCTAATCCTTACTGCCCCCCGCCAAGTGAATGCTTTTAAGATGTCTGAGATGTCGCACTGCAGTCATCAAGCCCCCCATCCCCCCGACACACACACAGAGGGAAAGCTAAGTCCTGAGGTTGGCTCTGGGGGTCCCTGAGTAGGAGACCTGCTCTGGCTTGAGAAGCAAGTCTCTCTCTGTCTCTCTCTGTCTCTCTCTCTACCTCTGTCTCTAGCACACACATGTGCACACACATGAGAGAGAGAGCATGCAGTAGGATGGGTTCTGGCCCTGCTCTGATGGGGTGCTCATCCCAGCCTCAGGGAGCCCCTAGTAAGGTAGGGGAGAGGAGGCACAGACAGACAGGAAGGTGATGCACACTGACCGGCCCAGTGAGCACAGCTCAAGTTGGACCCGGGGGACCAGGAAGGGAGCAGCTGGGACCCGTGGGGTTAACCAGGGCCATCGTCCTGGACCAGTGAGGGGACCTGCACCCTGGTCCTGGGTGTAGGGGGGCGACAGGAACCTGTAGGGGTAGACTTCGCAGCACAAGGTAGGGAGGAGGGAGTCAGGGAAGAGCCAGCCTGGACCAGCTGTCAGTCTGTCTGTCTCTGCCCACCAGCTCCAAGCCCTTCCTTCTGCAGGGAGCCACGCTGGACAGGTGAAGCCTTTCGACCAGCTCAATCATCGTATTTATTCTAATTGTATCGTAATCGTCCCCAAGGAGCCTGGTTCAAATGAGCTTGACATTATTAAAATTTTAATGCCCAGTTTTCATAGCTGAATGAATATTTAAAGGGTATGTCCCAGCTTAAGTTATGATGATGAAGAAATTAATGGAATGTCTTGTTTAATGCATGGATATGTGTTGATGCAAAAATGGCAGCGGGCTGGGGGGGAGGGCGGCACAGCCCGAAGGGAAGGGGCCGGGGAAGGACCCGCCGCCTGCCCACCCTCCACTAAGCGAGGAGCAGGCACCAGCTATGGGCTGGGGCCACTTGCTTGCCTGGGGGGGCCCCAGCTGGAAGCAGAAACACAGTCCACAGGGTTAGTGACAGCCCAGAGGACTGACCCCAGGAGTCTGACCCAGGGAAGGCAGGCCTGGCTACCAACCCCCACAAGGTACCTGGATGAGGACCTGGACTGAAGGCCACAGGGTCTCCACGAGGACTTGGATGACATCTCAGAAGGACAATCAGCCAGAGCAGCTCCTGCACCCCAGGCCAGGTTGCCACCAGCCACGGCCCCCAGTCCCTCCTAGGGGACTAGCACACTAGCTGAGAGAAGGGCTGGACAGAGGGGCAGGGACAGGGAAAGAAAGGCCTTGAGGGGTGCTGAGGGGCCCAAGGGAGCAAAGTCGCAGAAGGGCAGGGAGAAGGCACCTGCTCCTCTGGTGCTCCCCTCTCTCTCCTGGGTCCTCCCTCCTCTCCTCCCCCTTCCCCAGAGCCCTCTGCTGTCCCTTCCCCCCCTCCCCTCCACTAAGCGCTGCCTTGTCCTCTCGCCAGTCTCTGCGTCCTGGCCTGGTCTCCTCTCCCAGACGGACTTGCTCCATCCACTCCACGGTCCCCAGAGCAGAAGCAGGGCATGGCAAGGCCGGGCCGGGCCCGGGAGCAGGGGAGGGCGGGCAGTCTCCGTTCAGGCGGGAGCCGGCTGTGCGGGGCCTGCTACAGCCGAGAAATCTTCCTGACTGAGGCTGACACGTTATTTCTGCTGAGAATTAAGAAAGCGCAGGGCTGTATTTTATCTCCCCATCTAGCCCAGCGCCTCTCTGACAGGCCCCGCAAAGGCCGTCTGGATGCTGACCACCCTCAGATTATAATAGGACATGAAAAATGACCCCAGGATCCACAGCTGCACGGGAGCCAATTCAGGTCTGCTCCACCAGTGTGTCTGGATGGCCCCTCGGGTGCCCAGCTGTGGCTGGGGGCAGGCGGGAGCTGGCGGAGGTCCCAGATCCCCACCGTCAGGAGTCAGGAGGCCGCAGCGCAAGTGGAGAGAAGCAGAGGGGCCCGTGTGAGAGCGAGCCCGGCACCAAGCCGGGGAGGGGTCCAGGCCCTGTCCAGGGCTGGCGTGGTCAGGGAGCATGGGGCAGAGCACTGCAGGTGCCCAGGTACCAAGGACAGGGGACAGTGGGCTGCCTGAGGGCGGCGTGCCCCTAGGGTGGAAGGCTCCATGCACAGGGAGAATCCATTGGCCTCATTTAATTTGCCATGGAAAAGGTGACCCGTCACATCAGAAATAGGTCTACACTAGCCCTGCCAACCGCAGGACTACCCCAGCTGCTCTCGGGCCCCACTGGAGAGGCCCAGCCATGGAACCCAGAAACAAGATGCCAGGAAGGGGAAGGAGTCTCCTCCCTGTGGTCCCAGCCTTCCCCCTACGGGATGAGGCCCTAAGGATGAGGGTTTGCCGGGGCACAGTCTGGCCCCAGGAGTGGAGCCTCCTACACGGCCTCCCTCCCTTCCGTGTCTCCACACACTTTCCCGGAGGTGGTCTGGATCCCACCCCTTTGCTGCTCCTTCTCTGTCGGACCCTCCTCCCGTCCCTGCTGGGGAAGACTAAACCCCTTGCCTGCCCCTGCTCCCCCAGCTCCTCACCCCCTGCTTGGAACCTTGCTGGACCACCCCCAAACCCACCCTGCCTGGTGTCCAGGTCCTCCTGAATGCACAGGCAGGTGTCAGGAATCCTGGGTTCATCTTGATGTCACCATTTACCCCCGGGTGACCACAAGCTAGTTTCTTAACCTCTCTGAAACTCCATTTCCTTGACTGAAGTTAATCTATTTGCATACATCATAAGAGAAGTTATAATAATCTAGCAATATAATAATGAATGTAGCAGCCATTCATGTTCCTAAAAGTGTTGTGTATCCTTTGAGAGGCGTGGGCAGCCTGAATCCCCCCCCCCAGCAAGTCACCCCCAGCCTTGGGTGTACCTTCTCCATGGAAAAGGGGTGCCCTTCCCACTGGGATACACCAGCCAGGCTTCATGGACTAGGGGGCTCATTTATTGGCTAGGGCTGCCATAGCAATACCACAGACTGGGTGGCTTAAAAGACCACAGTGTATTTCTCACTGTTCTGGAGGCTGGAAGTCCAAGATCAAGGCGTGGGCAGGGTTGTTTTCTGGTGAGGGTTCTCTTCACGGCTTGAAGACGGCCCCTGTCTCTCTGTGTCCTCACGTGGCCTTTTCCCTGTGGGCACCTCCCTGGGGACCCTTCCTCTTCTTTTAAGGACACCAGTCTTGTGGGGTTAGGGTCCCACCCTTATAACTTCATTTAACTTTAAGTACCTCCTTAAAGGCCCTATTTGCAAATATAGTCACATGGTGGGGGGTTAGAGCTTCGCCATGTGAGTTTTGGGGGCATACTTCAGTCTGCTACAGGGGCCTGTGAACAGAATGTCAAGAGGAGAAGGCTGGGGTGCAGGGGGGTCAGCAGGGGAGCTTGTGGGCCAGGGGACGGGCTCGGGGGAGGAAGGTGCTGGGATGTGGGGTGGGAGAGGTGCCAGAGGCGCTGGGGCCAGACTTGGGGGGTCGGGCAGAGGAGGTGGTACTCCCAGCGATGGCCCAAAGGGCCTGGCCCCAAACTCCTTTACCAGATAGACATCTTCACCTACTTCCTCCTTGCGCCCGCTCATCCCCAAACAGCCAGGGTCACAGGAGATAACGTGTGCAGAGCCCGATGGCCACTGCAGTGGTAGCACTGTGCCTGCCCACCTGCTGGATCGATCCCAGCTCCGCCGCTCCTCCGAGCTCACGTTTTCTCATCGAGAAGATGGAGATAATAATCCCTACCTCAGAGAATTGTAAAATTATATAAGCACGAAAGCTGTAGAGACCTGTCCAAGAGAATACCAGCCCTCGGACCTTCCTGGGGTAGGAGAATATTGCAGGTTTGGGGGATGCCAGGAGGACGGGACCTTCCAGGAGCAAAGGGCAGCCCGGAAAGGGTGAGATGCTGAGTCCCAAAGCTCTGGGGCTCCTGGATCCCTCTCACACAGTGGATGCCTCGTGGCAAGCCAAGAACGTCACTGGGTGCCTCCTCCTCTTGCGACTAGAGTTTGCCAGAGCTCACACACAAAGCACGTTTGCCGCCCTCCATCCATCAGGGTGTCAAGTGGGGGCCTGGGGGCGAATGATGGCACCTGCCCCTCAGTGCACTGGCCTGGCGTCCTGCCTGAGTCTCCTTCCTGTCTGCTGCTCTGTCCTGCCTGCCGTCTCTGTCCTTCCTTGCCCTGCCCTTCCTCTGGCCTCGTCTTCGCCCTGCTGAGTCACGGGCACCCACACTCCCCCACCCAGTTGTCGTGACGCAGCCAAGCTCACTTCGAATCCCAGACTGGAAAGCAGGAGGAAGCTTGTGACCGGCTGGCCAGCCCCTGTACGGGAGGGAATTGGCAAGGAAAAGTCTCCAGGCGCAGGACAGAAGTGTAGAAATAGCTCAGCAGACACGGGTCCCAGCCTCGTCCTGCCGAGGTTGGCAGTGGAAAGTTCACAGGGTTCTCCTTGCCTCAGCCTCACTGTCTCTGCAATGGGGGTGTTGGTCACCCCACCTGCCTCTCGGGGCCCTGAGCTCCCGAAGGAAATGCAAACGCAGTAAGGGACCACGGCGGCGCGTGCCAGGCAGAAGCACTGGCAGAGACACACGGTCCGTTTCCATTTGCGTGATGCCTATCAGTTTTATTGTTTAAAATACGGTAGGACCTCAGGGCTGGAGAACCCGCCTGGCACCTCTGGGCGAGGGCTGAAACCCGGCCGCGGAGCCCAGATGCTTGGAGTGCAGAGACCCCTAGTGGCCTGAATGGGCCATTGACACGGATCCCGAGAGGCCCTGCCCGCATGTCCCCCCGTTCACAGACACCACAGCTGTGCCCACTCCGCGCACACCCTGAGGGGACAGCCCTGGCTGCACTCAGGAGCCCCAGCCCTGAGCTCTGCTCCAGCTGAGGAGCTGGGTGGCCCAAGCCTCAGCCACCGCTGAACCACAAGCCACGTCTGGGAGATGGCACGGGGTGGGGTGACACTCAGTGCTATGCCCTGGCCTTCAAGGGTCCGTCTGCAGCCAGAGACCAGATGTCTTGCGTGAACCAGGGCTGAGTCAAATGTGCGCTTTGGGGACACTGGGCCTCTTGGGCCACAGAGGGGCAGGGCAGGAATTTCTGTGAACCTCAGATTCTGATATCGCAGTCTAGCAAGAGCTGCTCAAAGTGGGCAGAGGAGGCACCCCAGGGTCTCCAATTCAGAGACACCCCCTGAAAGGATGGGGCCCTGGGCTGTGAATGGAGGGGGCTTGGCGGGGCTCTGCGTGTGCAGACGTGTGCGCGGGTATCTGTGTGTGTACGTGGCGAGTGGGCGCGGCCTGGTGCACACTGCCCCCGAGTGCAGGGTCTGCCCGCTTCCCCCAGGCCTGTTCTAATGCTGTCGCCTCTGCTCTGTTGCAGATGAACCGGCCAATCCAGGTGAAGCCTGCGGACAGCGAGAGCCGAGGAGGTAGTAGCTGCCTGCGCCAGCCCCCTTCACGTGAGGGCCCACTTGTCTCTGCCCCCACCTGCCCTTCCCTCCTGTCCCCCACGCAGCGATGCAGCGACTCCCTGCCTCCTCCTCCTGCCCCACTGGGGACCGACCTCGTGGCTGGGGTTGGGAACAGGGCTCTGGGTGACTGGGGTGCAGCGAATGGAGGGAAGATTGTGTGGGGTCTGCCAGATGGAGGGGTTTGTGCCTTTCTGAGCAAACAAACAGCATGTCCTGGGGCATTCTTCTGCCCTCTTTAGGACACCCCAAAGGGTGTGCCTACCTCCGTGTTGCCAAGGAAAAGCCCGCTGTATCGGGACTTGCGCAGTTGAAGGGGAGGTAGGAAATGGCTGCAGCTGTGCCTTGGAAGACTCAGGCCACGGGGGGAAAATCTGAGAGGGGCTACCCATGGGGGCATGGGACACACAAGGCCAGCACTGAGGTAGAGATCCTGGAGCTAGATACAAGCAAGCAGGAAGACGTCCGGAAGGGGACAGAGGAGACGGACACAGCCTCACCCCCACATGCTCACCCCAGAGCCTGGAGCCTGCCGGAGCCTGGCACGAGGTGACCGAGCTCACTGGGGAGAGTCCAGTTAAGGAGCCGCCTCACCTTGAAGTCCAGCCTGGGAAGGGCAAGGCAGGTGGCCGGCCAGGGGCAGCTCTGCCCCTAGGTGACAGTCACCCTCCCGGTGCAGTGTGCCTTGGTGGTTGTACTGCCCACTCCTACCTCAGCCCCAGGGTAACCTCAGGCCACCGTGGGTATACCCTTGTCCTAGTCTCCTCCAGTGGAGATCCAAACACACTGCAATGTTAAAAGAAAATAAAGAGAGAAGAGATGGCAAAGAAAGCACCTCCAGCAGCAAAGGTCAGGTCTCCACCACCCAGGCACTGCCTCCTGCAGTGAACAGAGCCGGTGATACGCAGCCTGCCCCACCTCGCCCACGGGAGAGAGCCCTGCTGGGTGAAAACAATTTGCAGCCCCTGCTAGCTGCCCCCTTCCAGACTCTCCTCGGAGAGGAGGGCATTGTCCTTCCTGAGCACCTAGACACCGCCCTCTGGCCTCATCCCCACGGGGTCCTGCCCACTCTCTGGCCTGAACTGTGATCTCAGCCGCTGCGCCATGCAGGTGACCAAACTGAGGCCCTGAACAGGTCAAGGACCCCTGAGGGGAGGCTCTGTCCTCTCCACAGTGAGGAGCCCACCCTAAGTACACACGGAGACTGGGCCAGGCCGTGAGCAGAGCAGCCACACATCAGAAGGGCACCCTTGGGGGACAGAGGGGAAGGTGGCTCCCTGCCTCCAGCCTCCTCCCGCCCTCCTTCCCCCAGAACCAGGAACTGCCTGGGGAGGGTTTAGAAAAATCCCGGCGGCCACGGAGAGGAGTGTAAGGAATCGGGGCCTTTCCTACCCTGAGAAGGTGACACTGGGCACAACCTCCAAGGTGCTCTCCCGGTCTACCCTCCCCCCAGGCAGGGCTGTCAGGTCCAGCACGAAGACCCAGGTAGTAAGATGGGACAACCTGCCACAGCAGTCCTTGGCCTCCTGGTCAGGAGCTGTCCCCACCCACCCCAGCTCTGACGCAGGTGCCCACGTCCACCACCCTGCCCAGGCCCAGGCCCTGTGCTCTGTGGCTCTCCAGCCCTTTAGCTCAGCCAGGACTGAAGACTTTCTCTCTCTCTCACCTTCCTTCCCCGCAGAAAGTTTACCAGGAAATTAAAGACAAAAAGTAAAACAGGCAAAAGCTACTTGCAAATTTGGGAAGCCAAGTGTCTGGGGAGAACCTCAGTGTGGCCGCAGGTGGCTTGCCTGCCCCTGGGACCTGGGCCCCTCGAGCGAGGCTGCTGCTCTTTGTGCCCCAGCAGGGTGCTGCCTCGGGCACCAGGTCACTGGGGCTTAGCCCCCCTCCCTCCAGGGCTTGGTCCTGGGGACCCCGGTAGTCAAGGTCCAGCTGGTTGAGGAGTAAAGATGGTTTAGGCGTGAGGAGCCCGAGTGAGCAGAGCCCGCCTGGCTCATGCAGCCTGCTCCTGCCCCTTCCCTGGCAGTGAGACAAGTGCTGTCCTCACTCGGCCTCTCCGGAGCTCACGAGGCCCACACAGAGCGCGGGGTCTCTCCTAGAGACTGTCTCTAGGAGGTGGGCCCGGGGGCCAGGGCCCAGGTAACCCAGGCATGCAGTGACTCACCTGCAGCTCCCTTTTCAGGTAGCACGGCCACGAGGCCGCGGCAGAGGAAACTGTTCCGAACAGGCAGGTAGCTCAGGATAGGTGCCACCAGCAGTCCCAGAGAAGGGATCCCTTAGGCCGGGGCAGCCAGAGGCCTCAAGGAGGTGGCACTTCCGGCCTTGAAGGAGGCAGATTCCACACCTGGAGAGGAAGTAGAGTTGGCATAAACAAGGCCCCACCAAGCCAGGCCCCCGAGGGGACAGGAGGTGCCCTGAGTCCAGCCAGCTTTCTGCAGACCAGAGTGGGTGCCAGGCATGCCCTCTGCCCAGCAAGGCCTCACCCAGCTCCAACTCCAACCTTTTCTCCCTTAACTCGCCCGGGAGGCGAGAGCTCCCTGACTCCAAGTTGCTAACCTCATCTCCTTTGTCCTATATATCTCCTGCGGCTGACACTTGCCCCAAACCAGATTAATCAGCTCTTTTATCTTTCCTGCAGTAGTGGGGTGGGGGGCGGAGAGCCAGCCCTAAACATCTATCTATTAATTGCATATTCAATATTAAACAGCGAGATGGTCCTGAGTCAGCACCATCACCAAGCTTTTTTTTTTTTTTAAAGAAAGTTAGTTTAAAATAATTTAATAGCCATTAAATACTCCTTCTAGGGGGTAGGGGGAGAGGTGAGCATTAAAAATGATGGAAGAAATTGGGGAGAGGAGAAGGGACCCTGGAGAAGGGATGAGGAGGGCTGTGTCGGGGAGTTGGTGGGAGGAGGGAAGCAGACAGATGGGGAGGAAAGGAGCGCAGCTGGAGAAAGAGAGGCAGGAGGAGGGAAGGTGGGCCCAGCCCTGGCCCAGGCTAGGAGTCCCAGAGCGCCTGAGGACATGGACATGTGTGGCCCGGGGGTCCCCGGCTGCCCTCAGGGTGCAGGTGAATGCCCACGACAGCTCAGAGAGATGTCTTTCTGCATAGGATTTGGGGACCTGCAGGGACCTTGGGCCAGGGGGGCAGGAGGAAGGCCTCTGCCTGCCTCGCCCACCACAGAGGAGCCCCCTCCACAGCCACCGCATGGTTCCATGCTTCTAGAAGCATCCCCTGGTCACATCGGCCCACATGCAGGAGGTGGGGAGGGGTCAAGGCTGTGCCCCAGAAAGCGTACAGGACAGCAGCTCTTGTTCTGGTCCAGGGTTCTAGTCCCATCTCTGGCCAGAGTGGGCTCCGGCCCAGGCACACCCCCCTCTGCAGGCCGCCTCCCCCTCACCTGCGGGGTGAGAGGGGTCATTATCCAGTGAGGCTGCTGTTTAAAAAGTGCTGACTGGAGGCTGGGGATTTTATACAAATACGTTTAATCCATATTTACGACAACCCTGAGGACTTACAGGTACAAACCAAGGCGCAGAGAGGCTAGGTAATTTGTTCCAGGACACACAGCCAGAAAGTAGCAAAGCCAGAATTCTAACTCCTGCCTGTTGGCCACCAAAACCTGAGCTATGTGCACTCCTCTGACTCCCAGGGTGGTCTCTCAGACTCTGGGTGGCTCAGGAGCAGTGGGAAGCTCAAGAGCAATGGGCATTTGTCACACCTCTAGGCCATTCTCAAGGTGGCCAAAGGGGGAGGAGAGGCCCCAGGTGAGGAAGGAGGGCCACACTGCTCTCAGGCCTACTACTCATGAGCCATGAAAGACCAGGGCAGGAGTGAATCAGAGAAGTGAGAGCTCACCATGGCCTGGAGCAAGCAGGGAGGGCTTCCTGGAGGAGGTGGGAATTAGACTAAGAGGTATGGACTTGGCAAGAGACAGTGAGGGCACAACATGAAAATGAGGCCTTGAACACAAGGCCAAGGAAGTGGGTTTGTCTCCATCAGAACCAGGAGCCACTGATCTTGATGGGGGAGGGTCACAGACAGAAAGAGAACAGGGCAGGAAGAGAGGAAAGGGCGCTGCTACCACCAGTAGGACCCAGGGCTCCAGTTAGGCAGGGAAAGAAAGCCAAGAGAGAGAGCCCCACACACACACTAGGAGCCATCCTGGTGTGTGGGGGACCAAGTTAACCCCACAGAGCACCCTGGAGCAAATTGTGTTTAAACTCAGATTCACCCACAAAATACACAGACCAGTTCATTAACCCAGAGAGGGAGACAGGCTGGGGACAGAGAAGAACCAGGTGGAGGGCACACCCCCCACCTGCCCTGACCATGGCAGCTGGCCATCTCAGAGGTGGGGCTACCTCCCTAGGGCAGGTACTACAGTGTCCTGTGCCTCCCACCCCGAAGATACTTCCCACCCCACGAGCTGGTTCATGCTCAGCTTCTGATTGGAGTCTCCACAGCTGCCCACAGTGAGCTCCCCTGCAGCCCTGACCCCTCCCCTCCTCCCAGGTCTCAGACCAGGGGAGCACTAAGGCCAGAAGGGAGGACAGTCCCCGCCAAGCTCCTGGAGTCAGGTTGTGGGGCTCCTTCACGGGGTCAGAGGTAGGGAGGACGAGGCTCTGACGGCTTGGCCTCAGGCAGTCAACTTGCTCAGGAAGCCCCTGGGCTGAACTGGGGTGTGTGTGTGTCCAGCCCCTTCGGTGGGCCCAAGAGGGCCAGCGGCCAGGCAGGGGTCCTTCAGGAAGGGCTGAGTGGCAGAGACTGGGCCAGGTCTAGCAGACTCCAGATGCGTGCTGTCTCCCCAGCCGTCCTCAGAAACCACCCCACCTCCCAGCAGTAACCGTCACACTTAAGTTTAGCCAACGTGGGTATCATCCGCGCCGTCTGGAGGAGCCCAGGGTGCTGTCACACACCTTCCTCACACACACACACACACACACGCACTGACAAAGGCACCGCAGACGTGTGCTGCCAGGGAGGTGGGAAGTAAACACCTCCCCAGGGACACAGTGGCTGGGGGCAGGGCACAGACTGGGGCCAGCGGGGAATGACAGAAAAAGCAGCAAGATGGCTGGCTAGGGAGAAAGGGACTAGTCGGAGAAGCTAGAAATCAAGATGACAGAGCAGGAGAGTCCCAGGAAGAGGGGACCCCAAGGGGTGCCCACGTGCCTCTGCTCACCTGCCTCTTTGCCCCGCCGTGTTTCTGGGCCTCTCTCTGTCTCTGTCTGTCCTATGAGTCCCCTTTGTCTCTTTCTACCTATCAGCCACACGAGAAGCAAGTGGAGGCTGGGTCGAGCAGGGCCTTGGGGTAACAAGCCCAATTCTTGGCAGCTCTGTCCCCAAAGGCACAGGCTCAGGACGGCGGGGCAGGTCTGGCATTGGGAGCACAGCAGAGAGACCACAGCAAGGTTGGAAACAGCCTCCTGCCACCATGGCCGTCTCCCCAGGCCCAGAAACTGGACGCCACACTTGTTCACAGATACACGCAGGTGGCCGTCTCTGTGGCCGAATCAGGCCCAACTACGTAGAGAAGCTGCCAAGTGAAGCCACCAGCTGATAACAGACCTTTGGCTGTGACGGGTGAGGCCCGAGCTGGAGGGGACAGCTCCCGGCCACCAAGGGGCTTCCAAGTCCCTCCCTGGCCAATGGGGTGTGTTTTCCTGAGGAGCCCTTTGTCAGGCCCAGGGCAGAGCAGTGAAGGGGGCAGCAGAGACCTGCAGCTGAGAGAGCCAGGGGGAGTCAGGTGACCGAGGGCAGGGCTGAACTTGCCATGATAAACTCCTGATGTTCCCCACTGCCTGCAGGGGACCCTGGGGAGCCACCCTGAGCGCCAGCCACAAAGGGGGTCCTAGAGGGACAGTCGCAATGACCGACTGTCTGCAGACCCCCGGGAAGCTTCTGTGGGTGAAGGGACCCCTGCTGTGTCCCCCTATCCTCCCCACGTCCTGCAGAATTGATGGGGGCTGACCTACCCCATCGTCCGCTCCATTTGCTCCCTCAGCCTGTGTCTCTAGCCCATGTCGTGTCCCTGTCCCTCGGGCTATCTCTAGCGGGACCTGGGCAGAGTGGGGAGAGCATGGGAGGGTTGAAGGCAGGTGCGACCGCCCGAGTCATCCTGAGGCAAGCGCTGGCCGAACCACTCAGCCAGCGGCGTCCTGCTGCCCGGCACACCTGAGGCATCTTCAGGGCATCCTCCCCCTCGCCGCAGCAGCTCTGGTGTGGTGGTGGAGACCCGCTGGGCCGGCTAATGAGGTTGGACACAGTGCGTGTGATGCGGCTCCCAGGCCCTCCCCGAGGCCACGTTCCCCACCATAAACCCACAGCTGATTCCGTCCTCCCGGCCCCTCCACCATCTGTAGCCCTGCCAGTTCCTGCGGCTTTTAAAATCCTATTAAATTCCTCATTACTCCTCCGAGCATTATTTTATTTCTAAACAGACAATGAACGTGTTGTCCTCGAGGGCTTCAAGGGGCTCCTGGTCGCACTAGGGGGTGTGGGCCCAGGTGGGGGCAGCTGCAAGTTGCTGCCGTGGCCGGGCCAGGGGGATGGCTGGGGAGACCCGCGGCTGTGACAGCCGACCTCCCGATGCTGGGTGCCTCCCAGATCTCCTGGCCACTCTGTCCCATGCGCTAGAAAGGCAGTTTAGCAAGTGCTTAGATGAAATGGACGTGCAGGATGGTCTCACTTTATGGAAATTCAATACACAGAAGTGTCAAAATTCCAGGCTTAGGAAGCAACAAATGGCTCTTTGGACTAAAGCTCTGGGCAGACAGAAACCCCTCAGGGCTCTGCTGAGGAAGCCTGCGGCCCAGGCAGGAGGGTTGCAGAGACGCACGCAGCTGGCGGCCCAGGGCCACAGCGCATTGAAGATTAAGCTGAAATGATACTCAGTCGATAAGAAACAAAGAGCCCACTCCTGGGTCCGGCATATCCTGATCTCTAATTTGGGGCTGCCCGGGAAACCCCAGGATGAGCAGAGCTACCCCCACCCCAGCCCAGAGGGTGCAAGGTATCCAGTGACTGAGGCCCCAAAGCAGCTGCCTGAAGAAGGAGTCTACACCCCAGAGCAGAAAGCACTCCACCCTCACCCATGCCCACTCTTTCTGCCCCACAGAAGCCTCTGCAAGCTGGGCCGTGTGTGGGTTCCACTTGTGGATATGTGCACGTGTGCGTGTTGGGGGGTGCGCTTCCTCATTCCCCCACCAGACCCAGGTCTCCTCGCCTCATTGGGACGGTGCCAGCCCCATACCCCTCCCACGGCTGTGTCCTTGCACAATGGCCCTGCGGGAGGCATCACAGTAAACCAGGGGGACTTTGGGTGGGGGCATAGCCACCTGCCCTAGTGGCCAGGCTATGGCACCTCCAGGCCATGGCACCTCCATGTCACCTCCTAGGCCCCAGGAGCCACTGTGACCACCCTACCCCACCCCGTGAGCCTGCCTCTCACACAACCCTTCCCATTTTTACAAATTCTCAAGAAGCAAAGCAGCTCTGCTCCTTGCAGAGCTTGGACCCCTGTTTTGTAGGCCTGGCCTGTCCTAACCGCGCCTGAATTTCCCAAGCCATACCTGATAATGTTTTCCCTGAACACCTACCAGCCCCAAGCCCATGTTCAAGGCAGATCTTTTGTGTACTTGAATCTCAGATTTACTTTGAACTGATGTTTTTAAAAAGCCATGACAGTGTTCAGTTCGAGAAGTTCGTGTCAAACATAAGACAGGGAGGTCCTGTGCGGATGGCCTGAAAGATTTCGAAGGGCTGAAAGATTAGACACCTCATGGCCTGGCTTAAAACTTAAAGGAATCTTTGTCCCTTTTCCTTCCCAAGCCCCTTTGTAAAAGAAATTTTAAGAATCCAGGAAGCCTCCTGTATTTACACAACCAGACCCACACAGCAGCTGCGGGAAGACAGGTCTCTGTGGTTGGGGAAGGAAGTGGCTGGCGGGGAAGGGTCCCTAGGGAGGGCCCGGTGGAGGCTCCAGTGGAGCAGACACACATTATAAATACGTCTGCAACTCCTGCTATAGGTGCGAAAATATAATTAACTGCAAACCTGCTGAATTTAAATGGACTCTAGGTTTTCAGCTGGGGGAGGGGGTGTTGATTGATCTGCATTTTGTTTTGAAGTTTTTTTTTTCTTGAATCTATTTGGAAAGTTAAGTTGAGACTCGCAGCTCCTCGACAAATTCCCTCTGGCCCCGGCTAATTTAGCAAAGGATTGTTTCAGGGGAAATGGGATATTAATCATAGCAAATGGGCTTCTGGATGATATTTAAAAGCTGCCTCATGCCCGTGTGCCCAGGAACAGGAATGACAGAGAGAGGGGACCATGGTCCCTCTAGTGTCCCACCCATCACCATTCCCATGGCGTCCCGTCCTGGGCACCACGTGAGTGCGGAGGGGGGAGTTCCCGCCTCCCTGGGCGATGGGCAAGATGAGAGAGGGAGAGAGCTCGCAGCAGTCCCGGGCCTGGCAGTCTTCGTGGTGGCACTGAGTGAGCCCTGACATGGGCGTGACATAGCCAGTGTCCTCCTGGCCCCTGGCACACCCCACTGGGAACAGCCCAGTGACAACACGGGAAAGGTGAGGTGTGCCAGGAGACCATGGGGTGGGGTGCAGTGGGGAGAAGAAGAAGGATGAGACAGCATGGACCACAGAGATGAGAACAAGTGTCCTGGCTGTCAGAGTGGGGCAAGGCTCTGAGCCCCAAAAAGCTCAAAGAGCAGCTTCCCAAGTGGGAAAATAGCCTAAACCAAGGCAGGTTTGGAGGACCCCAACAGGCCACAATGGCGGGGGGAGGGGTGGCTCGGCTTTGGGGTAAAGGCAAGAATGGGAGCACTGAGTTCCAGAAGCTGCTTCAGACTGATGTATCAGGCAGAGGGAAGGCACCTAAGGCTTTTGGACAGGGGAGCGGCATGGCAGAAGTGGGGTTTTGGAAACAGGAGTCTAGGCTGCTCCTCCAGCTGGAGGGAGGCAGTGGGAGCCGGAGATGGAGGTGACAGGGCTGGGCCTCACCAACCACCCTCAGATCCCAGTTCCCCACCCCTCCCGCAGTGCAGCCCTGCCCTGAGAGCTGCACCCCCCTATTGCAAAGCGGATGGTGACACCCGCTCCGAGCTGCTGTAGGAGGAACACAGTTGGTGAACTGTGGAATCTTTCCTGGTGACAGCTGTTGCCATTGTCATTTTATTTTTAGAGTCCAGTCTGCTGGGACAGAGAGGCAGTGGCAAGGGCGAGGACCTCTGACAAGGTTTGATGGACAAGTGCGAATAGAAATCACACTGCCCCGGGCCAGAGCTACACTGAGCCTGCGAATAACCAGAATGAGCAAGGAGGGCTTCCTGGAGGTGGTGATTGTGGGGACGGCAGGTTTACCCAGAGGACGCATCTAGGCTAAGTAGCATAGGCAAAGGCAGGAAAGTAGAGACAAGCAAGGCAAACATATGGCATCCTAGGTATTTTTTAATAATGTAGAAGAATTGGTTCGGCTAAAGGGGAATGCCCACTTTCTGGACTAGGAAGACCCAGATAGGGTGCACGGAGGGTCTCGGCATCTGACTCTGGGGAATCCTGTCTCTTCTCATTCTCCAACCCAAGCTCACCAGGCCCATTCCAGAGTCTTGCTTTCTGGTTTCCACCTCCGTCCAGTCTTCCTACTCAGACACGCCCTGTCTGCTGTTAGAGGGGCCTGTTACTCCCCTGCCCAGCTCAGGGCAAGGCAGGTGGAGGACAGTCAATGCCCGCAGCAGTGAGCAGGGCCTCCGGTCAGACTGCCTTGAGCCTCGCAGCCGCCCCGCATGGCTGGCAGAGCAGTACCCCTGTTTTATGGAGGGGAAACAAGGGCTTGGAGAGGAGAGGTGGCTTCCTCAGGACCACATGGCCAGACATCTGAGTGCCCCAATCCTTCTGGGCAGGCCTCTGTGCCTCGCTGATTCTCACAGGTCTGTGCTGGGGTGCTGTCACCCAGAGGAAGTCCTCCCAGTGTGAGCACGGACTATCAGATCCACAAAGGATGAGGTTGGACCACCGCCTTCAGGGTGGGCTCTCCAGCTCCTCATGCCCCTCCCTCGTGCCCTTGAGGAACAGGTGGGGGCCTCGAGGAGGCTCTGAGCTGGACCTGCCCAGGCGTGAGGCCAGCTGGTAGCAGGAGAAGCCTGTCTGTGGCCATCTGGGTGTGCAGAGTCATCTGGAGGGGCAGGTGGAGAAACCCCATGTGTGCCCGGGTTGAGGAGGACCGACCTGAACAGCCGGCCTTGTCTGGGGCCTGGCAGTGAGAAACGCTTTGCGGGGGCCTAGAGGTCAGCAGGGACCCCTCTCAGGGACAAACCCATGATCTCCACATCCTGACTCTGGGTAACTGGCTCAGGTGTCTTAGGAGGCCCGAGGCCTGCACATAAGTGGCTGATTGCAAGTGACTTTAAATTGCTAGAGACAGACCCTCCTCCTGCATACTGACGGGCCAGGACACACAGGTCCACGGGGGTCTAGGGAGGGGTCTTCAAGCCTCCGCTGAGCTCTGGGCCCTGGAGAAGCTCACAGTGTGGGGGATGGGGGATCAGCTGGTGGCATTATGAGCACCAGATGAGCCGTGGGACAGCGTGCGCACGAATGGCAGAGGGGAGGCTGTGCACGCTGGAGCGGTCAGGGAAGGCTTCCTGGGAGGGACCCCTGCTGGAGGGGATTCCAAACTGAGAAGCTACTGACGCTGCCGGCCCTAGGGCTAGAGCCTGTCCAGGGAAGAGGAAGAAACCCATTGGCCCAAGGGGAAGGTTCCAAGGAACTTCAGGCTAAAGAGTTGGGTGGTTCCAGAAGACGATGGGGCATCCTGGAGACTATGGAAGAGGTTGGTGATTGACAGAAGCTAGACCTGGGAAGACCGGTCCGCTGCAGGGAGGTATCGGAAAGACCAGCCGGAGACTGGTGCAGCCTCCAGCTGCAAGGGAATGGGCAGAGGGCAGGGGAACTAAACCATAGGTTCAAGAGCCCTTTTGTCACTATGACATACAAACCCCACGCCTACTACCTGCGGCCTCCAGACGTCCAGGTACATGCCCACTTTCAGGCACATGCCCACCCTTGGACGGTCCTCTCTGACCCTTCCCACCTGCCCGGCTCCACACCATGGGGCAGAGCCCTCGTCCCCACCCACCTGCGGGGATGTTTTCTCCAGCTGTTCCCCACCGGCCTTCCCAGCTCGGAACCCCTTTCCTGCCCTCTGAGCCATAAAGCCAGGCGTGCGTGTTAGTTTCTCGTCTCTCCATGGAGACTGTGCCCTCCTTGAGGGCAGGCAGGTCGGGCCCTCCACACAGGCCTCATTCTGTGCTTGCACCGCGAGTCCCATCTCCCACCGTGTCTCTAAACAAGAACCTTCTCACCGTCCAGGCTCTCTGCTGGGTCTAAAAGCAGCCCCCTCTGTGCTCTCCCAACCCCCCAGCCCCACAGGCACGGGGCTGGGCAGTCGGGCCGGTGCCACTGACATTGGCATTCTCCTTGCAGCACATCTTAATAATTTAATGGCTATTAGCAGGGCCGCTGGGGGGGAGGGGGCGCAGGGGGAAGATTTATAGAGAGAATTCACTCCAGGTTGGGGTTTTGTCTTCCTCTGTTTTCCTGGCATTTATCATGCATGTTTTAATTTGGATCGGAGAGTTGCTACCATCTGGCCATTATCGCAAAGAAATATTCATTTTCGCTGAGTGACACAGGCTCCATTCATCACAGAGCACGCTGATTGCCCCGCGAGTGTGGGGCTGTGCTTTCTCCTTCATTTGAAATGAACCTTGAGCTATGAGCAGGTCCAATGTGCCCAGAGCAGAGACATGGGGCAGGCAGCCGCCACTGCCCGGGAGCACCCCAGGGGACTGCCAGGCTTGGGGGAGGGGCGAGCCCCTCCTGCTGTCGAAGGCTCCCACCTCCCCTCACCCCTCCTGGAGAGGCCTTGGTGGCCTCCTCAACGCCCCCCCCC
>VBSM01003157.1:23573779-23621226 GCA_008086735.1 Cheirogaleus medius | reverse complement strand
CCCCTCCACCACCACCCCTTGTCGCGCTTCACTGGCTCCCACCGGGAACCCCAATTCCTGCAGTAGCCAATCAGGACCACCACCTGCCCCTTCTGGAGACCACCAGCCCCCACCTGTGCCCCACCACCACTTACCAAGCCTGACTCTGTCCTCCCTTTTCGGCAATGCCCAACCACTGTGCCACCCAGCCCCTTTGCCCCAGGGACTGGCAGGGCCCTGCGGAAGGGAGGCCACTGCCAAGTGGGTGCTCTTCCCCTACTTCTCCCAAGGAGGCCCGCAGTGACAGGGCAGTGAGGGCGGGGTGATGCCAGAGACACCATCCCCAGGCTGGCTTCTCCACTCCTCACCTGACCGATGGGCACAGAAACCTGAGAGAGAATGGGCCTCTCCCCAGCTGGACTGGCAGTGACCACAGCTTGAGAGACACCCAAGCCTCAGCTTATTTCTTTGTTCTGGGCTCCTTGTTCTTCATTCTTTTGTGGGTTTGTCCTTCTGCTCATGCCCCACACATCTCCTACATGAAGTCCTCCCGGGTTACTACCATCACCCCCATGGGCCCCTCTGGCTCTTCTTACAATCCCAGTGGCACCCCTTTCGTACTGCCCTCTGTTGACTGTCTTTTCCACCCACAACCTGGGAGCCTGCCTTCTCATGGAACCCCCGAGGCCTGGCCAGCATCTTCCAGCCCTTCTAGAATATTCTGGATCTGATTAATAGTAGGCACTCATGCACGTTTTCAGTGCGTTTCTTCAGCAAGCTTATGTGGAGTGTCTGTGTGGGCGAGGCTTCCTGCACAAAACCAATGCGCTCACTGAGAGGGAAAGAGTGGGCCAAGGGCAGGCAGGTTTGTTTGCTGAGGATATAGGATAGAAAATGTTGAAGTTCAAGTAAGTAGCCAGTGTGGTCATGGCCTCAACCAGTTCAAAACAATGCGGACCACAATCCCGCGTCAAGACGTGCAGAGATGCAGCCTCCTTGTGAGCTCAGCCCCCTGATCAGGAAGCAGCAGGAACAGGTGGCTGTGGGGCTGGGACTGGGGAGCATTTCTCCTAAGGGCCTGCCCCCGGGGAGTTGACCCCAGAATGACAGTGTCTGGCAGCAGCAAGAGGGAAAGACTTGGAGGGGCAGGTGGGGGGGATGTCCTGTCACGCAAGCAGCCAGACCTGCCAGACTCTGCCCCACCAGAGGGTGCTGTGAGTCCCCAAAAGCCTGCGTGGCCAGCCTGGGAGAGACTCTAGTGGACCCTTGCATGCCAGGCCCAAATTTAACCATGCAGTTCCCTGTTCCCGGGGACTCGGGGAACCAGTGGCCACCCTGCCTCTGGCTTTAAAGGGAGTATGTATTGCACCCCCTTTTACCTCCCCACCCCCACCCCGACCCCTGCTCCGAGGGCTCCAGCAGACCCGGGCTCCCGCTGCCTCCCATTTGGTCTGATATTACTGTGGGACGCCGCCTTTTGCTAAGAGCCCCACCATTATAACATAATTACTGCTGAAAATGACCTTTAAAATATACTTTAAATTCAAAATGTCTTTAAACCCTTCACTGAGCACCATTTTTCAATTTCAACGACTGTTTTCCTTTTTGGGGGGAAGTGAGGGGTGGGGAGAGGAGGAAGGAGCCTTCTCACAAGGACTCAAATGTTAATCTCTCCCTGTTGCTGGGGGAGCTTTTCGGGGAGCCCGGCAGGGGGTAAGGAGCACAGCCAAATGGGAGCAGGGCCTGGCTCTTCCGCAGAGCACTCAGCATGTGGGGGCCCTGGGCTTTTCCCCCCTCCACCCGGCCTCTGCCCCCCGCCTCCAGCCTAAGCACCCCTCAGTCCTGGGGGCTCGAATAAGAGGTGGCGGCAACAGGGGAGCCCTTGTGCCTGTTCCTTCCTCCCTCCTCCACCAGCTTTGCTTCCTTGTTCCTTCTTCCTCCTTACAGTCCAGTCCCCTGACTGCTCAGCGCCCTCCAGGGGCCTCCAGTTCCCACAGGATGGAGCCCCCTCCCCACTCTCCTCTCCGCACCTCCAGCTGTGCCCTGGCCCGTGCTGCCTGCCGCTCTGAGCACTCTGAAGGAGAGACGGGCAGGGAGCTTTCGGTGGAGGAGGGTCTGACCTGCAGGACACACCGCACACCACTGATTTGCTTTAGGCCCACGTTCTCTACCCCCACAGCCCCCAGGAACTGCTCTGCCTCCCACCCGGAAGCCTGCCCAGGCCTCTGTCCTCACTCCCCTGCACCTCCAGGAAACCTGTTGCCCTGTGTCCGCCCGGCAGCTTCAGACGTGGGTGGATTCGCATCCTCCCTTTGTGCAGCTGTCTCTGCACCAAAGGGGCTCCCGGGGGCTGTGAACCTGTCGCTGGGTGACGATGGGGCCACGATGGAGGGGCACCTGCCGCAGCCGTGCGGGCACAGGGGCAGCGTGAAGCCTTTGGGCCCCTCGGGGGAAGTACTTCAGAAGGTGCCGGTACTGACAGAAGCCCCCTCTCCCCACCACTGGGACTCGGCCACCTGCAGCAGCAGAGCACAGGAGAAGGGGGAGGTAGAGGCTCGGGGCAGGTAACTCCATCCACCCCCTCCGGGGAGGGGTAGCCACTGGGCATCAGACGTTCTTCCAGTGTATTCTTGGGACTTTTACTAAAATGGCCCAAATTCCCACGAGCATCCGCCTTGTTCTCTGTGAGTGTCAAAATACACTCCAAAGCCAACCAAGATCATATGAGTGCCGCCAACCCTTTGGATCCCCAGAGTTTTCAGATGGCCCAGAGTGCCGGATAACCCCAGGCCCAGAGCAAGCAGGAGGCAGGAGGTCTGGACAGTGGTGGGGAGGACAGTAGAGCCGGAAGAAGGTGGGAGGGGGACGGCACGCACACCAGAGAGATCTGCGTGATCCATGATGTATAGGAACACGAGAACATATTGCTTCCCATACCGCGTCATAAATATATTTGATAACATCAATTAAGTGCCGGTGACTTAAATCATTTATGATAGTGATACGGCCATTCAATGAGCCATTAGCACAATGAGGCCTTCTGGCCCCTTAAAGGAGGTACCGTCACACCTTCTGGCTCTTAGCAGGGTCCAACAGACAGCGGCGGCTCAGCAGCTGGGTCTGGGCTCTGGGCTCGTGGACGGCGAGGAGGGCAGCCCGGAGCAGGGGCGCCCCCAGCCCCTCCTTGCCTGAGGCAGTCCCCAGTGCAATCAGATGGAGAGGGACGCCTGTCCTCAGGGCTGTGGGGGGCTTTCTGCTGTGGGGGCGCTACTTCTGGGGCGGTGGGGGGCAGCGTCTTTGCCTGGGAATGCTGTGCTGGGCACCGGTCACCACGGGGAACCGTGCCCCTGGCTCTGCCTTCCTGTGTGTCACGTCTGGTGGCAAATAGAGATGAGGAACCAGGCAGGGACAGGGACTGTGGGAGCACCTGTGGTGGCCCCTCACTCTGGCCAGGTGACAGGACCCCCAGGGATCACAGGGGTCACACTGACACCCTCTCCAGCCCTCACCTCCCACGTCACTCGGCCAGGCGTGGTGACTTTGCCCCCACAGTCTCACTCATCGTCCGGCTTCGCTCCATCCCCACCATTGGGAGCCTCTTCTGTCTCTTGGACAACAACTGTCCCCCCTTCTGTCTGCCTCCAGGTGTCCCCACACTGCATTCTCCACACAGCGGCCCTATCAGAGACTTCTGTCACCCTCACGCAGATGGATAGCCAAGGCCCAACCTCCCCCAGCCCTGCTGCTTCACGACTCCCTCCGTCCCTTGCTCCAGCCCCCAGCAGCATGGCTGTTCCGCCAACATCCCTGCTCCGGCCTTTGCACTAGCTGTTCCCTCTGCCAGGTGTCTCTCCCAGACGCCACTTCTGCTCACCATGTCTCGACTCCTGCACCCTCTCACCGGGCTGTGCTGACTGCCAGCCTAACGCAGCCCCTGCTCCTCCACCTGCCCTCCTCCACCTAACACACACCCCTCCCTGATGTTGTCTTGTTCATCGTCCACCTCTCCCCGCTTAAAGACGAGCCCCATGCAGGCAGGGCCTCTCTTTGCTCCTCTCTAAGTCTCAGCACCTCGCACAGTGTAGGGGCCAGAGCAGGGGCTCAGGAAATGAATGGCTGAAGGCCCAGGACAGGGACCACATGGGCAGTGTCGGGAGAAAGTGCCGGAGCACGGCATCTAATGCAACGAGCCATCAGTAAATATCTACAATGGCAGGGTTACATGTACCAGGCTCCAGGTCAGGTGTCAGAGTCAGAAGTGAAGGGGAAGGCTCCTCCTTTAAGGAACCTTGAGGAGCACGGGATTGAGGACTCAGGCTCAGGTCTGCCTCGTGGGCTGGGAAGCTGGGAAGGCCTCCTGGTGAAGGCAGAGCTTGCAGTGGATCCAGGTGGTGGAAGACTGTGAGCTCTGAGCTGCAGGCCTGGGGACAGCCTGACCAAGTCCCAGAATCAGGGAGGACAGGTCCAGGAAGCTGTTTCAGAGAAGCAGAGATGGGGGTGGGGACAGCCAGGCTGGCAGGACAGAGTGGGAGGTGGGAAGGCACAGGAGCACAGGGCAGGGAATGTGACTCACTCGGCCTGGCCAGCTTCCAGAAAACTCTGTGCAATCAACCAGAGAAACACATTTGAGAAAACAGAATTGTGAGAGTAACTTTGAGGCCTCAGTTGCCATGGGAACATATCTGTAAATACTTAACCGCAAACATTAAGTGACACGCAGGGAGGGGCGAGGCAGCAGCTCCCACTGCGGGAGGCAGCCCAGTCCACGTGCCTGCTCCCCCTCTCCCCGACATCAGCACAGCTCCTCCCGGCTCGCCTTCCTCTCTCCCAGGGGCTCAGGCTCCCTCCGTGTCCCTCAGAGCATGACACTGTGAGTGGGGGCCTCCAAGTGGTCCGAGGCTCCCTCCCACCCCAGTTCTTCCGCCTGGTCCCTGGTCCCCACACCAGGCCCCTGGGACCCCCACTCCCATGAGCATCCCAGCCTGGAGGGGACTAGGCGCTGGACCATTCCCTCTCCCACGCCTCACTTCCAGGGGGCGGGCACAGTCAAACAACATATAAATCAAGAAAATCTTTGCAACAAGTGGGTTTAAGAGACCCAAATGTTCTGCCTTCAGGAACTACCGCCTAGCTCGCTGGTTCAGGCCAGCCTCCGAGAAGCCTCTTGTGGTCCACTCTGCTGAGGGCCGTCCCCCATGGCTCGGTGACTGGCTGGGGACCTGGAAGGAAACTCAGCCAGGAGCCCTCTCTGCCTGGCCTGGCTCTGGACTGTCCACTCTGGTCCTGCCTAGACGTTCTTGGCCTTTCTTGGCCACAGACCCCTTTGGGAAACTGAGGAAGCTTCTCATTCGTCCATTTAATCCTTCCACAAAAGGTCAGAGAGCACAGCTGTCTGCCAGGTCCTGTGCCAAGGGCTGGGCACCCCCTGCCCTCCTGGGACTTACAAGTTGGGAGGGGAGGCAGGCAGAAAGCAAGAACCCCAGTGGGAAGCAATGACTGCAGCACTGGCCAGTGTTCCAGGTCGGGACAGGGCCCCGAGTGGCTGGAGTGCAGCCTCCAGTGAGGGCAGAGGAGCAGCACAGAGGAATATAGGGCAGATCCCATCGGCTCTTGCAGACCATTTTAAAGCCTGGATTTTATTCAGAGTGGAACAGAGAGCCACCAGGGGCTGGAGCAGAGCAGTGACATTTGCTGTCTCACTCCGGCTGCTATGGGGAGACAGACGGCTGAGGGCGAGGTAGACGCAGGGGACAGTCAGGAGGGCACTGCAGGGTCACAGGAGAGATAGATGTGGCTGGGACCAGGGTGGGGGCTGTCATGGTGAGAAGCTACAGTCCTCCTCCCTGGAAGATGAACATGTGCAGGTCCTTGGCTATTTCATGCAAACTCTCAAGATGCTTCTGAGCCCCAAGGCTCAGCTTGTCACTGACCTTCTCTTGTGGCCTGAGTTGGCCTCAGCTCCACAAATGGGCTAAGGATTTGAGGTGTCTGCTAGAGTTAGGGGAGAGCCCAGCAGGCTGGAGACTGAACCCAGGGACACAAGACAGCTGACGGTAGAGCCATGCACTGTGGGTGGCCATACCTCTGGCCAAGGGCCTCCTGCCTCCCAAACACCCGGCGGGCTCTGCCGAGAGCCTGGAGAAGGTGGCCGCTGCTCGATGGGCAGAGGGCTCAGGGCCCGGCATCTGGGCCAGGGATGGCCCAGGCACCATGGGTGAATCTCACAGAGTACATGGGTGACAGGAGCCAGGAACACACAAACAGAGCAACGTGTGAAGTTTTAGAACATGCAAAACCAAGCGATGGTGGAGAAAGTTCAGAGTACTGGGTCCTTTGAGGAGGTCGGGACGCTGCCTGGAAGGCTCATGAAGGAACTTTCTGGGGAGATGGAAACATTCTCTGTCTTCACAGGGGTGTGCGTGTCCCCGTTTGTCAAAACTTATTAAATTATACACTGAAGATTTATGCATCTCACTGTTCATAAATTTCATCTTAAAAAAATAGACATAAGGATGGTGTGTCCCAGACAGAACTAGGAGGAGTCAGCTGCCTAAGCGGACCCCCTCCATGGGGAATTTGGGGAGCACGGTCCCTCACCCTGTCACCCTCTAAGGCAGCTGCTGCGGGAGGAACGTGCTCTGATAATGGAATGCATGTTGAAGCATCAGAGGTTGACTACTCAGATAAAGTGATTTTGCATTTGAAAAGAGAATTCTGCAGACAGCAATGCTTACCCCGAAGAGATGGGGCTCCAATAGTGGGATTCCGGACCCCTTGGCAGAGGGCAAGTAGTGGCCTCCCGGTGCCCCTGCCACACATTGCACCTCACAGACATCTGCTCCTGAACATCCCTGAACATCCCGGGCAAGAGAAAGGAGAGGGAGGGAAAGAAACCTTATACTTCCCCCACCCCTTCCAGCACCTCTCCACCAGCCTCGAGCACCCCCACTGGCTGCCTCGCCTTTGATCTCTCTGCTCCCCGCTCCCCGCTTGTCCCCCTTTCTGAAGATATCTCCCTAATTGATGTCTGGTTGCAGGCCTGAGTGCTTGCAGAGGCTGGTCTCAGTCCCCTGTATTTCTCACCTGGCCCTGATGAGTGGGTGGGCAAAGGCTGGAGGGGAGATTTTGCTCCCAGATTTGGCCCTTGGGGGTGGGGTTTCCTCCCACTGCTCTCTCCAACGCTGTTCACTGCCGACCTCCCAGCCCCAGAACAGTCTCCTTTAGAAGGCAGGAGGACGCAGGGTCCGCAGGGTGACACTGGACCGTGGGTGGGGCAGAGCCAGGGGCTGTCCCCTAGGTGGGGCGTGAGTGTGGGCTGGAGCAGCAGGTGGGGCTGTTAGGCCTTCAAGATGAGGGACTTGCCATCAGCAGGTGGAGGGTGACAGAATGAAACCAGGGTGCCCCTAAGCCCCAAGGTACCAGGACAGGGCCAGAGTTGTCTGTGGAGAGACCCTAGGGAGCAGGGCTCTCAGGGCACCCCCTCCTGGAGGAAGGGAAGTCACAACTGGGAGAAATGCCTCCCCCCTGCCTTCAAACCGCAGCCCCAGAGATAGGAAGAGGCCTGCTGTTCACCTCCGAGGCCCAGAAAGACGGACAGTGTATTGGATGTCTTCCTGCTTGAGACCCACCAGTTACATTTGCTTGGAAAGCAAACTGTACACTGATGTCTGGGAGAAAACAGTGGAGTTTAACTTCTGTGTTTCTTCCATCTCCAGCAAAGAGACCATCCTGGTCTTCAGGATGGGCAATGTAGATAAGCATTATAAAGAGAAAACAAATACCCAAAAAAGGCAAGGAGAGCAAATCTCGCCCTGTAAATTAGGTTGTCTCTCCAGGCTGAGAAAACTCTGAGCCATGGCCGTGGGTGGACAAGAGAAACAGACACACTAGCTCAGAGCTGCTGGGGTCACCCTTGGGGCACTGTGGAGCCCAGAAATGGATAAACGTTTACTTTTTTGTTTAAAAGGTAAAGATGCTGGATTCCAAAAATTGGCAGTCTGGTAACTCTGAAGACAACTTTTGGTAAAGTTCTAGAATAGATTTGTCAAACTGGTGGCTGGAGAGCACCTGGGGAAATGATGGTGACTTAGAGACCACTTTGGTTCACTGAGAGGGAGCCAGGGCAGGGAAGTGGGTGTCTGTTTCGATAATTGGGTGCCTGTGCACACATAGAGGGACAGGGCCTCACCTGGCACCCTGTCACCTACTGGGGGCAGATGGCAAAGTTGCCCAGTAACTCAGAGCTGGGTGGGCAGGAAGAGGTCCCTGCTGACATCCATGCCGTGGCCTTTGTCTCTGTCCCCTCCTGTTGAAGGTTTTATCAAGGACTTCGCAGGGGTGGGGGGTATTGAAGCTGATTGTAAAATGTGCTGATGACACGAGACTGGCCTGGAGGATGAGATGCTGGGGAATATGTTCAAAATCTTCCCCGTGAAGTTCTCACTCCAGACGCAGGACCGTGGCGGGCCTGCCTGTCCCCGCCCTCCACCCCAGCCGCAGTGGAAGAGCAGAGATTCAACAGCTTCCCTCCTAAAGCCCCAGAGCCTGCACCCCTGCCAGGCAGTTTTCTGGAAACCTTGTAAAATTGTGTATCCGGGAGTTCTTTGTTGGCAGGTCGGTTGGTTGGCTGGTTCCTGTGATTGCCCCCTCCCCGGCCCCCACATGTTTTCCATGGCAGGAGACAAGACCCCTTTGGAGTCCTAGGCTTCTTCGAGAATCTGACAGCAGCTGCGAACTCTCTCTCCAGGAGACATGCCCATCGATAGGAAATGGTGCTAACTCCTGGGCGTCCACAGTCCCCTCAAGCACATCAGATAACCTTTTAGGAACCACGTATTTCCCATAGCTGGCCCCTGCCGGCAGCCCACCTGGTGCATTGCACCTTGATCTGGTCCTTCCTTCCTGGGGGAGCAAGCGCAGTGGTCACACAGCCCTTACTGCTATAGTGGGCTGAATAATTCCCCCCCACAAGGTCATGTACACCTAAAACCGGTGTGTAGGACCTTATCTGGAAATAGGGCCTTTGTAGATGTAATCAAGTTAAGGTGAGGTCGTATTGGATTAAGGTGGGCTCTAAATCCAATATGACTGGTGGCCTTAGAAGAAGGAAATTTGGATACGGAGACACAGAACGTACAGAGAAAATGCCATATGATGATGGAAACAGAGATTAGAATGATAAAAAAGCCAAGAATTGCTGCACACACCTGAAGCTAGGACGAGGTGAGAAAGGATCCTCCCCTGGAGCCTCTAGAGAGGACGTGGCCCTGCTGACACCTTGATTCCTGACTTCCAGCCTCCAGAACCTCGAGAGAATAGATTTTCATGCTTTAAGACATCCGGTTTGTGGTGCTGCGTTATTAGTCTTAGGAAACTAATACTGTGCCTGGAGGAACAGGGGGCAGAGGACACAGGTCCCCGAGGGGTCCCCACAAGCCCAGTGGGCCTGTGGCTGGGCCTCCACCTCCTCGCTCACCCCAAACACCCTTTGTGGGGTCCTGTTGGTCCTCATGTCCACCCGAGCCGCTGCCACCAGGCAGCCCCTGAGTCGTGCCAGTGGGAGGGTCACAGGCCACTCAAAGAGAAGTTAGAAATCCCAGCACATCCATCTTAATAAGTTTTATTACAGCCTGACAGCTTAGACTAATGACTAATTTGCTGTATAAAATACCAGCAGTATATTTTTTATTTTGTTAATTAATTATCTCAAACAAAGTTGAAATTTATAAAAGTGTCCAGAAACGGTGTGCATGGTAAAATCGCCTTGCAGCAGGAGATGAAATTATTACTAACGCAGGATCAAGTTATTACTGTATTGACTCAGTTACTTTATGACTTTGTAATGGATTTCTTCATTATTTCCTCAGGATTGTGGCATTCTGATTGCATTCAAGTCTGTTAATCTATGCAAATATCATTAGGGCACCACTAATAACCACAGTGACGTTCCTCCATTCCAGGGGATATGCTAAGTACTTGGCCTGCGTGGGTCACTTCCGGCGGCAGGGACGAAGGCCGGGCAGGAGATAGTTCTCCTGGAAGCCCCTCCCAGCACAGCGCCTCCTGAGGAGGCAGAATGCTCGGGCACTTCTGTGGGGTGGTTTGAGGGTCCCAGGAAGGTCTACTTACCCCTCCCCCTCATCAGAGGGCCTGATGTGTCACCATAAATCTCCATCCCTTTGGATGAAGGCTTTGGAGGGCCTTGTTAAAACGCACCTGTGCTAGAAAGCAAAGCTCACGGCCTCGGTATCCACCGTTAGTGCTGCGGAACCAACATGGCGCTCAGTGGGAATGTCTTAGTCTGTTCAGGCTGCAGTAACAAAAGCACCATGAACTGGGTAGCTTATCAACAACATAGATATATTTCCTGTAGTCCTAGAGGCTGGGAAGTCCAAGGCCAGGTATCTAGTGAGGGCCATTTTCTCATCTTCTCACTGTAACCTCACAGTTGGTGGAAAAGGGGCAGGCAAGCTCCCTCGGGCCTCTCTGACAAAGGCATTGTCACAATCCCATTCACAAGGGCCTCGCCTCTTAACACCATGACCTTTTGGGTTAGAATTGCAACATGTGAATTGTGGGAGGACACACACATTGAGGCCACAGCAGGGAGCATGAGACTTTGCTGTGTTGGGACAACAGACTGGTCAGTTCTATGATGTTACAGAGAAGGCTAAATCTGATTATGGATGCTGTCAGGGTAGAGTTGGCCAAAATCAGACGATCTAGGACACCTGTGGACCCTGAAGACCTGGGAGGGATGTCCCCAGTGTAGTGGGGCAGAGGAGGTTGATGAGTGGAGGGAACCACCCAGCGAGCAGCAGCCACTTACCAAAGGGATTCTAAATGCCCATGGTCTCACTGCCCAGGCCCTCAGGTCAGCCTGGTGCTGTGGGCCGAAGTACCCATCCTCTAGCTGGGGTGCAACCAGGCCCAGTCCCCTGCCCCCATCACAGAGATGGTCACAGCCGATGGGAAACTAAATTCAAGCCCCTAGCCACTAAATCCAAGGTGCTTTCCCATTTTATCTTTGTTGAAGGTAGACCCTGACCATGCCTCAGTGTGGGCAGAAAGATGTGTGTGGGTCCAGGCTCCCTTCCCAAGCTTGAGCTCTCTCAGACTAAACCCACGCCTTCGTACGTGGGTCACTGTCACTATTCGTTCACACAGTGCTCATCGAGCCTGTGCTGTGTGGCAGGCACTGGGCCAGGCCCTCTCCCAGTCACGAGAAGACGGAGCTCCTGTCTGCACAGCAACAGAGCTGCTGACTCACGGTCAGTAACTGAAACCTGTCGCAGCCCTCAGTCGCTCGCACTTTCCTGGTTATTATTATCTCGGCTGCATCAAAGGATGAGCTGGAGGGTTAGGCTCAGAGCAGGGCAGAAACCAGGCATCTCTCAGTTTGCAGATACCAAGGCTAGAGAGGAGTTTGCTAACAACAGGTCCAGGTTCAGGATGGTCTGCCCTGCCCCAACCACACCACGATCCTCATCCTCCCCTCGGATGGGTGATGTGTGGTCTTGGAGGTGAGATGGGCCAGGCTGGGGAGTCCACTGGAGCACTTTCTCCTCCCCAGCTCTCACTGCCCTCCCGGGGCAGCATTCCCAGACTTTTCAAGGTTAAGGAGCCATTTTTAACATAAAGAATTCATCAGTGTCCCCCCTCCCCCTTGATAGATGTTTTACTTTGAGTATCCACTGTTTGAGAGAATGAAAAATGACAAAAAGCTACCTTGAATTCAGCAGTGCTTTTAAAGGGAATTGTGTTTTTAAAATCATAACAGCATCTATATGCATTTGAAAAATAGTCACATATTACTTATAAATGAAGCATTTCTGATGCAGTCAGCAGGCAGAGCTTGAGGTGCCTGGGACCCACGTTCAGGGTCAGGTGGTGGCAGGGCTTGGGCTGTCCAACTGCTGCGCAGCACTGGGTGGAGAGGGTGGGGCTGGCCACCAAGGGTCAGCCTAGCCTGAGAGTCTGTCTTTCCCTCTCTCCTTCCTGTTCCTCTTCCTCCTAAGCCTGGGATGAGGTGTCTCCTTGCAGGAGTGCCATACCCCACGCCTCCCACTGCCCAGACATCCCTGTCCCTACCTTGAGTCCTGTTACTATTTCAGACACCAGGCTCCCCGTCACCTGCCATCCACCCCCTTCCAGCCCCACCCGCAGGCTGCCTCCTCCACGTGGTCTCCTCCATTCCCAGGCACTGCAAACCTAAAAGCTTATCAAGTCCTTTCCATCATAGAGGACACTTTCTGGCAAAATCAGTCGCGTCGAGATGACAAGAGCCACCACATTTCAAAAACTTCCCTGAAGAGGGCAATGTTGAGTCCACAGGCGTGGAACCCAAAAGACGGGATTCCAGGCACGTGTAATACTCTCTTCCCTCTTTCACACAGCAGGAAAGGCGGAGTGGCCGTCAGAGACACTTGGCTCCAGTCACACCTGAGCCTGTTCCTTAAGCTCTCTGGGCCTCAGTCAACTCATCTGTCAGATGGGACTATAATCACGTCCTATTGAAGCATGATAGTGAGAAGTAGACAGAATGGGTGAGGACGGCAAGTTGGCGCCAGGCCGAAAGTCAGGACATCCAAAGGGCAGCTGACACCAACCCCAAAAGTAGAGCTGCAGGGCATGGGAGGTGGGGGACTGGCTGGGGTGCACCAGGCAGCAAGCCAGGGCGTTCACCCACTTCAACCCCTCCAGACCACCTGCTCCACGCAGAGCGGCTCTGCAGTACTTGCCACCCCAGATGCCCCTTGGGACCTGCTCGTGGGAGGGTCACGTCTTGCTTTTCAAAACACAATTCTCCAGCTCCTCGAAAACAGGCACATGAGCTGAGTAAAGCCCTTTGCATTCTGCCCTCTGTGCTCCCATCCCCAGGTTTCCTTCCTTCTCCTCACCCCTCCCAACAAGGTGGGAGGCAGGGTGGCCTGTCCTCAGTGCCCTGCGACCTCAGCTGCGGTGGCATTCCACCCTGGCAAACTTTTCCTGCTGTACCACGTACGGCTCGCTCTGTCCGCCCCATCTCCTCTCGCCCCAGGACCCCCTGTCGTTCTCTACCTTCTGCCCAGGCCCTAATTTGGAAGCACCTTGACCAAAGGATCAAGTCTACTTCTTGTATCTCCTAACGAGTACCCTGCAGTCACCTGCTTGACTGCCTGGTGAATAATGGATGGGTCCGAGGCAGACCCAGAGCTGGAATGCAGGTTTCTGGGACATGGACCATCTCCTTTCTGCCACCCTGTAAACTGAACTTCATAGTGACCAAATACTGCTGACCTGAAGGCCTCAGGGGGCCCCCTTGAATGACAAGAACAGGCTCCTCTGCTGTTAGCAATGCCAGCCACATACCAAGCCAATTTGCTGCCACCCTTCAAGATAGTTTGTTCCCTTGAGAAAGCTGACACTGCCCTCACCATCTCATTAGTCATTAGAAATAATCATGTTTTGCAAATCGTGCAGCCCTTTCCGGCGCCCAGAGCCCTGTGCTCTCCCCAGCCCACCAGGGCCTTGTGACCACCCGTCTGGTGAGCAGGGCAGGGGCTGCCTTGTACATGGTAGATGAACGCTCAGGAGCCAGACCACCTGGGTTCAAACCCTGGCTCTGCTGCTTACTAGCTCTGGCACCCCCAGCAAGTTGTCACACCTCTCTGTGCCTCAGTTTCCTCATCTGTAGAATGGAGAGTAGCGGTACTGCCCTCACAAAATTAACGTGCTCTGAAGAGTGCTTGGCCCATGGTGAGTGCTCAGGATGAGCTGTGCTCTCTGAAGGCATGGTCCTGGACTGAGAATGAATGTGTGAATCTCTGCATACACCATGTGGGCCAACACCTGCCGTCTCAGTGCAGGGCTGAGTAGAGCCTGCCAAACTCTGAGAACCAACCTGTTTTGTGGACTGAAAGCCATGGTCTTGGCCTTCAAGGAGCATGCCCCTGTACCGGAGATGTCCTTCCCACAGGAAGGGAGGTCCTCATTGGGTACAGTGGAGGATGGAGGGTGACCTCAGCCTGCCTGTAGGCTCAGGGAGATGTCAAAGAGGCTTCAGGTGTTCATAGGAAACCAGCCCAGTTCCAACCTGTGTTAACCACAAACCCACTGGAAAACGTGGAGGTTCAAGGAGCCAAGTTGAAAGAGAAGATGGTTCAAGATAAGTCTGGAGCAGAGCAGGGTTCCTTGTTCTTCTGAGAGCCAGCACACCAACAGCTGTGGTGGCCAAGACTAGTTTTCTGACCATTTTCATTTAGACCCCGTTATCCAAAGTCCTCAGTCTTGGCCATTCATCCATCCATCCACATTTACCTACCACCATTTATGTGCCGTCCATCATAAATCTACCTGCTTTCTGCAATCGTTTTTCTCTCATCTGTGTATCTATCTATCATCTAACATTTAATCTGGATATCCAGCATCTATTAATTATGTCTACCATCCATCCGTCTCTGTGTCTACATGCAGTCCATTATCTGTCGTGAGTTAATACACCTGTACTGAAGCATGCGCCCTCTGCGTTCTGGGGGGTGGGCAGCAGTGATTTCAGGAGGGCTATGGTGGCTGGAACAAAGTGTGACAGGAAGGAGATTGGAGGGCTGATGAATAGGGCTGGCCTGGTGGATAGAGGAGGAAGAGGAGGGGGCGTGCTGGCCTAGAGGTTCCCCTCACCCCACTTCCCCAAATTAGGACAATATGTTTACAGGGTAACACCCATGAGGGATGGGATGGATGGCCAGGCTCAGGTGTCAGGGCATAGAAAGCAGGTGCTGCCGTCCCTCCCAGCTCCAACAGAGCCCAGAATCCTGACATCTGTAGGGCTGGACTCCTGCAGGCAGGTGGAGGAGCAGAGAGCTGTGCCCGAGGAGAGCCGCCATCCTGGAGAAAACCGGTTGCAGCCTCCCTGCCCTAGCTGCCTGTTGGCAGCACCTGAGCAGCTTCCAAAAACCAAAAACAAAAATATTGGTGCTTGGGCTCCACACCAATCACTCAAATTTTCATTGCAAGGGCCAGCCCTGGGCATCTGTGTTTTTAGAAGCTTCCAGGTGACTTCCATAGTGGCTGGGGCTGTGGACCCCCATCTTACAAGATCCAAGATGCCTGCTATTAATCTCTGAAGGGTCATCCTGAGGCAGCGGGGGTAGCCTTTGGTGCCCCAGGGCAGGACTGGTGTCCCAGATTAAGATAATTTTCTTCTGGGCTGCCTCTGGGTCTTGCAGGGAGGCCCATGGGACCTCGGCCAGGTGATTAGGAAGCACCATCCCCACACTGGCTGGTCCTAAAGGAGGCTGGTCCAGGGCCTCTGAAGCCCACCCCCTACCCAGGATCACCAGAGGGCCTCAGCCCAGTGTGCAGGGTGGAGGGTGGGCTTGGCAGCTGTAGCCTCCAAGCCAGCCTCTCTCAACTCCAGTGTGACTCCTACTGTGTAGACAGTGAGAAGACTGAGGACTTGCAGCTCTCAGGGAGACGAGCAGCAAACTGCTGGACAGCTCCTCCATGGCCCCGAGCAAAGCAAAGCCCCACCCTTGACATATAAATGGGCCATGGGTCAGAGGGGCAGGAGGCCTGCCCAGCCCCCTGAACTGCATTCTGTGCTATCTCCAGTGGTGGCCAGGCACACATGGGAGACCCGTGACCACTCACCCTCTCTTGGAGGCTGTGCAAAGCTGGGCCACAGCTGGGGGGACCTGAGGCCCACGTGAGGGGCAGCCTTACCGCCGTGCAGCTCTGCCCTGCAGCTACCCAGCCCCTGAGCATGGTTAATAGAGACAAACCGCTCTAAGTGGGTCTTTTATTTCTTCCCCAGCATTTGAGGCCACCTGGAGTAGATTCTTTGTCCTGTCAATGAGATGTTTTGAGCACCATTCCTTCTCTCTCCTCTTCACCTCTCCCCTTCTTGCCCCTCCTGCTCTGTGGACCACCCTGCCCCACCCTCCCCTGCAGAAACCTGCCCCCCTTGCTGGAATAGAGCCCTGCTTTGTCTGTCTCCTTGAGCGCCGAGGACAAACTGGCCATAATTTATGCTCCCGCATGATATAAAGGAAAAAAAAAAGGCCCCATTATGCTATAAATTATCCCGTGATGGGTGAAATGCAGGAGAGTGTGCCAGACGCCAGCGGAAACCCCATTAGACAACAGGGTTCAGCTGCCGAGAAGTCCCCACAGAACTCCGGGGCCGTCTGTCGTGTGCCGTGCGCCTGGTAAGGATAATGTAGCAGATCAAATGTATAATCAGCTACCTGGAGAGACGGCTGCGCGCCACTGCCCCAGCGAAAGGTGACTTCTACACAGATCTACCTCAACGTCCCAGGCTCCTGACGAGAGGCCTGATGCGCACTCACAGTGTGAGGGTCCGACGGCCGGACGAGGAGGTGGCTTGCAAGGGGGGTGGGTCTGGCCTCCCAGACCCCTCACCTGTGCTCAAGCCCAGGGCCCAGCTCCTGCCCGACACAGGGCCCCCATGCCAGCCCTCGCCTCTCAGAGTGCAAGAGGTGAGGGGGAATGGACCATTGGTGGCTCCCTGGAGGGTAGCAACAGGCCCCCAAGTTGTAGTTTTGTGCCCCCAAACAGGCTGCAAGCCCCCTGAGGGTACAGAGCCACCCCAGCAGGCTCCCTTCTCAGAAACCACGCTTCTGCCAGAGTAGGCACCAGGGGCCAGGGAGGGACCTTGGGGGTGGAGGGGAGACTTCAGCTAGAGGTGATTCTGCCAGCAGGACAGACTTCCTGTGTGATGAGGAGGGAGGACTCTTTCAGCTGGAGCTGGGGGAAGAGAAGGTCTCGGGACGCACAGGGAAAGAGCTCCATCTCTTCGGGCACTCAGGGGACCTCAGGATGGCTGAGGTTTGGCAGAGCGGTGGGCTAGACTGGGGAGTGACTGGCCGGCTTAACCGGGGGCCTCTGGGCAGTAGGAACTGATATGAGCTGTCCCCTGGAGCTGGGCAGCTGGCTACGGACGTCTCACCCACTTACCCTTCCAGCCCTCGCAAAGCAATGTGGTTATTGGGCATTATGCCAGTAGTCTGTACGCAGATGGAGGGGTGGAGAGGAAAGAGAAAGCATGAGAACTCCAGGTAGCACCATCTTCCTCCAGGAAACAGGGTAACCCAAGAGCTCGAGGCCAGGTTCAGACCGCCTGGGTGTGAGTCCTGGCTGTGCCAGGGACTGGGCATGAATTCTTAGGAAAGATACTTAACTTCTCTGTGCCTCAGTTTCCTCATCTGTACAGTGGGAACAATAAAATACCTGCTATACTTGAAAAGAGCTCATCTCTGTCTGGATCATAGCAACTGCTGGATAAATGAGAACCATTATGAGTCCTACTATTATTGCTGTGCTAGCCACCCCTGGAGTGCAGGGGTCAGAGCTGCAGCCACGGGCAGGGCACCGCAGAGCCCTGGGGAGGGAGATGGTGGTGACTGCACTGAGTGGTGCTGGCTGATGGTGTAGACGCTCTGTGTTGTGACGATGTGGAAGTTGGGTCCCGCAGGCTCTTGTCATGTAGGGACTGGGTGGAAGGAGACTGGGTGGGCCTGGGGGTCCAACTGGGCCACAGAAGAACCCACGGGTGCTGTGAATTAGAAAGCTAGACTGAACCAAGGGAGGTCATGGTGGGCAGTGCAGGTGGCACAGGTGAAGAGAATGGACCAGGGTCTAGGCCAGGCCAAGCTTCCAGTGGTCAGAGGTGAGGTCGGAGGTGAGGGTCCAGGCCTTGAGTGTTGGAGGAGGTGCTTAGATCAGGGTGGGTGGGAGAAGAAGGAGGGGAAGGTGTGTGTGTGTGTGTGTGTGTGTGTGATTGCCTATCCCTCATCCCACGTGCCCTTTCACACTCCCTGCTGTTCTCTGCCCTGGGGAGCCTGCCCCCTGCCTCTCCCACCAGGCAAACACTGCTCAGGGATCCTTAAGGGTCCACCTCAAGCCTTTTAGAGCCCTCTCAGCCATCCATCCCACAGGGCCCATCACTCAAGACACTGTGACCAGTGCCCACTCCCCTGCACAGGACACTCATTTCCTACCTTCCGAGGGTTCCCGGAGCTCAGTGCCCCTTGCCCTGCACCCATCGCCACGCCATGCCCATAGTCACCCCACCCCAATACTTGCCAAGCACATGGGTTCATTTATTCATGGCAACAGATCTTTCTTGAGCATCTACCTGCCGTCTCCTTTAGGCATTTGACATGCAGCAATGAATGGAGCAGAGGAGGATGTCTCACTCATGGAGGAGAGGTTGGGGGGCAGTGGAGTATGGGGAGTCTTGTAGCCACTGGCAGACTTGGGCTTGTTCTCAGAGGGATAGGAGCTCTGTGTGGTTTCCGCAGGGGAGAGACAGGATCTGCCCCAGATTTTACCTCTGACTGCTGTGTGGAGAGTGCAGAGCAGGGGTGTGGGTGGATGTCAGTATTGGGATGCAGTGAGGAGGTGACTGTCGTGCCTGGGTGGCTGCAACAGAGAGGGAAAGGAGGAGGGATGTCTGGAAGGCAGAGCTGGTTGAAGGAATGCAAGTGGGGGACTGGATGGGCTCTCCAGCCTCCTGCTGCCTCTACCCCAACATCAAACAGCTCCAGTCCCAGGGGAGCCGAGCAGATCAAGGTCTGGCACTGTCTCCTGGTGGGGTAACAGAGCTGGGTGAGGGTTTTCATTTGCATCCCATTGCAGCCCTCCCCAAAACACACACACACACACAGGTCCTGAGCCGGCAGACTTTGATCTGGTTTGATGCTCCTACGGCCTCCTTCCCAAGCAGGAAGGCTTTGTCCCTAAAGGCAGCTCCCAGCCCAGCTGCATCTCTGGCTCTGGCACAGTGTGGTAGGGGTGGGGGGACTCCATGCTGAGAGTCCTCCTGAGGCTGGCCTGTCACCCATGTCCCAGGTGAGGGGACTGGTTCTCGAGAGGATGGCCATGGCTGCAGAGGGATCTAAACCCAGGTGTAGACAGCGATGCTGGGATCTGCCTGCTCTGACCTGGCAGTGGGCAGCTGCTGGGTTCTCAGGCTCCATGGATGGAGGAGCAGAACCCTGCCCCTGTCCACCGCCTCTCCACTTGGAAGGCAGGTCTGACGCTGCATGCTGCCCTCCTGGGGCAGTGCAGTGGCTCTAGGGCTGGCCAGGAGGAAGCAAAAAATACCTCTGGATTTAGGGGTGGGGGGATTAGGCAACCTTGAAAATTGCACAGATGTATATTCATAGGAATCAGTTTGACTCCTACTTGCCCCATAGAAGCCAAGGATGCTTGACCAGTCTGCATTGGGAGCACTTATGGAAATAGCATATAGAGATGGTCACCGTGGCTGTAGGGGACATGTCTCTTGTTCTGACTCAATCCAGGTGGACCTCTTGGAGGGGGCTGGGGAGCCCCAGCCCAGACCATCTCAGTGGTCCCTGAAATGCAGCTGGCTTCGTAGGCTGGCCTGGGCTAGCAAGACTTTGCTCCGTTGAATGTCCCTGGGGGTCAGTCCTCTCTACACCCTCAGGGGTGGGATGGGCATTGACATCCGCCAGGTGGCGTCCTATGGGTGGGCAGTAGTAATGGCTGTAACAGTCACAACAACTGGTGATTACCGAGCATTCACTCTGTGCCAGGCTGTGCTGAAAACCTCCTGCATCTCAACTTATTTAATCCTCACCCAGATCCGCCCAGGGGGGGTATAAGCCTTGCCTAGACAAAAAGTGGTGGAACCAGGATTTACTTACCCTGCATTAAGTAAACAGCCTAAGAGACCCCCAAGGACCCTGCAAAGGACAGCCCCCAGGGCTCCAGGCTCTGCCTAGCAGCTGAGGGGCAGGTTCATGGGGGCATCCGGTCTCTGGGCTCTTGCCTGGTCCCTGTCCACTCCCAGGACCAAAAGCTCCATCTTCATGAATGTGTGGCATTTCCTCCCCACCTGCAAACTGCCGCCCTTGAGTGTCCAGATCTCCCAGCAGCACCTCTGCCCGCCCCGCCCCCGCCGCAGACCTCACAGCTGTGGATTCCCCACCGTGGCCTTGGCCCCAGGGTTCTCCCCAGTCAGGCCCTCCAACCCTCCCTCGGCAGCTGGAGGCAAGAGCATAGTAAAAGTCTATTGTGGTAATAAAAGGCATTAACCATCTGAACACTCGCCCGCAGTGCCCCCGCAGCCGTCTATCCTTAAGCAAGAAATATTGTTTAATGCCGATGGTAATGAGCGAATCAAATTTTGAAAATTAAGCCAGAATTTGAGCATTAGCACCAGGATGCTGGCATTTGGCAAGTCAAGTGGCACTGCTGTCACCCGCCTCCTCCCCCTCCCAGGCCCACTCACCCTGCATGGCCAGCAAGATGCTCCCCTGTGGCGGAGATGGGGCGGTAGCCAAGGCACAGTCCTGCAGTGTCCCTCTTAGGAGCTGCCACTACAGGTGCATTGCATCTCTGGTTTGGGGGCTCTCCTTTTAAAGTGCAAATCCTTCCAGCCTGAGCCTCCTTCTGCTCGACGCCCTGAGGTGAACGTGTGCAGGAGTCTCTGTGTCCCTCGCAGAGGGATGGATGTGAGGAAGCAGGAGATTCTGGCAACCAGACCCCACTGACTTTTCCAAGCACCTATGGCTTCCCAGGGAGTGTCACCCAGTGCTTTTCATAGGTTGGGGAACCAAAGCTCAGCATTAGATCAGGGTTCTAGGAAAATAAAAACGATTACTGAGGCCAGAGGAAAGGGAAATGTATGTGCTACTAGAACAGAGAACAGGAAGGAGGCAGTAGGAAAAGCAAAGTCAAGCTTCCCCAGGGTCCCCTTCTTGCAAGCCCTGCTACAGTCTGGGACCACTTGGGGGCAGGCAAAAGGGGCCCTCCACCTCTCTGCCTTTGCTCAAATTCTGGTGTGGGCCTGGAGCTCCACGTCTGTCCCCTGCACATCAGAACTCCAGCCCACCTCCTCTGGAAGCCTTCAGGGTGTAGCCTCTCCCACTGCCGCATCTGGCCTCTTCCAGCCTGCAGCCCAGAGCTATTGGCCACCGGGCCTGTCCATTCTCTGTCTCACTGGGGGCTCCATGGTATACGCTCTGGGGCCCACAAACCAAAGGCTTAGGGTTCTCCAAGGATCTGAGAGCCATGGGCAACCCCCAACCCATTGAAAGAGGAGACCCAGAAGGGCTCCCAAACTCATCTCAGATCCTCTGTTTGGCCAAGTCCCAGGTGCATAGTAAGTGCTCAATGAATGCTTGCTGAAGGGGCAAACAGAGGGTAGACCCAAAGTATGTCAGGTTCTCTGGCCCAGCCCCTTCTGAGGTGGCTGTAAACACCTTTACCTGACACAGACCTGGGTATTCTTCCCATCCACGATTTTATCAGCTTCTCCCAGCCCCAGCTTCCGGTGGGGGTGGGGTGGTGAGTGTACCCTGCCCACTCCCCCATGGTGGTTGGACATCTGGGCACAGAGGGCTGAGCTGCTCTCTCTGGGTCCAGGCAGAGCTGGGACAAGCACCCACCTTCTGTTGCCCAGCCGTTCTAGGGAGCCACACTCCTGCTCCCCAGAACCCTAGGGGCTTCCTCTCACCGCAGACACAGACACATTTTAAAAGCACAGAAGGCAGCAGCGAGGGCTATGGGATGGAGAAGTCAAGAGAAGCCCAAGAGGCTGGGTCCAGTCAAGGGCCCAGCTATGGGCTTACTGTGAACCCCAGAGCTCCTTTTCTACCCCAGCTTCCCCATCTGAAAGAGTGTGGGCCCCTCAGTGTGACCTGGGGACCTGCCCAGCTCTGCCACTCTGTGGCCTTGTTCTCCCAGGGGCAGGCACATCAGTTCACTGTCTGGCAACCCTGCTGGCCTTTGTCTTGCTTGGGGACTTGTTTATTGTGGATGGCCTGTCTCTCTATCCGGATGCCAGCTCCAGCGAGTGGCATCGCCTGTCCCATTCACTGCCATAGAAGCAGCACTTGCACAGTGTCTGGCGCGGAGCAGGGCCTCAGCAAACACCCTTGAGTGACGGTGCACACTTGCTCTGCCCCTGGACCAGGAGAAGCCCGTGTGAAGACCCAAGGATGGGGAGGTACGGGTTATCGGCACCTCCTCCAGGTCTCTGGCATGGCCTGTGCCACCTGCCACCAATGTTTTCCTGTGCCAGGGACCAGGCTCAGCCCTGGGAGTGGGAAGGTGAGCATAACACGGTGCCCTGACCTGCGCTGGGCTCCCAATGCCAGACTCCTGCTGGTCACCACATCTCTGGGCCCCTAGAGCAAGGCGGCCCTCCAGGCCCAATCAGGGCAAGGTAAACCAAGGGGGAACAGCACGCCATTTCCTCTTCCCCCTGTATAGAGAAACCCAGGTAGTGGCAATCGCCATTGTCATTACTGCTTGCCAGGCTCTGTCCCTGCAGCACCTCTTGGAATCGTAACATCTACCACAAGAGGGCTTGAACATACCCATTTTATAGACCTATAAAACTGAGGCATGGAGCAGGAAAGCTGGGGTGTGAGCCAGTGGGCCTGGCCCAGAAGGAGGTCCCCTAGCAAACTCAGAGTACCTCCAGCCCCTGGTCTGAATGACAAGCCCCTGGTCTGAACGATCACTCACACAGTCACCACACCCACCAGGGAGTGAAGGGAGTACAAACTGAATGCGGGTGGGGATCCTAGAAACAAACATTTGAGTTGGGTCAGGTCAATCTAAAAATACCTGGAGAAAGTGAGTCCAGAGCCAGGTTTCTTTGGTTTCTTGCAGCCTTCCAGAAAGCTAAGGAGGGCTGTAATTTCCCTGGGGAAGTCAGATGGGCAGGAAGAGGGGGAATCTGGCCCCCTACACATTTAGAAAGACCCAGAGGAGAAGGGGACTCAGGCCTCCCACTGAGAACTGTGTACTAAAGGGAGAATGCAGGAGAAGGGAAGAAGAAATTAGCAAAAAAAAAACTGGCAAAGGGAAGTGGCTGGATAGAAAGGCACATGTGGATGAATTTTAATGCAATCAGAAAGCTGCCATAATGATAATAAAGGAATGCATTCAGACGTCAGGACAGGCCGTGCCTGGAAAAAAGAGTTTCAATTACTCCACCAAAGGAGTAAAAGCTCCCATTTCACTTCAAGTAAATTGTTGCTGCTCCCAGGAGTCAAACAAAAGGGCTCCCCCACATTTCCCTGGGTCTCTGTCCTCTTTCCACCATCTCTCTTCTCCCTGCCCTTCGCTTCTGACTCTTTTTTTCACATATCTCCTGCCATTTACATTCTTTATTTGGTAGAGTAGTCACAAGCCCTGCTGAGACTCGAGGGGAAGGAATATGACCCCAACTCTCAATGTGAGGAGTGGAAATCCCACTGACGTAAGAGCATGTTACGTGGGGGCTCCTTCTGCAGTCGTTCAGAAGCTGCTACAGGTCCACACAGCCCGATGTGCTCCCTGTCACCCAGAGCACGCAGCTGAGTGGGGTCAACAAGCCACTTATTGCAGGTGTGGGGCTGCAAAGGCACCTCCAGGAACAGGCTCCCCTAAATGCCCAGGGCTGAATTTTGCAGCATGAACAAATAGGAAGGGCCAGACCCAGGAGGGGTCACCTGATGGAGGTAAACACACGGGCAATACAAAGCAGCTGTGCCCGTGGGAATGGCACCGGCATGCACTCATTCGTTCTCGGTCCGTTCCATAACTGTAGCGAGAGTCTGCCGTGCGCCAGGCACAGCTGCTTCAGCACAGAGGCCTGGTCTCTTTCCCCAGGGAGGCGAGCTACACAGAAACCAACTACACCCACAAAGCAGTAAATACTCGTCCTTTGAAATTCCAGCTCTAGGGATGGGATCTGCTGCAGAGAATAAAGGAGAGTGGAAGGAGGGGCACTGGCGAGGAAGCACTATTTAAACTGAGCCCTAGAAGAGAAGGATTGAGCCTGTGACCAGTACTCTGCAGGCAGAGAGAACAGCATATGCAAAGGCCCCTGGGCAGACTTGCCAGTTGTGATTGATTTGGACACCTAAGGAAGATAGTATATAAGCGGAGGGTGGAAGGGAACACAGGGCTGCCCCAGGTGAGGGGCCAGACCAGGAGCTTTGCTCCTCTGAGTGCAGCCGGCCCGGTAGGCAGGAGGAGGCGGAGTCGCTGCAGTCCAGCCCCTGCTTAGCACAGCCCCTCCTCCCTCCTCCCCTGCCCACTCCCGCCCTTCCCACTTCCCCACACCCCCACACCCCTACCCCCTTATCCCCTTACCCCCCTACTCATCTTCTCTCCCAAGCCCCGCCCCCTTGGCTCTGAGCCCCGCCCGCCTGCTGCCCGCTCCTCCCTCCCACGTTGCCCTCCCCCTCCGCGGTTCCCGGGCTACCCGCGGGCTTGTCCCGCGCAGCCCGGCCCCTGGCCCGGGTAAGCATCTCCTAATTTTGTTCCAGAAGATAGAAAACTCTTCGTGGGCATGCTCAACAAGCAACAGTCCGAGGACGACGTGCGCCGCCTCTTCGAGGCCTTCGGGAACATAGAGGAGTGTACCATCCTGCGCGGGCCCGACGGCAACAGCAAGGGTGCGCGGGGCGGGGCGGGCCCCGGCCCCCGAGGGGAGCGAGCCTGGGAAGGTGCTCCGAAGGGACGAGGTGGTGGGAGACACAGGCTGTCTTTAAGTCTCCTGGCCTGTCCAGGTCTTTCTGTCTCTGTGTGCCTCTGTCTCTGCGTTTCTTGGTGTCTCTCCTCTCTCAGTCTCTGTCTCACCCATTCTGCTCTCATCTGGGAGGCGCCCTCTCCTCTCGGCCCCTCCCTTGCCCTGCCTCGGGGTCCCGGCTCTCCCTCTGGCCTTCCTCTGGGTGCTCGGGCGGTGGCTCAGCCTCTCCCGTCCCCCCAGGGTGCGCCTTTGTGAAGTACTCCTCCCATGCCGAGGCGCAGGCGGCCATCAACGCTCTACACGGCAGCCAAACCATGCCGGTGAGTGCGGTCCCTTGGGGCGGGGGCGGGGACAGCGGCGACCGAGACCCCCAGCACCGCTGGGCGGCGCGCCCACGGTGCAGCCCACACCGTGCCAAGCGCGAGCTGCACTCATAGTCTCCCCAAGAGAAGGGAAGGCATTACCCTTAGCCCCGTTTCTCAGACAAGGACGCCAAGGCCCAGAGATGTTAAGCAACTGGCCTGAGGTCACCCAGACAGAAATGGCCGCGGTGGGGTTAAGACCTCATACCTATGAGCCAGCGCGGACGCAGGTCCCCCAATGCGCCCTGTGGGGCGGGAAGGGGGGCCCAGGGTACGGCACCGACAGCTGTGGGAGGAGTCTTTGGGGCAGGCTGGTCTCACGCGCGGTCCGGCCACAGGGAGCCTCGTCCAGTCTGGTGGTCAAGTTTGCCGACACTGACAAGGAGCGCACGATGCGGCGAATGCAGCAGATGGCAGGCCAGATGGGCATGTTCAACCCCATGGCCATCCCGTTCGGGGCCTACGGCGCCTACGCTCAGGCAGTAAGTGGGGGCGGATGGGCAGCGGTTCAGAGATCACTCCCCCGGGAGGCCCAGAGAGCAGGGTCACCTAAAGGAAAATACTGCTTCTGCCCTGGGAATGAGGAGGGGCAGGAATTAACCCAGGAAGTGTAAGCTCAGAAGGTGTTAGAGAAAGCTGGTTCAGTTAGGGGTGGCTGCCAGGAGGAGATGGGTTGCTGTCCTGGTTCTAAGAGGGGTGGGGGGGCTGGAGAGAGGGCCCCTGGGCAGGGCAGCAAGCTGGGTTTCTCTGAGTGCCCCCAGCCCAGCCAAATCAATGTTGAACTCCAAGAAGCATGGATGGGAGGGGGGAGGCTCAGGTGTTTGGTTGTCACCACGCCACTCTCACTCATGAAGATTGTCTTCAGGCCTTCTGGTCACTCCTGACAGGGGTCCTATAAGGTACCCCAAAGCCTTCCACACCCACACTTCCCCTACAGTCCCCCCAGGCCCTGTCTGAGGCCTCTGGCCCACCAACTTCTTTCTTCCCATTGGAGTCCACTCTGCCAGCATCTCCCTGAGCTGCCTCCGGACTTGTCACCACAACCCCCGCATGGGTGGCACTGAGGCAGGCCAGTGTTCTGGTTCTAAAAATGCAAGCTCACCTCACTTCCTCAGCAGCATTCAGCTGGGGCTACTTTCAACAGCCTCCCTGTCCCCACTCACATTTGTGACCACATTGGGGTGCCTGGGGTTCTAGTCATGATTTTCCCGTCACTTCTGCTCAGCAGATTCCCAGTTCAGACCATTTTGGGCAGAAATCTATACTAAGTTAATTCCTTGGAGGCTCATCCAACTAGTCCCTACCACTTTGGATGTCACATCCTCACAAATGACACACCTGACCCAAGGCTGACCAGCACCTGTGGAGCCAGTCCCCTCCCCCACCCTCTACAACAACTTTAGAGTCCCAAAGACCCTACCACTACTTTTGAGTATAGTCCTCTCTCGAGGAGGTGGCTTCTAATAGTCATTAGGACCAGGACAGGAAAGGGGAGGCATCAGAGCTCTCTAGGGGTGGTGGCCAGGAGACTGTCCAGGCTCCCTGGGACTCAGGGCCTGGGAAGTTGGTCTCCAGGAGCTGAGCCCCTGTTGGGGAGGGATGCGCTCCTGGAAGCACGTGATATTTTTTCTACTCCTTCTGCCCCAGCTGATGCAGCAGCAAGCGGCCCTCATGGCGTCAGTCGCACAGGGCGGCTACCTGAACCCCATGGCTGCCTTCGCTGCTGCCCAGATGCAGCAGATGGCGGCCCTCAACATGAACGGCCTGGCGGCCGCACCTATGACCCCAACCTCAGGTGAGCCAGCAAGTACCAACATAGGGCCTGGCCTGGTAGGAGAATAGCTGGGCCCAGGCTGGGACCTAATTTTGGTTACCAATTGACCATCCTATGGCAAAAGCACATGATGTCTGGGCCCAGGCAGGCCCTGTTCTCTGGCAGTTTGTATCAAAAATTAGATTAGAAAATCCCTGTGGACCCAAGGGCAGACAAGATGTGGTCCCCATGCAGTTCACAATATGATTTCAAGGTAGTGAGAATTTCTCTCAAGTTGCTTAGCCATATTAGGAAACACTTCATCTTGATCTCTATTGACAATAGATATCTGGAAAGAAATTGACATGAAAACATCTCCATTTGAGGTCGGGGAAGAGAAGAGCCCTGGCCTTTCTTTGGCCTTGTTTGGTCTCTGGCCCAAGCCCAGAAGGAGCCCGTTTTTTCCATTTTCCTTTAATCCAACCTAGACCCATCCATTGGCTTTTTCCAAGACAACTACAAAACAAGCTAGAGAGAACCACAAGAGTTATCAAGGGACGGAGGCTTGGAAACAACCCAGCTCACGAAGCATGTTTTTGATTGGATCTTGGCTATTATCCAGTCCAGTGATTCTCAACTGGTGCAATTTTGTCCCCTACCCCCAGGACATCTGGCAATATCTGGGGACATTTTTTGTTTGTCACAACTGGGAGTGGGGAATGCTACTGGCATCTAGTGGGTAAAGGCCAAGGAATTGCCATACATCCTACAATGCAGGAAAGCCACCATCACAAGGAAATATCTGGCCCCAAATGAATATAGTGTCAAACTATAGTCTAGTCCCAAGGACTGGTCCAGTATCCCAAGTTCTCATCTCAGCCCACGCCACAGCAGCAACTCTCCTGACATCCAGGAGCTATTCCTTTCCAAGCTAAATGCCACAAAAGACTGTGCCATCTCTGGGCCCAACTTAAGCACTACCCACAGCTCTGATCCCCAACCTCAGAGATACTCATGAATCTAGACAGTAGGCCAACCTCAGGTCCTTGTTCTAAGAGGGACCCCAATTCCTACATGAAGAGGAAGACCCTTTCCATCCTCTGGGCCCTCAGTATAATCACTTTACCATCCACATCTTGGGTTCCACCCACCTGGCATAGGGAGGGCATAGGGTGTTTTCATCTGACCTCAACTTTACCCTCCCACCATGACCACCACCATTGCTTCAACTGGAGGAGGCCAAAGGTATCTATTTTGTGTATGACATAGTGTTGAGTCTGGACTCCACAATGACCTCCATGCCTCAGTGCCAGGAAACATCAGAATTAAAATATCCTCCACCTGAGCAGGAAAACATCATCCTAGGGAGGCAGATCAGCCCCTCAAGGAACAAACAAGGACCAGCCCATCCTGACTTAGCTGGAGTGAGCAAGAGCCACTGCAAAAGACCAAAGTAGGACCAAGTGTGGTTAAAGTTGAGGGCACTGAGGATAGTTTATGTGCTGTAGGTCCAAGGATGAGCCATCAGTGGTCAGAGAAGTCTTCATGGACTAAGTGGGACTTGGGCTCTGCCTTGAAGAATGGGTACAATTGAGATGAGTGAAGCCACTTCATACAGGGAGATAAGCCAAGGCATGGTTCACAGACAAGATTGAGCTGGTGTGTGAAGTCCAAGTCTAACCCCAGGCCCTTGGAGCCAGTGGGGTGGAGCACCATGGGTTGGCCTTGCTGACCTTTGTTCTGCTTGCCTCTCCTCCTCTCCTGCCTCTCTGCACCCTTGGAACCAGGTGGCAGCACCCCTCCAGGCATCCCTGCACCAGCCGTGCCTAGCATCCCGTCCCCCATTGGGGTGAACGGCTTCACCGGCCTCCCCCCACAGGCCAATGGGCAACCTGCTGCGGAAGCTGTGTTCGCCAATGGCATCCACCCCTACCCAGGTAAGCACACCGGCAGCCCTTCCTTCCCAATGCAACACATTCCTTATCCATTCTGTCATTTCTCTTGCTGTTTTAACAAAGAATATGTGGCTCCAGCCCTATGTTCATTCCTTGGTGAAACCCCAAATGTGATCAGGGAGGGCCAGCCTCCTACCCTCCTTCAGGGAGCCCATAGTGGGAGAGAAGAGACCAAAGTCCTGCCACTGGGGAGGTGCCAGTCTGACCAGTGAGAAAGAATCCCATTCCAGGGGTTCCTTCAGGGAAGAAAAGAGACTAGTTGCAATTGTACAACCAGGTAGAAAGGCCAGTAAATGCAAATTAATTGAGTGTGAATTTGACCTATAAGAAGTAAGGGGGCAGAAGCTAAAGGAACAGTCAGATTTAGTGTCAAGTAGGAAAAGACTCTTTGGGGAAGGAAGTGGAGGTATACTGGTTGGCAGTCTAGCTAGTATGGTACATACTGGTCTGATCCTTTGGTGCACGCAAAAGCCTGGTCAGCACCTCAGACAGCAGGTCAGAACCTCGGACAGCTCCCAATCCACTGCTTTATAAAGTCTGACACAGGAAGATGCAGGAGGCCTGTTCCGGAAAAACTTTGTTCCTCTCAAACTTAGCAGTTCTCAGAGGGTGAGAGTGTCCTGTCAACCTGAAGCAGCTCTTCTCTCTAGTCTGGAGGATGGACTGATATCAGGGCGGGGAAACCCTAGAGTAGACTACCCAGGGACAAGTCAGTGAAGATGTGAAGAGCACTGCCCTCCTTCCTGGAGGGCAGAGGATGAGCTTACAGAGTCCCCATAAATATCAGCCTGTACTGGATGAAAGGGAGGTCCCCAAAGGAGGTCAGGATTGGACCTATCCCCTGGGACGTCAAAGTCCAGGCAGAAACACAATATAAATCTACAAAATAAGAGACAATAAGGCAGAATGAAGTTTGATCAAGAGTGCATGTTCTCAGACTCAAGATAGCAAAGGATTCAAATGAAGGGAGACTTCTGTAGGCTGAAAAAACCCAAAAGAGCCTCCCTGAGGAGGAGACTAAGATGAAACTTTAACAGATGGGCAGGAATTGAAGAGGTGAGGATGAACACGGAGCATACTCCTGTGACTCTCTCTTGCAGGCTCAGAGGCAGGAGGGGGCCTGCCTGGCAGGGGCAGGGGGCAGGGAGTGGTAAGGAGGTTGGCCCCATAGGGCAAAGGACGCCAGCCCGAGGTAGATGAGCAGGAGGGCAGAGCCATGCTCCCACTCTGGGTGCCCGCCGGAATCCCCTGTGGGGCTCTATAAAACCACAAAAGCCCAGAGATTCTGATTTCACTGTCTGGAGTGAGGCCCAGACATCTGTAGTATATAAAAGTCCCCCCAGCTGCAGAATGCAAGGTCAATGTGTTAGAGGGAAGAAGAGAAAGAGAATTCCCTGACTTTGAACTTGGAGTTGTCCTTGGTCCCATTCCAGTGCTTGCCATGCAGTACACCCCTCAGGACACAGAGAAGCAACCAGAAGGGTCTGGAGTACAAGGTGGTGGGACCCAGAGCTTAAGGATGAAGACTCCAGGCTGGTGGGGGTAGCAGGGTGGGGCTGGGCCAGCTGGAGGTGGAAGAGATCCCAGTCTCAGGCTCTCGGGCTGGGAGATGCCATCCCCAGCACATCTGGGTGGCTTCATCTCCCACTCCTCCCTGCCCACCAGCCCATCTGGATCTCTGGATTCTGACAAACCTGTTTTTTCCCCACCCCCACCAGCATCTGTGAGCTGTTTCCCTCATGGAATTTGGAAATGTTTCTTTCCCCCATTTGTAACAATCTGCCACATCTCATAAACAATTCCCTGCCAGAGCAGGAGGGAGGGATGGAGGGAAGGAAAGGAGAAAAGTAGTACATTAAAAAAATTAATTTACCATCTTTAAATGCGGAGTTTGGAGCCGCTGTAATGAGCGAGATCCTTCAAAATGTTCACTCTTTGGCAGTTACTAATGAGGTCGTTAAGCAGAGAAGTAGAGAGGGTCTCATAAATGCTTTTCTCCACTTCCTGGCCCCAGGTAGCTTTTCCGTTTTCGCCTCTTGCTTGTCGAGATCATAGTGGATGCACACAGTGTGGCCTTTACTGTCACATAACACCCTTGAAGGGATGGCTCTCACAAACATTAAAGACTATTTGTTCATTCATTCATTCCTTCAATTGCACGATTTGCCAAGAACGTACAGTGTTCCTGGCACTATGCTGGGGCCTGCCGTGTAAGTTGTGCAGGTTGCCTTTTGCACAAGGGCACCAAACTGTGTGCCTGGAGGAAGGGGTACCCTTTCCTAATTTGCATAAAGGTACTGCATGGGTGAGCAGCTGGGAAGACCAAGAGGACAAGCCAGATGTGGCTCTCCAGAGAGCCTAGAGGCTGGCAGAGGAGAGCGACAGAGGGAGCAGGAGGGAGGAGGAGACCACCCACCAGGCATGTCACACCTGGGAGCCCTTGGCTCCAGTCCCTACCACAGCAGAAGTAGAGGGACAGGGTGTTGAACTAGGACAGCCCAGGTAGGAAGGAGCCTACACTGTGGCCCATCTTCCACTGCCCTCTTCTGACCAGAGCCCCATGGGCCCCGCTCCCCTGCTGCACAACAGTTCCTGGGGTACGGAACCTGTCATCTGCTGTCTCTAGGGACCTCTGCTGCAGGCTTTTCCCTGGGCTCCCCTGAGGTCTAAGTGCTCTTTTTCTAATGGAATTTTACTGAGAGACTCAGGGACAAGAGCTCAGGGGGAAGTTTGGGAATTCTCCCTAGTCTACAGGTCCCAGCGCCCGGCATGGCCAGTTAACTTGGCTGGCCTGGGTTGACAGGCAGATAAGCCCAGAGGGTTTTCCTCCTGCCACCCTGTGGTAACCAGTTTGCCCCCAGACATACTGGGGCTGTATCCTCCCTCTGGGTGACACCTGGCTCCACCACCTCCCTCAGCCCCCGAGGCCAGCCCACTCCCATGTCAGTCACCACTGGCCTTAGTCACCAAAGTCAGTGGCCAGTGTGGGTTCATGCTTCAGGCTTTTGCCCACAGATCCTGCAAAAATAGCAAAGGCAACAGAAGGGAAGCGAGCCTTTTCACAGTCCACTTCCCTGAGTTTCTCATCAAAATAGCCTCAGTTCAGGGGACCTCTCCTCACACTAGGTGGGAGACATCCCAGAGCCACAAGGTCAGAAGGTAGGAGGAAGGTCCTTGGTCCTCTGGTTCCTCAGTTTCTGGGGACAGCACCCCTCTCCCAGGTCACCAGGCAGACTTCATTTGTGTGGCCAGTCCCTGCTGAGAGCACCCCAGCTAGTGACTAGGAGTGGGAGGCTTCCATGCCTTGTGTAGATTCCCCAAGAATGAGGGAGGAGTGCCTCTACTTAAGCAGGTGCAGGTGACCATGCAGGACAGAGTGACCGGGTAAGTCCTCTGTGCCTTTGCTTTTACCCAGCCTGGGTCTGCCAGGCTTTCCCTTCATTCACTACCGCCACCTTCTGCTGATGATCAGTGAGGATGAGCACACCCTCCTGATGGCTTCCAGCCCCCTCTCACGCCTTCCCCATAGCTGGGTCAGGTCAGGGGTCCCCCACCAGGCCCCTCCAGGCTTAGCCCTCTTCTGGCATCTCCTCCTCGATTCTTCAGTCTACTGTATGAACCACCTGTCTCACCCCACCCCAGGCCACCTGCAGCCGGCACCCTCCAGCCAGTGGGGGCAACTCTCTACCCTACTAAGGGCCCTGAGCTAGGGAAGGGGACCCCAAGAGGGTCTAGGCATTTGGGGTTCCTGTCTCAGACACCCTGCCCCAAGGCACACCCTGCAGTGGCCAGGAAGGGCAGCGCAGCCACATTGTCCTCTGGGCATGGTGGTGGGAACCAGTTTGGCGGGCACCTCTGACTGACTCTGTCCTCTTGGCCCCCTGCAGCACAGAGCCCCACCGCCGCGGACCCCCTGCAGCAGGCCTACGCTGGAGTGCAGCAGTATGCAGGTCGTTAGTATCCACGCGTCGCCTCGGCTCTTAACCCTGGCCAAGTTCATCTCTCCATGCCTGTGACATCAGTGTCCCCTCCCCACCCCAGTTCTGGGTCCCGCACTGCACAGGGTGGGGAGAGGGAGTGGTGGGGGGCCACGTGCAAGGAGGGAGGGCTGACTGGCAGAGACAGTCCAGGCTGCCCGCCTCCTGCAGCAACCGTAGCAGAGTGCCCTTGCAGTGGTGGGTGGGCAGAGCTTTGGACGAGTTGGCTGAAGCTTTGCTCTTACTGGGCAGTTTCCTGTCTTTGAGGCCAGACTTCCCTTCCCCATGGTGCTGTCAGAGCTGACTTGCCCGGGAGCACCAAGCCACACAGCAGCACTGGGGTGAGCCTAGACCTGGGGTGCTGCCCACAGCAGTCCACGGTCACTGGCCCAGGAAGCGTAGGTGCCTGGTTTGCGAGAAGGAGGGACCTCTGGAAGAGATGCAGTTTCCAGTCCCCTCCCCATACACAGGCAGCAGGATGGGGCTCCAACAGGTGTGAGGGGAGTAGAGGTGAGAAGAGACAGCCCTGAGCCAGCAGAGGGCCTTGGGTCACTGAGCCACCATCTTTGCTGTGTTCAGAGTTTCTGGGGCCCACCCCCAGCAGGCTCCCCGGAGGCCAAGTGCACACCTAGGGCAGCTCCCCACCTCCCAGCTGGGTGCCTCTGAGAGGGAGTAAGGGTGTGCCAGCCAGAGCCTGCCAGCATGCCTCAGAGGAGTGGGAATTCCAGGTGGTGTGGGGTGAACTTGTCCAGGGCATTTGGATGTTTTTGATTATCCATGATTATGTATTAGCCACACATGTGGTTTGTCCACTGTTTCAAATTAAACTTGCCTCCCCCCCAGCACACACACACACACGTACACACACATGTGCATATGTATACACACTCGCACACATGCACACACGCGCGCGCACACATATGTACACACATGCATTTCCAACCTGCACTCTGCAGCGCCTCCTCTCATGGAGCTGAAAGCTGGATTTGTGTAAGAGGCTGAGCGGCAGTGCCCTTTTCGGCTGGTCTGCTTTCGCTGCCCACGCTGAAACCTCTCTCTCTCTTCCTGCTTCTCCGCCCCTGCTGCCGGCTCCCGCCTCCTCCCCGGGCCCTCCAGCAGCCGCCTACCCTGCTGCCTACGGTCAGATAAGCCAGGCCTTCCCTCAGCCGCCTCCAATGATCCCCCAGCAACAGAGAGAAGGTGAGTCTGCAGGCCGGGCTCCTGGGCCCCTCCCCGCCCCTGCTCTCCCCAGAGAGGCTGCTCACCTGGGCCTTGGGCTGGGGTGTGTGTCGGAAAGGGGGCCACGTTCTGTGCTGTGTTGAATGGATGAAGGAAGCCAGCAGGGTTGCAAGGCACCGTGTTCACCTGCTCGAGCATGGAGGTGCACTTCTCAGGGGCAGCTTTGCACACCAGAGTGGTGCCAGCCCAGGGGCAGGGGACTGGGCAGAATGACCTGAGGACTGGCAGGACCCCCCATGGGGCCCCTTTCCCACTTCCCTCCATCATTTGCCACTGGTCGGACTCGGAGCTCACATGCTGATATCTTGGTCTATAAGAAACAAACCCCCCAGAATGGTCAGGGTTGTGTTTCTTCTTTAGCAAGAACCTCGAGTAAGTAGGGCCTGTGTTTGCCAGCAGAGGCCTTGTCCCTGCTCTAGGGAGTTATGGAGTCACAGTGTCACAGAGGAGACTGAGGCTCGTCCTTGGGGTCTTCATCTGAGGGCCCAGTCCTGTGTTCCCAGGGGTTGGCAGGACAGCCGGGAGGTAGACTCCAACGGTGTGGGGAGGCGCCAGCTCTGACAGCTGTGCACATGGAGGAGGGCTCGGTGAAGAGCCTGAGGTCACCAGGGAGGTGAGACCCTGGAGGATGTGGGATCCAAGAACCCCCCCGTAGGCAAGACTTGCCAGTGGGGAGGATGGGGTGGGGGCAGTAGGAGTGCCCATGGCTGAGGGGAACGCAGGAACGACCTAGCTCATCGTGGACAGAAGTCGTGCCCTCTGGGTGACCAGGAGAGACCTGCGAGCTCCCAGGGCAGGACTCCATGGGCGAGATGAGGCGAAGGGATGGCAGTGCCCCAGCGCAGGCCCAGCAGGAGACGGGGATCCTGAAAAGCCACATCCAGAGCCTGGTGTGAACAGGGCCGGGCAGGCAGGTCAGTGAGCTCAGATCGCAGGGACGACCGGAGGCTGCATCAGGCTCGTGCTCAGGGATTCCATGAGCGCCCCCACAGAGAGCTCAGCTTGAGGGGTAGGAACACCAACAAGGTCCCGTCCTCTCCACCCCCATGGAAAGGGTCACCCTGGCAGTGAGGCCACCAAATCCACCCCAGCAGCCCACATGGCCAGAGCATTCCAATGGTCTGCAAATGCCCAGCCTGAGCCCCTTCAGCAGACTGTCCTGGAGCCATGGATATAGGAAAGTTAGCCCTGGAAAGGACCCTGGTGCAAACCCTTAGATCAGACAGGCCCCAAACAGGCCCCAAAGCCTGAACAACTGACTTCTAGCTCTGCTGCCTCCTCTCCCTGTCACCCTCTCTGGGAATGTGAGGGTAGTGAGGACCTTTCTATAAAAGGGCATAAGGATCAAATTCGCTCAAGTCTGCTCTCTGAACTCCATTCAACAAATATCTGTGCACACAGCCCTTCCTTCCCCAACTTGTCTCCCCTTCCAAACCTGTACACGAGGTGTGTCACCCCAGCTCACACCCAGTGGGCAGCTCCTGACACTGGTGTCATCAGGTCTCCCCATGCCCAGGAGGGCCAAGCTCCAGCAACCCAGAGAGGTGCACAGCAGGGCCCTGGCCAAACCCTGTGCCCACGGCCTGTTGCAGCTGAGTGACACCTGAGCCCACTATTGGCAAGGCAGGGAGGGCCGCCCATCAGCCCTGCCTCACCAGAGCGTCCCCTCACTGGGCTGTGGTCCTGGGGCCTGCCTTGCCCTTGCCACTCCCAGCCTTCATCAGTCAGGTCAGGGCCACAGGGGGTAGGACCCAGGAGTCCCAGTGTCACCCTTTCGAGGTCCAGAACAAAGAGCTGTACCCACAGGCCCTACTCCTTTGTCACCCCACTGACATCAGGCTATAGTCAGCTCCCTGACTCGCTCTGGCCTCTGGGCTCAGGGTTCTCAAATCATGGTACACGGATACACAGACACACTCGCACACACACGTACACTTAGCTACAGGTCAATGCCGCCTGGACCAACACACACGATGGCCCCTACTGCTGGACTTAAACAATCTCATGCCCCCATCAGCCCTCCTGCCCCTCCCCCACCCCCCACTGCACCACGCTGTGCACCAGCTCTAAGCAGCTTCAGTTCCCGTCCCCACGCTCCCTAGCCCAGGCCTCGGGCCTCGTGTGGCCAATGCCCACTCCAGCCTCTCCTTGGGCAGGAGGATTTGCTATGCTTGTCCCCATTCTTCTCTGGCCATGGTGCTCAGGCTGAGCCACCCCACGGGAGCAGCGGATGGGGCGGGGTAAGATGTGTACCCAGATGCCAACAGAACCACTGCGCCGCACACTCGGGGGAGACCGTGGCACTGGGAGTGGTTTTGGGAAGACTTCTGGGGCCTGGAAGGGTGGGGCGGTCTCCAGCACGTGGAGATGGGAGGCAGGCACTCCGGGCAGGGGCCACGGCACAAGCAAAGGCACGGCTGCTGCAAAGCATGAGGTGAGCCCGGGGCCAGAGAAGACAGGTCCAAAGGTGGCTTGGAGCCAGACCAGAGCCACGTCCCACAGTGTTACCTGAGGCATGGACGAGAAGGAAGGCTGTTCCTCCAGTCCTGCCAGTCGTCTGCCTCTTTATATTGTGGTCACCTCCCCCTGTGGAATGCCATCGAAGTACCAGGACTCACTGGTTTCTAGGGAGGACTCTCCTGCCAGCTCCTTGTCTTTGAGATGAGCCTGAAAACCAAGAGATGCCTGGCTGCCCCACAGGCCACCTGCCCCACAGATGGGACGAGGTTACCCTCAGCGATGGCCGCAGTGGTGGCCCTACAGGGCTGTGGCGTGGTCAGGGGCAGTCGCTCTCTGTCTCCGAAGCTCCGTTTCACCGTTTCCCAGAAGGCTGGGTTGGGCCAGATTGACCTCTAAAGTCCTGCTGGTTCTGCCATCTGGATGTTCTGCAATCTGTGAATGAGGGAACGTGGAGAGGGCTCGGGGTGGCCGGAGTAAGGCAGCATGCAGGCTCACTGCCGAGGGCAAGGGGCTTGAGCCGCTGCCCCAACCTCCTGGTCAGGCCTGGGCTGGACAGTCGCCCTGGGGGCTCTGCCACACACTGTGCAGATGGGACTGAGCCCAGGGGCCCTGTCTATGAAGGCTCCTTGTCTCTTTAAGGAGAATAGACATAACCTCCACAGGAAGCAGCTTGCAGGACTTGAACTTGGAGCCAGGCCCCAGGTCCAAGGCAGGTATCAGCATGGGCGGAGTGGTCAGAGAGGCCTGGAAGAGCAAGGATGGGAGGAGGAGGGAGGGCGCCTGCTGGGCCAGAGGGGCTGGCCAGGAGGACAGGACAAGGCACATGCCCCTGCCCCTGGGGAGAAAACCTCCCAGACCTAAGGGAGAAGGAGCCCCACCCCACAGAGTAAGGGGTGGACTCGGCATTGGAAGGGGGCGGCCAGAGGTTCTGGGGGCCGTCAAGTGCACGTTCCCAGGGCACGAGCCAGTGGAGGGTGTCATGGTCAAGGGCACAGGGTGAGGGGAGGGCCTCCAGAGCTCAGAGTACCCAGCACCGGGACCCCCTGGAGGTGGGGGCGGGAGTACACTTGCGCCCAGTTCTGAACGCGCCGTCTGCTGGCAAAGTGGCTGGGAGCCAGCAGTCCAGGGAGGGGAGGCCGGAAGGGAAGGGTGGCAGATGGTGTGGGGTGGGGACTAAGGACTGAGCAGGCCAGTGACTCATTGGGCAGCTTTGGTGGTTGGGGGGTCTTTGTTCTAGGCTGTGGGCCTCAAGCAGGTGGAGATGATGGAGGGAGGAAGGGACAGGAGAGAAAGAAGAGTGGGTCAGAGGCTCCAGAGTGAGCCTGTGTCCCAGGGCTGGGTTATCTGGCAGCCTCGCTGGTCCCAGAGAGCCAGGACAGTTGGTTCTGGCCGTGAAAGCCACATGGCAGCCCACGTCGGTGCCTTACAGCCTTCGCTTTTAAGCTCATGCTTAGGTTTCCTCTGATCAGAGCCTTGGTTCTCACGCAACTCTAACAAGTGCAGCTATTTCCTTCCCGTCCCCACCATGGGATGGACACCATCACTGAAATGACCACAAGTCACTTTAAAAGATTAAATTATACATGGTATACGCCAGGAACGATGGCAGGAAATAGACCCTGCATCTTGGAAAGATTTCCATTTTGAAGAGTTAGAATTAAACATTTTGACCGTTGAAAAAGAAACATATAAACCTTTAGCTACCTGGAAATTTCAAAAAGTCAAAGCTCTCAGCAGCGTTCGTGGGGCCTGGTGGGGCTGAGATTTAGGTAGAGAGAAGAATGCGCGCTACGGAGGCAGATGGCCTGGCTCCACACCTCCCCCTGCCAGCTGCATGTCCTTTGGTAGGGGACTTAACCTCTCTGACCCTCGGTTTCCTCATCTGTGAAGTGGTGATGACAATGGTATTTGAGTCACAGGGTTGCTGTAAGGATTAAGTGAATTAACATGCATGCAAAGTGCTCGGGATAGCCGGGTACACGGTTTGTGCTGTAGACAGGGCAGAGCTGGCACTGTAACAAAACGAGGAACCTTCATGGAATGAGGCTCCCGGGTTCCCTAGCTAATCACCGAGCCTGGCCTGAAGCCCTTCCTGGGCCCAGTTTATCGGAGAGGCAGGAGAGGCGGGATAAATCTTGGTTTCCACCCTCAAGGCCAGGGCAGAGTGTGAGGTGCTGGGCTGGGCAGTTGGGCATAGGGGCCAGATGGGAAGGAGGGGCTGCAGGCCAGGGGGAGGATGGGTGAAGTGTCTCCCCAACACAGGACATGGCTGCTCAGGGCGAGTCCCTCAGTCCTCCCAGAGCAGGGGCTGGGCAGGAGAGAGGCCCTCCTAGATCTCCCTGTTCCCCACCCCCCACTCCAGCACCTTATTTCCAGGTACACAGCGGATCCAGCTTTGGCATGTTCACCCCCATCTCTCATCAACTCTGCCCCGGAGCCCCCGGAGTTGTCAGGCCTCTGTTACTGACCCATTTTGCAGAAAAGGCAGCTGAGGCTCAGAGAGGTTCAGTGACTTGCCTGGGGGCAGAGCCAAGAGTGGAGCTCAGACCCAGGGCTCAGCACCCCCCACTCTTCCCGGGCACCCTTGGATCTTGAATGAAACCCCCCCTCCTAACCTTGCCCCCCTCCCTGCTGCGCTGCCTAACTCGCTCACCTCTCCTCTGTCTCTCTCTCCCCCACCCCACCATCCCTCCTCCCCCGCCCACCCCTCCCCTCACCGCAGGGCCTGAGGGCTGTAACCTGTTCATCTACCATCTGCCCCAGGAGTTTGGGGACGCTGAGCTGATGCAGATGTTCCTCCCTTTCGGTAATGTCATCTCCTCGAAAGTGTTTGTGGATCGGGCGACTAACCAAAGTAAATGCTTTGGTGGGTAAAGATAACAAACCAATTAGCTTCACCCAGGACAGGGCGGTGCTCGCACCACACTACCGGTGTCCACCTGCTTCTCACCTGCTCCTTCACATCGGCCCAGGAGCTCCCCACGGCCCGCCTCCAGCCTCCATCTCTCACCCTCTTCTCTCTTCCGCTGCTCTTTTCGCTTCTTGGCTTTCCCTGTCCACCCCCACCTGGATCCCCACCTCCCACGTCCCAGTCCAAGAAATGGGTTTCCTCTTCCAGCCAGGTTCCAACCAACTGAGGAGGGGAAGGGGCTCTGTGGGCAGGGGTGGGGGGCAGTGAGCACAGCCCAGTGACATCCATTACCCCGCAGCTCCTCCCGGCTCATGGTCAGAGTGGCCCAGCCTGAGTCCTGGGTGGGAGCAGAGCATGATCCCTGAGGGGCAGCAGCCCAGCCAGGCCCTGACACCTGCCCCTTCACCTGCCCCTTCGCCTCCTCTTTCCACCTCTCTGCCCTGCCCCATATCCTTCTCTGTCTGCCCCGCTCTGTGCTCCCTCCTGCCACCCCCACCCACCCCCCTCAGGAGCCCAGAGCAGGGCATTGTTGAGAAGCCAGGAAGAGGAGACTGGTCCCTGCCCTCAGGAAGCCTGAGCTCTGAGCTTAGAGGAAAATTGTGTCTACTCACCAGCAGTGAAATCTGCGAGGCACCAAGCAATGAAGTGATAAGAAAGGCGGAAGGATGTAAAGACACATAAAGGAAGAGCAGGATTCCAGGCAGGGAGACTAGGACGACAAGCGTGGGGCTGGGATGGCAAGGGTACGAGGACGGGGAGTGAGGAGGCAGGGGCTCTGGGGAGAATGGGGGGGCTCAGGGGAGACCAGTTGCAAGGGAGGGTCTGTGCTGGGGAGGGTTTCAGCCAGGCCATTCCGGGTGCTTCATTTGGTGTGGCGGGCAGTGGAAGGCAGCGGGAGGTCCCTGAGCAGAGCGTAATGGCATAAGAACACAGCTTTCGGGAAATTTGCCTGGTGACTGGTGCTAGATGGGAGAGAGAAGACTTGGGCAGATCCAAGAGTGTGGTTGTCAGAAGAAATACAGGATGCCCACTAAAATCTGAATTTCAGATCAACAACGGATATTTTTTTAGTATAAGTTATGTCCCAAACATTGCATGCAACATGGCCCATGTGCTATTTGGGATATACTTATACCCCAAAAAGTATTCATGGTTCATCTGAAATTCAAATTAAACTGGGCATCCTATGTTTTTATTTGTGAAGTCTGGCAACCCTATCCAGGAAGCTTCAAACCTCCTCCTGGAATTTCGCTTTACCCTACATCTCTCCCCCTCCACTCCTCCTTGTTCCCTCTCCCACCTCTTTGTCTGCCCCCATCAGCCCTTCCTTCTAGGGCCAGATCCATTCATGAGTCCCTGAGGACTGAGGAGTCCAGTCCCCAGAGAGCCACACGTGAAACCAGAGCTGAGTCAGCCAGAAGCTCAGTATCTCCAGGCTGACCCCAGAGGCTGGGGCTGGGAGGGGGACGTGGGAGCCCGTGCTGGCCAGGGAACCCGGGTCACAGCTTATGGGGCTAGGGAAGAAAGGACAAGAGTATAGAAGCATCAGGAAGCACACGTCTGGGACTTTCCACTTTGGAGAGCAACTTTGCAGAACCATGAAGGGCTTGAGGATTCAGATCATGTTCCCCAAAGTAGTAAGATCTTTGCACCATTGTCCCTTCCCCTCTGGCAGCTGTCACAGGAAACTTGTGGTCTTTCAACAGCACAAAGTTGCCCTGGCAACTTCGGGTATGGAAAAACAAAACAAAAGACAAAGACAGGGTGGCACTCCCCTACGCCACTCGACTGGTACTTCTCCTTAGTACTTACAATGGTATCTGTAAAAAAACAAACCAGAAAGCAGTTACATTTGCTGTTTTGAGTAAGTCTCAAATGTTATATAAATGAGAAGAACCCTTTCTTCTAAGAGCCCAGGAAAGTCTGGGCCAGGACCAAGGTTTTTTTTTCCTGCTTTTTATAGAAATCATCCTCTGTATACCTCTACTCTGGCCTCTCCTCTCTTCTCGAACACACTAATAATGCTGAACACTACTGGCCTTGCAAAAGGACAGGCTCCGGCCATGCCAGTCCAGCCCAGCTGTTCCTCATTAAGCCACTTGGGTCCTCTCTCTCACTGGGCAGCTGGGCCCTTAATGTGAGTCCTGACTCCAGCACTCCCTCATGGGCAAGTCACTTAACCCTCTGAGCCTCAGTGCCCTCATTTGTGAAATGGGGGTGTTGACAGTCATCCCTCACGGGTGCTGTGAACGTTCCAGGAGCCAGTCTGTTGCAAGGGGGGCTTGGCCAGACCAGACCCTCAGGAAGTGCTGCAGTCCCTTTTGTTCTGAAAGGCGGTGCTGTTTTTCCTGTAAGAGTGGTTCTATGTTAAAGTGAACTCCTCAAAGGCTGCACTCACTCTTTATAAGCATGAGCATACATTTATAAGCAAGGATATGTCTAGCACAAACTGTTCCTGCGTTGGAAGCAGGGCTGGGGGTGTACCACCAGTCTGGGAGTCTGGAGCTTTCCGGGGGTAGGATAAGAACAGTGCGGGGAGAAGGAGGGAGGTCTGGGAGAAGGAAGACAGTCCTGGGAACCAAGAACATGGGAGATGGTGCCCACAGCCCTGCCACAGGGGTCTCCAGTCTTTGAGGGAGACGATTCCTGCCCTGACTGCTAGCCAGTTAACAACACTCAAGGAAAGAAAAATTCCCTTGAATCTGGAATCCTTCCTAACACCCTGCCAACCCCACCCCAGCTTTTGGAGACCTCTGAACTCTTCCAGGATGGCTGGGCTTCCTCCCTCCTCCAGAACTTCCTCCCTGCTCTCTCCTGTGTGGCTGACCCTCCCTTTACACCTCTGCCCTAGACAGCTCTGCCAGCCCTTATTATCCCCTTGCTTTGTTCATGTGTTGTTTTTTGACAAGAGAGCCACCAAGCCCAGGTGGATATCAGAGGAATGAGGGGTGCAGCATGTCACCCACAGTCAGGCTACTTTGTCCTGGTAGGGGCTGAGAGCAGGTGGTGGAAGCATGATTAGAGGTTAATCTCCAACTATGGATCATCTCAAATCTCTCCTATTTATTTAGGTATACAGATTACACAGACGTTGATTTTGTTGCTCTGGGCCTGGCTCTGACCAACTCCGTCCACGCTCACGTGTGCACTCACATGTGCACACGCATGTGCGCAAATGAGACGCGTGCACAAATGAGACTTGTGCACACGCACACTGTCACACTCCCACCCACCCCCATCTTTGATGGCAAAGCAGGAAGGAGAGGAGAGAAAGAGAGGACAGATGGATGGAGACAGGTGTCCAGGGCAGAGGGAAAGAGGGAAAAAGGACCACCACATAGAGCCACTGCAGAGGGAGAGGTAGGGAGGGGTGTGTCTCTTGGAGTGGAGAGGTCAGAGGCAGGCGTAAGGTACCACGGAAAATTACCCAAGCAAATGGCTTCTACTTTGTGAGGGGGCTGGCTGTGCATCTATCTCTTATACATCTAATGGCCATTGGGGATGAGCACCCCAACTGGGACGTTTGTGGGAAGGCCTGGGTATCTCACCAAGCTGAGTTTTGTATATTTTGCAGGATCTAAGTCCATTTTACAAGAGAAAGGCCTCTAAAGTCAAATAAATTCAAGGAAATACTAGATTAAACAAAGCTATAAATGTTTATTTACTGGAGAACTTGGGGCGTGACAGGGATTTTTTATTTGTCAGTGTGCCTTGAACTGGCCCAGAGGGGCCTGGCTATAAAGCTACATGACCACAGAAGCCCTTTTTCTCAAGGAGCACCTTTTAGGGCAAGTTTGGGAGTGCTGATATAAACAGCTGTTCCCATAAGGAGATGCATTCCAAGTTCCCAAAACCTGACTTCTGAACTCGCTTTGGGAACATGACCCGTCCCATCTGGGCGCTGCGTGTTTGGGAATGGGAGCTGCGCATGGGTTTGTATCCAGTCTGGGGTGTCACAGGGAGTGGACGTGTGAGAAGAGCTTTCTGCAGTCCCGGGTACACAGAAGGCTCTCACCGAATTTTTCCTAATGGTGTTAATTGTTACCATTATAGTTGTTATGGGTCCCATGAGTGGTCATGGGGGCGCATCAACTGGTGTGTGCTTAGTCCATGGAAAGAGCACCTGCTCCCAGGGCTTGGAATTTTACGAGAGGAGGAGAGAGGTGCGGACAGCCCCTGAGTGCCAGGCGGCGGGTTAATGCGGATTTAGCCCAGTGCCCACCAGGGGCCCGGCGGGGCAGCCTCGGCAGGACCGGGAGTGGGGGCGGGGGGCCCGGAGGACTCAGCCTCTGGCGCTCCCCCCACGGCCAGGCCGTGCTCGCGAGGGGGGCGGCCGGAAACGGCGGTGGAGAAGTTTCCTCCGCGGGGCCTCCCCTCCCTCCCCCTCGCACTCCTCTCTCTCCCCAGGCCGGCACCCCGTGCCCTCCCGCTGCCAGGTCCCCTCCTGTCAGGGAGGACAGTGTCCAATAAACTCCTCCACCCGCAGGTGTGTCCCCCCTCTCTCACCGAAGGAGAGGGCTGAGGTGCCGGGCCGGCCGGGGTGGGGGGCGGGCGCCTCTCCGAGCCCCCAGGCCGCGGGCGCCCCACCGGGGCAGTGGGCGCCCAGGCGAGCGGCGCCGCCCCCACCGAGGTGCGGGAGCCTCGGAAACGCGCGCCCCGGGAGGGGGCCCTCGCGCGCGGGTGGAGGGGGGCGCCGGGCGCCGAGGCCGGGCCGGGGGCGGGGCCCGAGGGGGGAGGAGCCTCGAGCCCTCCCGCCCCGCCCCCCGGCCCTTTCTCCCCCACTACCCCTCCCCGCCGGGAGCGGCCCGGGCGGCCGGTGGAAACCCAGGCCCTCGTCCCTCGTGTCTCTCCAGGCTTCGTGAGCTTCGACAACCCGGCCAGCGCGCAGACCGCCATCCAGGCCATGAACGGCTTCCAGATCGGCATGAAGAGGCTCAAGGTGCAGCTGAAGCGGCCCAAAGACGCCAATCGCCCGTACTGAGCGCCGGCGGGAGCGTCCCCCGGGGGAGACCAGGACTCGCACAGGTAACCCGGGGCGGCCGGGGCGAGGGGACGGGGGTTGGGGAAGGGACACCGGACGGACCCGCCGCCTCCTCCAGCCTGCGTGGGCCGGACCCTCACTTGTGCCTTGGACCCGCTGCGCCCAGCTCAAGCCGCTCCTCGCCCAGTACCTGGGGGACAAGCGCAGAGCTGTGGTCATCCCAGCAGAAATGGGCACGGCCATCCCCCTGCCGCAGGGCCAGGAGGGGCAGGAGTGAGGGAGCCTCTCTGAGGTCAGGCGAGCCCTGGGCCTGTGCCTCCTGGTCTACACTGGCAGTCTTGTTCGCCAGAAGACGCTGGGGTGAACGGATGGCAAGCTTAGGCCAGGAGCATTTGGGGACAGAATAGGCTCCACGGGCCTTCTCCCAGACTCTGTGGCTCTCCCCTCCCCAGTTCTGCCAGAAGGCCGGCAGCCTTTGGACACTTGACCCCTTTACCACTCCCTTTCCCCATAGCTCAGTCAGGAGAGGAGGGACAGGACTTTTCAAAGGGAACTTTACCAAAACCAAAACAAGGTGGGACCAAAGCTGTAGCCCCAGGATCCCTCACTCTGCCTACCTTACATGGGCCATGACCAGTGGTTAGTTGTCACCACTTCTGCTCAGGCTGGGTCCTGCCTAGGAGCTGGAGACACAGTCAGCCACTCCTCTTCCAGGCCTGCGAAAGGGATGAGGGGTGGGGTATGGAGATGTCCCAGGCCATCAAAAGTTGACCTTCAGCCTGGTTGTCCCAGTGCTGTCTACTCCTTCAGTCCTCAGCTTACTCACAGACCAGAGATGGAGGCTCCCTTTAGGCCCATCCTGCTCAGTTCCCTCGCCGCAGGAGGCAGGTACTGTGTTAGGTACTTGGGGCCCAGACTGAGTAGGTGGAGACAGGCAAGAGGCAATGCCATAAGGTCAAGGAATAAATGATCTAGTATGTCAGGATTGTTGGCTGCAGTTGAATCATCTAGTCAGGGTAGGCCTTGTTTAAGAAGTGACATTCCAACAAAGAGTCAAAGAGGAGGAGAGCCATGCCAGTGTCTTGGGGCATGCACCCTCCCTCTGAGGGGACAGCCAGAAGGCTGAAAGGCAGGGCAGGGGCTGTGTGTTCAAGCAGGGCAGGGGGCTGGGGTAGTGGCTTTGCAGGCCATTGCATAGACTTTGGTCTGTCTTCTGAAATGGCAGATGGGGTGGGGGGCACTGGGGAATTCTGAGTAGGATAATGATGTGATTACTTGCATTTCAGTGGGGCCACGCTGGCTGCTGTGTTGCTAACAGATTGTAGGGGCTGAAGCAAAGATCTGCTGGCTGACCACTCAGTGCAGGGAGACAGCAGGCAGTGGGATGTGAAGGAATTGATTTCTAGACATATTTTGAAGATAGAGCCAAGGATGTTGCATGTAACGAGTTAGAAGTGGACATGAAAGTGAGAGGAACTGAGGATGACTCCCAGGCTTTTGGCCCAGGTGACAGGAAACTCAGGCATGTGGGAGTTAGACATTCGAGTGGAGGTTCAGAGTCTGGAGTCAGGGAGGGCAGTCTCTAGTCTCCACTCCCGTCCCATCCTCTGCCTCGATGGGGTACAGACTCCAGCTGAACACCCTTCCTTCATCCAGAAGTAGCCACACACACCAGCTGATATCAGGGGGTGGGTGGGCATGCACCTCCTCTCTCTGCAAATCTGGAAAAGCCAAACCAGCTTCTCCTACCTCCTAACCAACCCCGCCCCGCCCATTGCTGGCCTGTGTGCAGATGCAAACACACATGTTCATTCAGAGCTTGGGCACCTTCTTGTGCCAGACACTGGGCTCAGTGCTGGGATGTAAAGATGAATGAGTCACCATCCCTGCCCTCATGGAGCTTCTGGCTCTGTGTACATACAGACACAGGAGGCAGTCTGCAGAAGGGGTCATTTCCCTAGGTGGGGAGGGACAGTTCAGTGAAAGCAGCTTTTTCTGTATATAGAACACTTTCTTAAATAAGTGTAGCTCTGCCATTAAGGTATGACCTGGGTCAAAGTGCTTCCTCCCTCTGGGCTTCCATTTCCTCGATAATGAAACCATGGTGTTGGAGTCAGAGGATTTGGGACGGGTATGGGTTATGCACCAGGGTCATGCCCCAAGATTCCTAGGAGCCCCTGTGGGTGTGTTTTGACAATGGCTCCCTTTAAAGCAGCTTGTCTTAGCCTCCTTGGCCCAAGCAAGGGTAGAACCTCTAGGTCAGATAGCCTCCCCGTTACAAGGGTGAGGAAGGCAGGTTTATAGTTTGGGACATAAGGTCAGAGTGGCCCACAGGGCTGAAGCAGCTGGCAGTCAGAACTGGGGTGGGGTCTGGGGAGGGGTGGTTTACAAAGCAGAGGAAGAGCATGCAGAGGCGGAAAGATGAGAACCACAGACCTCACCCAGTGCTTACTGTGCACCAGGCACTGCTCTGAGAAGTGACGACTGTGAGATCGAACTCCATAGCTATCTGTGACTACCTGCATGGCAGGTGGTGCTAGTACTCTCATTTTACAGATGGCGCACAGAGAGATTAAGCAACTTGCCCGTCAGCTAGTGAGTGGTAGAGCCACGCTTGAGCCAGGACTCCTAGTTCCCTTCAAATGAGGAGAATGAGAAGCCCCTACCACACCCTCAGCCCAGCCATGCCACCCAGAGTGTCCTGACTGTCAGAGGGAACATGTCATGACGCCTCATTTCTCTCAGGTCAGCCATCTGACCACCCCCTCCCTACTAAGCAGTCTTAAAAAGCTATGATGTGACATAACTCCTGCAATAAAGTTGACCTTTAGTCTTCATTTAGACAGCATTTTAAAAATGGCCTTCCCAGCCCAAGACTATGAGAAGCTGTAATAGAAGGGGGGTGCTAAGAAGAGATAAGGGGTTTCTCAAGGCAGGTTTGAGGACTGCAGTGAGAAGTGGCTGCTCTCGGACTGCCAGCAAGGGAGGAAAAGGCACAAAAAAGCAGCTCAAAGACTGCATGATGTCACGGGCCAGTGAAGGGTGTCTACAAGTGCTGAGGCCTAAGCTGGGACTCAGAAGGGCAGGGCGAGGAGAGCAGGAGCTGAGGGGACCAGCTGATTTGAGGAGCAAAGAGGGAGTGGGCAGGGGGATCTCAGGGCCAGGCGGCAACCAGCAGTGGTGGCGGCAGAGTGCCCAGCAGGCATGGTGGTCCAAGGCCAAGCCCAAGGGAGTGGGGCACCTCTGGGGAAGGAGAGCGGCCCAGGCAGGGCACCCTTGGGGAGCACGGCTGGGCTTTGGTTCCATAAAGGGAGGCCCCAGGTGGGGTGGG
>VBSM01003157.1:23518282-23568870 GCA_008086735.1 Cheirogaleus medius | reverse complement strand
TCCTTGTAACCTTCTGTAACTATTGGATGACGCTTTCTCCAGCTTAGCCCTAAATAAAGCACAGTTTAAAAAAAAAGAAAATGACTTCTTCATTAGTCCGTGCTTCTCAGATTCTGGCCAGCGGTGCCACGCAGCCCCACGGCTTGCCCACTGGAAATAGCTTTAGTCCTTCTCTTCATGGCATCTGTCTGAGCCCCAGAGGTGGGAGGTGATGGGAACAATAAAAGGAGGCTTGTTCCACCCTAAGAATAATCTCTCTGGACTTTAGTGTGTCTCTGAAAGTCCCCATTGCAAAGCTATTCTTCTGGGTCCCTGGGCAGGGATGGCCACGGTGCCCAAACATAATGGAAAGGAGGAAACCGAGGCCATCTGACCTAAACGCAGACCAAACAATGTGGCGTCTTGGGGAAGGAGGTGGTGGAGGGAAGGGACCGCAATGAAGGAAGAAGAATGAGGCTGCAACCCCAAATTTACCACTGAGCAATTTGCTCTTGGTTCCGCGCCTTCCGCCGCCTTGGCAGTTGGCGTGGATGGAGGAAACAGGATTCTGGATCATGTCCAGAGTCAGGGTCCTCGTGGGGAGGGGGGTGCAGGAGGAGATGGGGCCCTGCACTGGGGAGATTCCTGGGGCGCTGCCTGTCCCACATGTAGACTTGGGAGAGAGATGTCCAAACTCTGAATGCACTGGGGGGGAGGGAGGGGAGAGGGTTCCAAAGGAGGAAGGACGTGAACCAGGACTTGGTGGAGAGGAGGGGCAGCTCCAGATGAGGGAGAGCCCAGATGGGTGCACACCAGCCACCTGCCCACATCAGGCACTGTCCTGGGACACGCCTTCTTCTCAGTTCTCTCTCACCCCTCCCTCCCCGTCCCTTCTGTCAGCCCCAGCCTTCAGCCCTGCCATCTGGCCTGGGCACGGGCAGATTCCCTCCAAGGCTCTCCATCTCTCTCCATGGTTGGGAACACCAGGGCTGCCAGGCGAGCTGTGTGTCTTCAGAAGCCTGGGGGACAGAAGACGGGGCCTGGGAGACAAGGGTCTGCCTGTCTATCCGTCTACCTTCCTGTGGGAGCGGGGAGAAAGGCTTCTCTGAAGGGGGATGGCAGCAGAGCTCACAGCTCCAAGCCACAGAGCAATACCTGGACCCCAGGTTTTGTCCTCTCCCCATTTCTCTTCTCAGTGCCAGGGGCTGTTTCCATGTTTCTCACAGTAGCCCGAGAAGGGTTAGCCCGGAGAGAAAGGCCTTGCCGTATCATCAGATGCAGGCAGGCCTCCAAGCCTTGACCCAAACATGGAGATGCTTTCTAGAGAGAGGCACCTCAGTTTCCCCTAAACAACCCCCCTTCCCTGCCCACTGGGCTGCAAGCCCACGTGACAGCCTGCTCTGCCCATCCTGAGGAGCCGGACTTCTTGGAAGAATTAGCTTCAAGGGGCTGATGTCAGACTGGATGTTATTGTGGCCCTTTGAAGAATGGACAGGTGTTTTTTAAGGAGTTCTGTGGGGAGTGAGGGAGATGTCAAGAGGTTTTCAGTCTCAGACTGTTCAAAACGATGATTTCTGTTGGATATTTGCAGCTGAAGCCAGTGGGTCTGCCTGAGGATGACAACCTCCTGTTACTCCCTCAGACCCCAGGGAGCCTCCCAGATTCCCCAACCGACCTCCCCAGACTCTCCTGTTTCTTTGCATCCACCTCCCCACTGAGTACCCTTGTCTCTGGGACGCAGCCCTCCCCTGTCCCCACAGAAGGCGCCATGGGAGCTGCCACCAGAGAGATGGGCTGCGAAGCCGGCCAGCCAATCGTGCCCTCTTCCAAGCATGGTTGACAGAGAGGGGAGATGAAGTCACAGGAGCCAGATGTGAATATGCCAATCCTATAAAACAAACCTTCTGTTTAAAAATCACGCAGCAAGTAACTAATATATGCGTGGCATATTGAAGAGAGAATACAACTTATTAACCTCTGGGGGAGGAAAGTCATAGATTCTTTGAAAACTTGCTGAAAACTATCAGGTCACTTTGCACACAATCACGGGGAGCTCAGGATCCCTGAAGCTCATCCATCATCCCCTGGTTAAGAAGCCCTGATTTGCAGTGTTATTTACGAAAACCCAAGACATAATTCACATTAATTTCTGCTTATATTTTATGGCTTCTATTCCTCTGCCATTATCCTACCTGCAGTGTGTGGGGACTTCGTAGCTGCCCTATTCATAAAGGACCTTTTCTTTATCATTATAAACTTTTTATTTCAAGCATAATAACCAATAGTAGAGACTTGCATAATGAACTCCCATGTGCCCACTACCTAGCTTTAACACACATCAACTCATAAGTAGTTTAACGAAAATCCCAGATATCAAGTCATTGCACTGGTAAATACCTCGGCTTCCCGTCACCATTTTCTATGCTGCACTGATGTCCACTGAGGGCACTGGCTTGTTGGGCAGCTGCACCCTTGGTTGTGGCAGCCTGGGGTGCAGCTTGGCCATTGAGGCCTCTCCCAGCCTTATCCCAGCGTGGACCTAGCTCCTAGTGCAAGCCCCAGGCCACATCCAGCAGCGCCCCAAGGCCAGTGGACCTGTTCCTAGCAGCACTTCCAAAGCCCTTCCAGCTCTTCATCCACACCTTTGTAGTCACAGCTCCTCTCTCTTTTTTCCTTTCTTCTCTCCATTCTCCTCCCTCCTTTCTCTGTGATCCTAATAAGAAAAGCATATGTTTATTGGGACATTTCATTTAATAGCTCCCAGCTCCTTTTGGGTTTTTCTAAAGATCTGACCTTTTCCTATTCTGAGCGGGCTGCACCCCTCCCTCATAAAAGCACCGGCAGAGTGAGACAGAGACACAGCAGAGCTTCCCCGCCCACACCAGCGCTGCCGAGGCCTCCATCCTCCAGGACTGCTGCTGCTGCTCCGGACAAATCTGCAGCTCCTCGTGGCACAGTTTGAACTACCCTGGGTGGACCCCAAATGAACATTCTCCGTCCTGCTTGCCCACCTGGTAAGGTGGATAAGGGACGTGTGGGCAGTGAGCTTAGGTGACCCATTCCAGCCCAAGGTGACAGCATCAGACTAGGCTGTGAGTGCCATCTGGCTAGTCTCCAAAATGTAATCCACCCCAAACAAAAATTATTAGCAACCACTGATGTACTGCCTTCAATAGACTGTTTCAACTTTTGGCAGCTGGTTATGTAGTCAATATTGACTCACTGCCTACATGAATGAATGAGTGAAGGATGGAAGGTAAGGACGAATTACAGACATCTAAAGGCACATCCCAAAGAGGTAGGTGTTTTGGAAATGGTTTTTAAGTCATAGTACATTTGGAGTAAGTGTATAGCCAATACCGCCACCCCCAAGAATGTTTGCAAGTATAAGATTTGTGTTTTAACTGTAGAGCTTCCTCTCTCTACTGACCCTCCATTCTCTAAGCTGTCCTCCCCTCTCCCTTCAGATCTTCCCTTTGGTTACCCCCCTCCATCTCTGGTTTTCAGCCCCCCAGGTGCCCCAGGCCTGGCTAGGGAGGGGTGGAAACCTGTATAGCCAACACCAGCTCCACAGGCCCCTCTTGTCACCCCAGCTTCTCCTTCCTCTTGCTGGTCTAACTATTCATCCCTTCAGGGAACTCTGAGCTTCTCCGTCTCTGCTACCACTGTCTGCGGAGAACTAACCAGGATTTGCCCAGATTAGGAGAGCGGATGGAGAGATTAGTGTATCAGAGTGGAAAAGGTATGGGCTTTGATTCAGACAAGAATTCAAATCCCAGTTCTCTGTAATACCTCCTGTGTCACTTTGGACAAGTTACTTAACTTTTCTGAGCCTCAATTTCCTTATCTCTAAAATGGAGATAATACCATCCCCAAGAGTGCTGAGAAGTAATTGAGACACACCCCACACCCAGCTACATTCCTCCCCAAGGATTATCTGAGGGGTAAGTTCTTTTGCAGTGTAGATACTCAGAACGAATAGCTCAGGCCATGATCCCCATCTCCTTCCCTTAATTCCATTCCACTGACAATATGACTCCTGACCAAAGCAAGCTTGGACTTGACCCCAGTCCCCTTTCGGTCATTTTCTGTGAAGACCAGTCAGCCTGTGCCACTGCCAGAGAATTCCTGTCATGTTGAGCTGCACACACCTCTGGCTCTCACTGCTCTTTTCCAGGGACCCCAATTAGCTCACACTCCTGTGCCCCTTCCGCTCTCCCTGCCCTCCCTTTCTCCCAAGAGCATTCCTAATGCCTCTGTGGCTGCTGCTGTCTGCAGCTGTCCTCCTCCTGGTTCCTATGGCCTCGGGCTGCATACTAATTTGGACTTTGCTTTAAAAAAAGTTTTATCTATTTTTTGAGTAGTTAATGTATTCATATATTTCAAAATTCAAAATGTAGGAAAACGAATACAATGAAGTCTTCTTTCCACCCCTGAATCCAGTCACTCAGTCACTCATTCCTGTCCCTAGAGGCAGCCAGTGTTAGATTTCCTTGTTTACCCTGGTCTTTGAGTGTGTGGCTGTGGAGTATACTAATGGAAGGAACTTAACTCTCATTCTTGTGTCCACTGGGAGACACACAGCCAGGCAGGGATGTGCCCAGGGCCCTGCAGCTGGCCCATGGAATCCCCCCAAAACAAGCCCCAGCCTTGAGATGCTGAGGACCCACCTACTGAGCAGGGGGATGGGGCCCTTCCAGTCTACTCTTATCATCTGGGCTCCCCTCTTTGAGGCACAAGTGTAGCCATCATTTATGGGGTGCTTGCTCTGTGCTAGACACTGTGTGAAGAGCTGCTTAATTATAATCTCATCTAACTCTCACATAATTCTATAATGTGAGTGTTATTATTCTGATTTTACAGATGGGAAAACTGAGGCTCAGAGAGGTTGAGTCCCTCTCCTAGATCACCCAGAGTCAGAGTTCAAGCCCAGGTCTGTCTGCGTGGCTGTGCTCTTACTCTCTATCTATGTCTCCCTCAGTTGTAAATTCTCTGCCCAATCACTCCCCTCCAACACTCCTCCGTGTCTCCCATCGTCCTTCCCTCTCCCCACTAATTTTTTATTTCTCAATAAGCTCAACTTTACCTTTGAGAAATGGCAGCATCTATATTGACCTATGTACCAATCTTTTTCTGCCCTTTTCTCATTAATTATCTGAGCTAGAACCAGAGTTTTTAAAGGTGAGTGAGTGACAAGTTACTAAACATGCTGCTAATGGGTACAGAAGTCCCCCTCCTTGGTAGCATTTGCTGGTTGTAGGGACAAGACACAGTATGGAAGGAGAGAGGAAAAAACCCAATGACCCAGTTAGCTTTTATTATTAATAAGGAGAGGAAATTAAACTGAAATAAATATAATATTTATTAACATTTTATGCAGCTACCTGAAGTTCAAAAAGCCTTTTGAGCTGTGTCAGCTATTTTCCCCAGTACTCTGGAGAAAACTAGAAGCAGAGCTGGTTTGCATTGATCTTAAGAATTTTCTTATAGTGAGTTAAGCTTATCCAAATAAAGAGGAAATTTTAACCATTTCTGAACGCCCCATACTTTACTAATTGAGGTATGGAGATGCCGCTCGTCTTTAGGGTCTCCAGCATGTCTCATCTTTGCCATTGTCCTTCTCTCCTTACCTCTTCCTGGGGCCTGGCTCCGCAGGCCGCAGGCATTGGGATGGCAGGAAGTCTAGTACCCACCTGTCTCCCCTCCATCCCCTGTTTTCCTCACTGAGACCAAAGAGGGGCTTCAGAAGCAAGGTGACTGTGAGTCATTTTCCCCTTGTACGGGCAGGACCCAACACACATGCCCCAAACTTCTTCTCACTGAGTTCCAGTCCTGCTCAGAGCCTCAGATCCCATTGTTAAACCTTTTTGAGTTAGACTTGGGCCTCCTTAGTTCTGCTTTTTAAGTGGAAATTACCTTGGGTTGGGGAGTATATTTGTTCTCTACCAGCTCAACCAATATTTATAGTGTACATAACAAGCGCAGCACTGCCCTGAGGATTAGGGGTGAAGAGATGAAGACAGCCACGCATAGCCACTGTCAGGCACAGTGTGAGGTGTGCTATGGGTATTATTTCTAATCCGGAAGTAATTGTGCAAGGTGCTGCCACCTTACTTTACAGATGAACAACCAGAGGCTCAGACAAGGTAGGTAACTTGCCCCAAATCACATTGCAAGACACTAATGGAGCCAGGATTAAATCAGCTGCACTCATTCCCCCATATGAGGTTCCCCAACAAGCAAAAGACAACTATAGGGGGGCGTGGAGGAACTGAGCAGGGAGTCCCAGGTGGCCCGGAGTGAGGAAGGCAAGTAGCCCAGACTGGAGAAGAGCAGACACCTGGGGCAAGTGTTGAGGGTCAGCAGGTGTTAAATAGACCCCATAAGAGGGGTCATGGAGGAACAAAGGACCCCAGACCTGCTGAAGAACTTCAGGTGGTCTCGGGTGAGTGGAGAATATTCTGGGGAAGACACAGGGCCTTGTTTGATAACAATCCACTTACTGATCGTCCAGACACTGTCCTGGCTACTTCACTGACACCGTCCCAGTCAATCCTCCCAACAATCCTTGACCCCATTTTGCAGATGAGCATAAGTATTGTGTGAAAGTCACGTGGTGAGCAGCAGAGATGGGGTTTGCCTGATGGCAGATCCCATGCTTGTAATCGTCCTATTACACTGGAAGAGGCTACCTAGTCAAGGCATGTGCATAACGACTCTTGACTTAGAAGCCTCTTTGCTGACTGTTTCCAAGCCTCTAACAGAGACACACAGCCTATCCACAGGACAGGAGAGTGGGGTCAGGCCTGTGTTAGAAAGACTCAGACCTCTCTGGCCTCAGATTCCTTCTCTGCAAAGTGAGCAGGTATCTTAGGTCTCAAGGATTTTGCTCAGCTCCAGTGTGCCCGGAGCTCTCTGCCAAGTTCTGGGAAGGGGCAGTGGAGAAGAGAGGGCAGAGGAGGTGCACAACTGTGAGTGCCTTCAGCCTCGCTACGGAGATGACAGTCACCCTGGAATGAGAGAACTTGGTTCAGGGTTTTAGCCACCACTTTATTCTGCTCTTGACTCTGGGCCGACAACACTTGCTGACTTGCCCTGAGTGCTGGGTGACCTTAAGAGGTTTCTGGGCTCAAGGTATCCCCTTTAATCAACAAGTTCTTGAGAGCATTTTGTATCCTCAACATTGATCTCAATGCCTGGCCCAGAGTAGGTGTCCAACAATGTTTGCTGAATGCATGAGAAGAGGCGGGGAGTGGAGGATGCCTTCCGTGGGCCCCTTCTGAAGCACTTCACACCTGCATACTTTCAGCAAGGTCACTCTGCCCCTCCTCATCCCAGCTCTGTACGGGGATCAGAAGAAAGCCTGGTGGATCTGGTCTTCCCAGTACTCTGGGAGCACCTAGGATGACAGGCGTTTTGGGCAGGATCCCACTGAGGCCCTCAAAGACGGCTGATGGACACAGCCTATTCTAGATTTCTGACCGTTGGCATTCTCCTTGTCCTTAAGTCCTAGCACAGGGTCCATGTGTTCTCCAGGGCCCTACCTCAAACTGAGTGCCTATTTTCTGACCTATTGTCTGAGAGTGGGGACCATGTCACAGGGCGCTTGCTCCCATGCTATTCTGCATTATTCTGTGTATGTGGCTGTCACCCTAGCTGAAGGGCCTGAGGACAAGAAGTGAATTGTCCCCTTTTCCAGTCTCTCTCCTAATACCAGGCTGGTCAATGAGAGTAGGCGGGGGCACAAAGTAAGACTAAGGATTCAAACGCAATGTGCTGAATCATCAATGGGTGATAAACTAGTGGATAAAAGGTAGATGAGAAACCACGTTTACATAGTCTCAAAGAATCTCCCCACAAAATACTTATAAATTGCAAAGGGAAAGTTAGTCATTTCACAGTGGAGAAACCTGGCAGACAGCACCTTATCCAGGCAATCAAAGTTAATATCACCTGGAATATAACAAATAACTGCCACGGGCCTCCTGGTCTGATGTCCTGGGAAGGACATTGTATCACTGATTCTTGCTGAAAACATGTAACCTGAATGTTTATAATCATAAAGATCCCAAATTGGTTCTATGAAACAGTGGCTGGTACTAATCTAAAGAGGCAGGACAACTAAATGCAATTTGTAATCCCAGATTGGACCCTGGACCAGAATTTTCTTTTTTTAGTTTATTATAAAGGATATTAGTTCACAATTGTCAAAATTTAAATAAGGTCTGTAGGTTAAATTACATAAAAGTACTGCATCAGTGTTAATTTCCTGATTTTGATAACTGTACTATGGTTATATAAGAAATTGTCCTTATTTTAGGAAATAATGCTGAATTATCTGGTGAAATAAAGGTGTTAGGTCTGCAGTTTACTCTCAAATGTTTCAGAAAAAAGTAATAATATTGGCGTTTTTATGTGTGTGAGAAAGAGTGAATGACAAAGCAAACAAGCTAAATGTTAACACTTGGGGAATATGGGTGAAGGGTATACAAGAATTCCTTGTATTATTTCTACAGCGTTTCTGTAAGTCTGACTTTTCTGTAAGTCCGCCTTCAACATAAAATATGTGAAAAAATGTGGCCAGTTGGAACATTAGCTGGGTCAGCCTGGGGAAAGCTGTCAGCCATTTGGACTTGGCATTGCAGGGACCAATCCCTACCTGCTACCTTCCCAGGCCACATGCTGGGTAAGCTGAAAGGAGAACCTCCCATCCTGAAGACGCTTGTGTCCTAGGCAGAATTACGAGGCCACCCTGGTTTCCCATCCAGCCCATTAAGGAAGCACTAACCAGCCATGGCTCAGGAGCAGCTGGGGGTGCCCGTTCCCACCCCGTGCCCAGGAGCAGCCTGACCAGCACGACAAGAAAACAACATCGCTAGTTATTCAGTTCAGAAGAAAGAGACAGATTGGAAAATACTAGAGGTGGGGGGTAGAGACTGGGGCAGGGAGGGGGAGAAGGAAGGGTAGTGAGCCAGACACAGGCACCCCTCATGGAGGCAGGTGGCCATGTGGACCACATCTCAGAGGTCCCAACCCTGGAATAGCTCTCAGCTCTGTCTGCTGCTGACACTCCTCAAGGCTGGGGTCTGAAGGGCCACTGAGGCAGAGGTGTCTGAGAAGCCAGGACCCTGCCTGGGGGATGAGGTTCCAGGCTGGTGGAGCAACAGAGGTAAATGGCATTTGGAAACTGAGACAAATGTGGCGGTGAGGTGCCCTGCTGGAGGCTAAGAAGGGAGCTGGAAGCACTGCCTGAGCTGGTGACATGTAGCAGGGAAGCTGCCATGCTTGGAAGCTGGCAGGCCCAGCTCTCCAGCTCTGCCTGGCTGTCACAGAATCTCCTGCTCTCCCTGCTTCAGGGGAACCCACGGCCCCTTGCCAGGGTTCAGATAAACCATAAAAGCACCTGATATATATAAAGTACTTTGCAGTTGTTTAGCCAGCAGGTACATGAGTATCCTTTCATCAGATCCCCACGTGGACACCAAGGCAGGCAGGGCAGGTGTGCGGGGACACGTGTACTAGCTACATTTTACAAGTGAGGGCAGTGAGTTTGCCCTGGTGAAGGGACTTGTACAATGTCACAGCTCTAGTAGCAGAGCAACAACTTGAACGTAAACTTCTGATGGACCCTAAGTGAACTGCAAACTGTTGCCAAGGATTGGAATCTATGCAGGTCTCTTTCCATGGGCCCTGCTGCTCTTTGGAGTTTAAACACCAAGCTCCACACTGGTGGCTGTCCAAGAGCTCACTCACCTTGGGTTTCCTTGTCCATTTCTTTGAACACATTGCTCCTCTACCTGGGAAAGTTCTGGTTGAAGCCACTGTCCCAGAGGCTGCTGTTCAGACTTCGGTGACGGCACTGACCTCAGGGAACCCTAACCGTAGCTCAACTTGCCCTTCTGCCTCACTGCACTGTCTGCTGCTGGAAGTCAGGAACTCGTCGCTGGGCTTTGCTTAGGACATGGTGGACAGGAAAGAAATGCTTCAGAGTGCACCAAGACCCGTGATTCCTGAATGTTTTGGATCCAAGATCCCTTCGAGACTCTGATGGTGCAGGGGAGCTCCCAGGTGAGGAACGAGGTGGGGAGAGAGGGCTATATCCAGGACAGCTCTACCCAGACTGATGCTTTTGACATCATGAAACACAGTTTTCTTTTTCTAATAGAACAGTGCTCTAATACCTGCCCCTAGACAGGATGGGACAGAAAGCCACTGGGGTCCCTGGCTCTATTTCTCTGTGCAAAGGCCCTTTCTAAGCTCAGGAGGGAGATAGAGGGGATGCAATCCCTCAAGGCCAGGTCCTCCTTTGGTGTGTGCCCCTCCCATAGGGACAAGACGCAAGCAGAGAGAGGGTCTGCCTGTGACTGCTACTCCCAAGTCTCTTCTCAGACTCATTGCAGCTCAGTTTCTTTTTTTCCTCCACCACAGTAAATCTCCTTCCGTTATTCTCCAATTTGATGTAGTAAGCTGTGTCATTTTGAGAAGAAATACATAATGGTATATTAGAGGAATCATGGATCTCCTCATTCATGCTTAGAAAAAATTTATTACAATGTAAGAAAGTCTGAATAGCATGAATTTATTATAATGATTTAACACTTCTAGCACTTGAGTTAAAAATGCCCTTCCATAAATAACTGTCCCTGGAAAACAGCAAATTTACACAGTTTACCATTTCCCAATGTTATATAAATCCAACAGGCTTAAATCACCTGCCACTGGGAGGAGAACGTGGAAAACTGGGGCTGGGAAGTTCATCCCATCCCAACTGGCAGCACAGGGGGCATGAATGTCAGTCCTCCCTGTCCCTGCTCCCTCATCTCCGCACTCGACTTACAGTGGGTGACGCCTGGGAGGACAAGGACGAGGCGGGGTGAACCTGGGAAGAATCAGGGCTGGGACACCACAGTTTTATATCGATAACTGCGCAACAGGTGAAGGGCATGGGCCTAGGGCATCCTGGCAGTGGTCAGGCCGTGGGCAGTTGTCTGTGTGGTGGTGCCAAGGAAGGGTCGGCCCTGGCTTCCCAGCTGGGCACTGTAGGGAGCGGGAGGGAGAGGCCAGCTCTGCTGCCCTGACCAGATCTCTAATGGGGCCTGGCCTTCTGGCCAATCACCTCTTCTACTGTCTCACAAACACCAGCACTCTTCCTACTCCTGGGACTTCTGATTCCTCCATGTTCCAAGGAGCCCCCTGGGAGCCCTCTGTCCCTAGATACCCTGCCTGGCCTTGCTTTCATGGACACTGTGGCCTCGTTGTTCTTTTTTTTTGAGACAGGGTCTCACTGTGTTGCCCAGAGTAGAGTGCAGTGGTGTCATCATAGCTCACTGCAACCTTCAATGCCTGGGCTCAAGGCCACCTCGGCCTCCCACGTAGCTGGGACTACACATGCACACCACCACACCTGGCTAATTTTTAAAGTTTTTGTAGAGATGGAGTCTCACTGTGTTGCTCAGGCTGATCTTGAACTTCTGGGCTCAAGCAATTGTCCCACTTCAGCCTCCTAAAGTGCTGGGATCATAGGTGTGAGCCACCATGCCCAGCCATAGCATTATATCTGAAAAAAACAATATATTAATACACACTTTAATTTAAAAATACTTTGTTGCTTTAAAATGCTAATGATCATCTGAGGCTTCCGTGAGTCATAATCTTTTTGCTGATGGACGGTCTTGCCTCAATGTTGAGGGCTGCTGACTGATCAGGGTGGTGGCTGCTGAAGGTTGGAGTGACTGTGGCAATTTCTTAAAATAAGCAACAATGAAGTTTGCTGCATTGATTGACTCTTTCATGAAAGATTTCTCTGTAGCATGTGATGCTGTCTGATAGCATTTTACACAGAACTTCTTTCAAAATTGGAGTCAATTCTCTCAAACCCTGATGCTGCTTTACCAATTAGGTTTATGTAATATTCTAAATCCTTTGTTGTCATTTCAACAATGTTTACAGCATCTTCACCAGGAATAGATTCCATCTCAAGAAACCACTTGCTTTGCACATCTATAAGAAGCAACTCCTCATCCATTCAAGTTTTATCATGAGATTGCAGCAATTCAGTCACATCTTCAGGCTCCACTTTTAATTCTAGTTTTCTGGCTGTTTCCACCACATCTGCAGTTACTTCCTCCACAGAAGTCTTGAACCCCTCAAAGTCATCCATGAGGATAGGAATCAACTTCTTCCAAACTCCTGTTAATGTTGATATTTTCACCTCCTCCCATGAATCACAAATATTCTTAATAGCATCTAGAATGATAAACTCTTTCCAGGTTTTCAATTTACTTTGCCCAGATCCATCAGAGGAATCAATATCTATGGCAGCCTTACGAAATGCATTTATTAATAAGACTTGAAAGTTAAAATCACTTTTTAATCTATGGGATGCAGGATGGATGTTGTATTAGCATGCATGAAAACAACATCAATTTCCTTGTACATCTCCATGAGAACTCTTAGGTGACCAGATGCATTATCAATGAGCGGTAATATTTTGAAAGGAATCTCTCTTTTTCTGAGCAGTAGGTCTCAACAGTGAGCTTAAATCATTCAGTAAACCATACTGTAAAGAGAGTGCTGTCATCTAGGCTTTGTTGTTCCATTTATTAGAGCACAGGCAGAGTAGTTTTACCAGAATTTTTAAGGGCCCTAGAATTTTTGGAATGGTAAATGAGCATTGGCTTCAACTTAAAGTCACCAGCTACAACTGCTCCTAACAAGAGAGTCAGCCTATCCTTTGAAACTTTGAGGCCAGGTATTGACTCTTCCTGTCTAGCTATGAAAGTCCTGGATGGCATCTTCTTCTAATAGACGGCTATTTTGTCTCCATTAAAAATCTGTTGTTTAGCATAGCCACCTTCATCAATGATCTTATCTAGATCTTCTGGAAAACTTGCTGCAGCTTCTCCATCAGCACTTGCTGCTTCACCTTGCACATTTACGTTATGTGGCCAGCTCATTTCCTTAAACTTCATGAACCAACCTCTGCTAGCTTCAAACTTTTCTTTTATAGCTTCCTCGCCTCTCTCATACTTCATAGAATTGAAGAGAATTAGGGCTATGCTCTGGATTAGGCTTTGGCCTAAGGGAATGTTGTGGCTGGTCTGATCTTCCATCAAGACCACTAACATTTTCTCCGTATCAGCACTAAGGCTATTTTACTTTCTTATCATTTGTGTGTTCACTAGAGTAGCACTTTTAATTATCTTCAAGAACTTTTCCTTTGCATTCATAACTTGGCTAACTGTTTGGTGCAAGAAGCCTAGCTTTTGGCCTGTCTTGGCTTTTGACATGCCTTCCTCACTAAGTTCAATCATTTCTGGCTTTTGATTTAAAGTGGAATATGTACAACTCTTCCTTTCACTTGAACGCTTTGAGGCCATTGTGGGGTTATTAAATGGCCTAATTTCAATACTGTTGTGTCTCAAGGAATAAGGAAGCTAGAGGAGAGGAGGGAGACCAGGGAAAGGCCTGTTGGTGGGGCGGTCAGAACACACACAACATTTTTTTCATTAAGTTTGCCATCTTATATGAGCATAATTCATGGTACCCCAAAATAATTACAATTGTAACATGATGTTACAACTGTAACATCTGATCACAGATAACCATACAGATATAATAATGATAAAAAAATCTGAAATATTGTGAGAATTACCAAAAGGTGACTCAGAGACATAAAGTAAGCATATGCTGTTAGAAAAATAGTGCCAAGAGACCTGCTCAACACAGGGTTGCCACGAATCTTCAATTTGTAAACAACACAATCTGTGAAGTGCAGTGTAGTAAAGTACAACAGAACAGGGTATGCCTGTAACTTTTGTCCGCATCTCACATTTTCCCACCCATGGCTTTTTTTCTTCTCCTTTGTTCTTTAACAGTAGTTTCCAATTTTTGCCCCTCCAAGGAGCTCCTTTGTTGACAACCCCCTACACCCCACAGTGGAAAAAAATTTGTTTATCTAAGTGCATGTATAGATTTTTCTGCCCATTTTTATTGTGCAGAGATTTATGTGTGCTGTATATATAAATACATCAACAAATTAGAGGTGACCCCCACACAATAACCTAGGTTATCACAACTTGATATAGCAATTTCCAGTTCAAAGTAAAGAAGTGATATTACAGTTGGCCTGTGCAGCTTCCGTCTACACACATGTAGGATTTCCACTGGTCTTTCTAAAATAATGAAAAATGCTCATGGATTACTAGTAATACCTTTTGGGTCTCTAGGATTCTGGGGACCCATGTTTGGAATTAGGGGACTTTAGTCAAGTGTAGGCCCCTCAATGTGAAAAAAAATGCCCTGTCAATAGCCTAGACTTCCACTTTCTTATCCCTTCCACCCACCATTCTGGTTCTCTCCTTACTTTTACAAGCAGATGTCTGAGGTGAGCAGTCTTGGACTCACTCCCCCTTAATACCTCTCAAACCGGCTTTCATTCAAGCCCAGTTTAGAGACACTGGTCAAGTTTTTACTCCTGATTTTCCAGCACTGCTGGCCAGTTGGCAACCAAGGCCCATAGAAACTTCTTCCTCCTCCTTTTTTTTTTTTTTGATGATAGTTTCATGAGATATAAATCATATACTATACAATGTACCAATTAAAAGTATACAGTTTAGTGGTCTTTAGTATATTCACAGTGTTATGCAATCATCATCACAATCAATTGTAGAGTAGTTTTCATCACCCTGAAGAGACCCCACACATGCATATAGACATTCACCCTCCCTTCCTGCCATTCCCCCAGCCCTAGGCAACCATTAATTGGCTTTCTGTCTCTGTAGATTTGCCTATCTGGACATGCCATGTGAATGAAATCATACTCTAAGTGGCCTTTTGTGACTGACTTCTTTCACTCAACATAATGTTTTCAAGGTTCATCCATGTTGTAGCATGTATTTTATTTCTTTTGATTGCCAAATAATATTCCATTGTATGAATATACCATATTTTTATTTATCCACTCATCAGCTGATAGATATTTGGGTTGTTTTCTTTTTTTGTTATTATGAAGAGTGCTGCTATCAACATCCATGCAAAACTTTTTGTATGAACATATCTTTGTATTTCTCTTGGGTATATATTAATATCTAGGAGTGGAGTTGCTGGGTTATAATTTACTCTGTTCAACATTTTTAGCAACTGTCAGACTATTTTCCAAAGTGGCTGCATATTTTACATTCCCACTGGTAGTGTTTGAGGACTCACGGACACTTCTTGCTTGCCTCTAAAATCCTTCCCTTCACCATTGTCATTGCCTTTACTGGGGCTCGGCATCTTGTCAACTCTCTTCGCTATGTTTCTGAGAAGGATCTCCACTGAAGCAACATCTGACCCCTTCCCCATCCCTTGCTCATCACTCCCTCCCCCATGCCTTGCTATTTATCTTACCAGTCAGCGGTGATCCTGACTTCCTCTGGTGCACATTCTCAACTGGGCGAGTTTGATATAAATGCTGCAGTTGAGGGTCTTCTCTCCAGCTCAGTCTCCGGCATGTGAGGCAGAGTCTAGGTGTGTGTGGTCTACAGTTCCTAACTCTCCTTTGGGTGGCTCATTACAAGATCTGGATTTATTAGAAAGTCTGATGGTAGCAGCATATCAAGTATGTGGCCTTCTATCCAGTCCTATCAGTATAAAAAAAGGAAGTGACTAGTGGGATAGGGTGGGGGTGACAAAGTTCCAGCTTCTCATCCAGCCTGTGGCAATAGCCTCATAATGATTGGCGACAGTCTCACCTCCACAGGCAAACCTAAAGACAACTTGTGTGGCAGAAAGAGCATGACTGCAGAATGAGACGGCCCGTCTCTCAGTCTACTTACTAGCTCCATGATTCAGTGGCTGCAGCACAATTATGTAACCTCTCCAAGATCAGTTCTCTCATCTCTAATGTGGACATAATGCCACCTACTTTTTAGGGTGGCGGTGAGGATTACATGAAATGATGTATTTATAAAACTTACCTAACACTTAGTAGGCACTCAAAAGATTTTATTTTCTTTACCTTCCTTATCCCATTCCCTCTAATACAGCCTGACACGACTGCTGATAAATATTTCAAAACAAGTAATCCTAACATTTTTTATGGCTTTTCATTGTTTGAATGATAAAACTTCATTGCCTGACATTCAGCATTCTCCATAATTTGGGCCCAATGTACTACTTTCAGCTTATTTCCAAACATTCTCTTCTAGTACCTCACCTGTTACCATGATGTCTTCATCAGTCCTTCAAAAATGCATCTTGAGATACTTCACTTAGTAGAATGGGTTCCAGCTCTATCCAGGAAAATACAAGAGGTGCTATATCACCGTTGTTTCTTATGGCTGAGTAGTACTCCATGGTATACATATACCACATTTTATTAATCCAATCATGTATTGATGGGCATTTGGGTTGTTTCTACCTCTTTGCAATTGTGAATTGCGCTGCTATAAACATTTGAGTGCAGGTGTCTTTTTTTATGGAGTGTCTTTTGTTCTTTTGGGTAGATGCCCAGTAATGGGATTGCTGGATCAAATGGTAGATCTACTTGTATCACTTTAAGGTATCTCCATATTGCTTTCCACAGAGGTTGAACTAGTTTTCTGTCCCACCAGCAATGGTATCTACATACATAATGAGTGCGATGCGCACCATCTGGGGGATGGACACGCTTGAAGCTCTGACTCCGGTGGTGAGGGAAGGGGGGGGGCAACACACGTAACCTAAACATTTGTACCCCCATAATATGCTGAAAAAAAAAAGGAGCTTTTCCAAATGTTACAAACAATAATAAGCATGTACTACACACACACACACACACACACACACACAATGCATCTTGAGTTTTCTTGTTAATGAACACTCAACTTTTGCACTTTCCCACATACAAGTCTCTTCCCACTCTCCATCTATCTTAGAGATACTCTTCCAAAGCCAAGGTCAAATCCCTCTTCCCTTTTTTCCTCCTCCTCCCATAAAGCCTAAGTAAACTCAGCCTAGCAATTTGCTGTCCCCCAATGATAACATTTATAGCCTCCTACCAGTTATTGGAAAATTTACTATGATGGCTCTTGTTTAATCATTAAAAATTCCAAAGTTTGAAGCCTTGTTTTCTATCCAGTTTGTAAGTTCATGGAGTAATAATAATGAAAATGATAGCGACCATTAGTAGAACTCCTACTTGTATGTGTCAGATACTATTGCATACATTATCTCATTGAATTTTATCCTTACAACCATCCTATGAGAGGCATGCATTATCATTCTTTTTACAGATGAAGAAACTTACATTCAGTTTGGTTAGTATTTTGTCTAAGATCATTTAGCTAAGAAGTAGGGTAACTAAGATTTGTAGCAAGATCTATTTGGTTGCATAGTCATGCTCTTAACCAGTTCCCTAACAACACCATCTAACACAATTCTGGGCCCTGGGGAGACAGTCAGCTGGCCAAGAGCCGCTCATGAAGACCGGGGAATAAGCCTTGGGATTTGGCAGGTCATGGATAAAGTAGTTGGTTGCCCCATGGTCAACATACAAGTCATTCTTACTGGACTCTAAGTACCAACCTACCTGTATTGCTACCATTTCCTCTATTCAAATGAAGGGAAGCCTCACCCTCATTTTGTCCACTGTCTTTTCAGAAGAGGTCTTAACTAGAAGCTATAACATACCCATTATTTGGAGACAACAGTCATGCCCATTATGTAACCTGGAGAGACATATCTCTTTTTCTCAGGGATATTACTTAGATAGCCTTCCCATAGTTGTCTCCTCTATGGATAGAAATAAGTTCCAGACAGCGGCACTCAATCCTTGAGGATTACTAACCTACAAAGCCCCTGAGGAGCAAATATATTGCATTTTTGCTCACCTTGGCCCAAGTGGTCTATGAAAGGTCGCTTCTGAAAGATGGTAGTGGAATGCTCAGTTCTAGTTGAGATTCTTAAAAATGTTCATCCTGGAACATCAAATCAAGGCAGGTGATGTTGCTGTAGTGAGGAGGATACCAGCCTGGCAGCCAGACCTGCCACTGACAGGATATGGGACTTCAGACAAGTCACTTTTCTCTGAACTTTCGTCTATAAAATGGAAGTCATCAATTACATAAGCTCCAAGGTGCAATCCAGCCATAGAGTTCTGTGACTCTGGAATGTTATAGTGGGGGCAGACAGAAAAGACCAGGAGTATTTTCTAGGTGTGCTGTGCTTTTAATGTGTCTCCTCCAAAATTCAGGCATTGCTAATGTGATGGTATCAAAAGGTAGAGCCTCTATGAGGTGATTAGGCAATGGGGGCTTCTTCCTCATTAATGAGATTAAGGCCCTTATCTTGAGGCTTCATGCAGCATGCGTCTAGCTTACTAGCTTGCCCTTTGGCTCTCCTGTCATGTGAAAACACAGCATTTGCCCCTCTGGAGGATGCAGCCTCACCAGACAACTAAACATGCTGGTGCCTTGGAATTCCAGCCTCCAGGACTGTGAGAAATAAAGGTCTGCTCTGTATAAATTACCCAGTCTCGGGTATTTTATGGTATGTAGCAACACAAACGGACTAAGACAAGGTGCTTACCCAAGTCTGAGAGGTTAGAAGGTTCCACTTTGGAATGGAGCAATGTAACCCTAGAAGCGTGAGAACTTTTGCTTAACAGCTCTGAGAAACCATGTGAGTGGTCACTAATCTCTGAAACTGGTTCTTGAGCTGACAGTTCATTCTTCCACTGAGGATTAGGGTGTCACCTTCACCTCACTCACCTCCAGCTTTGTGCCTAGACTTAAGGGTAGCCTTTTGACAGTAGGAGCAAGCATTGCTTATTTCATTTTCAGTTTGAGAGCTGGCTGAGTGATGATTCTGCTCTTGCCACCTCTGCTCCTGAGGGGCAGCTGTAAAGTGTCCTTATTCAGGTGGAGCTGCCAGGCTGGCTTGGGGGTGGGGGCTGGGGCAGTGTCTTTGGCTGTCTTAGTTGAATCCATAGGTATAATCTCAGAACTGGGCATTTCAGAAACTAAAGGCTTCATCTCATTCTTCCACCATCTAATGCCAACTAGGCAGGTTCATTTTTCCTGTCTAAAAGTGCTGTGATATTTCTTCCTTGCTGAGTAGCTATGGAGATAGGCACATAGAAGGGACTCGCAGGTACGTGTAGATTGAATCTTCCATTCCAGTAACCATACTGGTTATGGAGTGCTGGAATGGAAGGCTTGGTGTCCATGTGATATGAATAAGCTGGAGCCACACCAGGAAAACCTACTATGCTGTGGCAAACCATTTTCTTTCTTTCCATTGACCATGCACTCCTATTGTTTTAACAAGAAACACTGAAAGTAACATTTTGATAACCTGGGGCTCTGCTCTTGCTTTCAAGCTATGCCTCACTCATCTGATGAGGGACGTCAAGGGACATTTCAATATCAAAACCACATGGGGAAAATATCCATAAAGATAATTTATTAACTTAAAATCTCATTTGTATATAAACATTTGCTCACATTCAAAATAACACATACTGAGTTGAGGATAAAATGTGAGCTGGGAGGAGTCTGCCATAGCCTCCACCTCCCTCAGCAGACTTCATCCAGCTCTGCTCCTCTAGGTTTCTCTCCTTCCCAGCCTCTGCCAGCAGATTTCTAGCACGAACTTGATGCTGGAAGCAGGGCCAAGTGAAAAGAGTGGCTCCAAAGAAGGAGAAAGAGAGTTCCTCCCTCCCCGTAACATGTGGGTGCTCTAGCTAAGTCCCCACCGTGGGGATCAGGTTTGAAATAAACACAAGGTGTGCCTCCTGGAAGGGTGACTGTCAGCAAAAGCTTTTCCTTGATTAACCTTGGTTTTTGAAATCAAGCACTTTGGGTCTTAGTCAGGAAATTCAATGGACATACTTTGTCCTTTTCCATTTTGCAAAAATTGATTGTTTTTTCTCTCATAGGATGGTGGGTAGCAGGGTGGGCAATGCCATAGCACTGTCTGTAGTGCCTTCGATATGTGTCCAGTCTAGCTTCGTGGAAGTGCCTACAGACTGGGCAGGCAAATCCCAACCAGTCACCGTGGAGCACTAAACAGGCAGGAAGGGCAGACTCCTTTGTGCCAGGCCCTTTCTCCCAGTGGAATAATTAGGTTAAGCCTCACGGCTCTACAACAACCTTTTCATATATATGTATATATGGAAGAATAGTAAATTTAACACAGATTAAAATGTTAACATATACATGTACTAGTCAATTAATAATGAAGACACTAGATTACACATAAATTCATATCCTATTGCCCTCACACCAATACCAACAAAATGTTTACAGGATAGAGAAAGGTGGCTGGTGGGTGACTGTGGCATACGAAAAATGTGTTGATTGATACTCTGCTGAAAATCCATCTTCGCTCTTCCAAATTGCCCATTCAGGGAGAAGTAAAGAAGCAATTAAACTCCACTCTGTGGCATGTGACCCAAAAAGACCTTCAGTTTAGACCTTGTTTATGATTGTTCTAAAGGCAAACAAACTTCATAAAGAAATCATAAACCTTTTCTTGATCCTTCTGACATCTTCTCACCCCAGAGAGCAGTGAAGACACTGGTGTGCAGAACGGGTGACTGTGGTTATGGCTGATCTGAGGAGTCAGGTACACTTAAGCTGGTCATGACACATGGGGCAAGGAATAGATAGTTCTGGAAACCTAAATTTAATTGAGAAAATGGCTGAGGGCTCTTAGTGTGCTATCTATCATTTCTGCCACACCAAAGAAAGCTCCAGATTCCAAAGGCTTTTTGAAATGGGATGAGACTGATTTGTTTACTCTCTCAGGTGAACTTTAAAAAGAAATTGTAATCAGGCTGGGTACGGTGGCTCATGTCTGTAATCCCAGCACTTTGGGAGGCTGAGGCCAGAGGATCACTTAAGGCCCGGAGTTTGAGAACAAAGTGAGCAACATAGTGAGACACTGTCTCTACAAAAAATAGAAAATTTAACCAGGTGTGGTGGCACGTGCCTGTAGTAGTCCCAGCTACTTGGGAGGCTGAGGTGGGAGGATCACTTGAGCCCAGGAGTTTGAGTTTGCAGTGAGCCATCATGATGCCACTGTACTCTAGCCTAGACAACAGAGTGAGACCCTGTCTCAAAAAAAAAAAAAAAAAAAAAAAAAAAAAAAAAGAGAGAGAGAGAGAGAGAGAGAAGAAGAAGAAATAAAATTGTAATTTGTAATCTGTAATGATTTTTCAACTTTTTAAGGGAATGATAATTAGTCCTGACTTTCAATGTACCTCAGAATAAAAATATGATACTGGTAGGCCCCATTCTTCTCTTGTCCAAAGAACAAAAAGACCCAAGTGAAGGAAGGCTGGGCGGAGGTGACAGGGCCAGGCTCAGCCTGAAGAGACATGAGATTTGGATCTATCTGGACAGGGAGGCTGCTCAACAAGGTTTAGACTGAAATAATCTAGTTTTCATAATAAAGAATCCAGGGAAGCCAGGTAGGCTCACTACGGGCAGGCTGCCCTGGGTAGCCTAACCTTGGCTGCCAATGCTAAATGACAAAGTCTTGCTCCCAGTTTAACCCTGGGATTGAAAAAAGGGAGAGAGAGGAAAAAAAAAGCAGCACCCTCCAGATCAAATAAAGCTATCAAGTCATACACATCTGTAAACACATCTCTCCCTACTTCCAATGACTGCAGCGTTTTAAACTCACTGGCTCTCCCAGACTCATCACACTGCCCATCAGCTTGAAAGGCTGCTAGAGCCCACTGCAAGCTGAAGGACTCATTTCCAGACTCTGCTGAATAGGAAGACAGAAGAGAGAAAGCGGTCTCAACTGTACTTCTTCCACAGGCTTTCTCTGGGTCAAAGTGAGGCCCAGTAGAAAAAGGAAGGAGATCCTGCTTGGGGTAGTGGAGATTAATCTGGCAAGTGGAGATGGTTCTTTGGGCCATGGGATTAGTGGCCCTGAAGAGAGCACATGCAGGGCCTGTCAACCCATGGCCTTTAATCCGCATGTAGTGAAAGGTAGGGCCAAAGAAAGCCTATTAGCCTGCAGCAGCTGGATGTCACTTTCCCTTTAGTGGCATCTTCCCCAGACACAACCACGGGAAGTTCACAAGAGTACATGTGATGGAGGATAAATAAACTGGACAAATGGGTCAAAAAGAAATACCTAGAGATTGCTCTTATTCATCCTGGGAAATTAGAAGCATGGTCACCTGAACATTGGTAAGGAAAGTGTTTCAGGTTTATGCCTCCACTGGATTTCCCCAGGGTAATCACTCCCTTATGTGATTTAATGCTGCCTGTTTCCAAGGATTCGTTGGGTCTTTGCCTACTGAGCCCTTTGGTTACAGGATGAGCAGCTGCCAGGCTGATGACTACTGAGACTAACCCACAATTGGCCCTCAGGTGTTGCTTGGGATGGTAAGGGCATCAACTCCAACTTCAGAATTAAATGACCACTTAGAGGTAGTGGTGAGAGAACAGGTTGGAAAAGTATATTTCTGAAATCGCTTATGTTGCAAAGGGGCTACTTTTAAGTTTGAGGGGTCTTTCAGTGGAAAGGTTTTCCTTGTGTACAAAAGGGACCCAACCCTTTTCAGCAGAAGATTGAGAAAGAAACACTCTTGAAATAAGGCTGAATATGTAATGGTCTCCGCCATGCAGAAAGTATCCTATGTTAATTTTCTAATCTCTGTTTGGCATAGAAAAGATACTGTCTCCCCACCCTCACCCCCTTAGTGTGTTATCTACTCATTGGTCTGATTGAAAACACCTTGGGTTGTTAGAATGATTTCTATATTCAATATATAACAGGATGCTAGTGAGATAGGTCTTTGTGAAAGGAGACATACAATTATTTTGCAGTCAAATAATTTAAAATCCTAGATCAGTATGTAAAGAAACCCACAAATTTCCTATAGCAATTTTGCAGCATGTGCTTCAGAGTCAAATGAAAAATATATCTTCCAGAATTTGATTTTCCTCCAGGTCTTCAGGGGTCCTGCATATCCCAGTCTTCTTCCAGATGGATTTTGGAGGACTGAGTCGGAAAGTACTGTGATTCCAGGCCCCAGCTTCTCTGAAGGGGTGGGGCTGAGGTTTGGGAGCCAATTTTGGGCTCAGAGACTGAACCAAATCCAACAGAGATGTCTCATACCTGTAAGACACACAGCCCAGACAGAAAAGGGTCAGACTACTAGAACATTAGAATCCAAGAAGCCCAGCAGAGATGGGCTGCCTAGGACAAGAATCAGACCCTAGATCATACCCTGTGCAAGAGGCCTCCTAGGGGAATTTTAGGGAAGGTAAACACCAGAAGGCCTTCAAGAAACAAGGTTCCTGCTGCCTGTCTGTAAGCTCGTATCTTCTGCTGACCTTTAACATTCATTTCTAACTTAAGAAGAGAGACTATAGAGTGGGAAAAGTCATCATGATAATAGTAATTATATTAACAACATTTATTGCAGGCTTACTAAATGTCAGGCAGTCTTCTTAATAGTCTGCATATATTTAACCTCCTTCTAACCCTCTAAACAACCCTAGGAAGCAGGTACAGTACTTCTATGATCCATTATATACATGAGGAAACTGAGGCTCAGGGAAGTAACTCACCTAACAGAAAGCTATCACATGGCAGAGTCTAGAATTGAACCCAGGTAGTTTGTCTCTACCATTCTTATCCAGGACACTAAAGCTGTCTCTCAAAGTCTTTGTAGACAGACAGATTTGGTTCAAATCTCTGCTCTACCATTTGCAAGCCATGTGATATTGGAGAATTTATTCAATCCCTCAGTCTAGTTTCCTCTGTAAGGGGCTAATAGAACTCCTGTTAGGATCAAATGTATTAGTTACTATCAATGAACATATAATAAGTACTCAATAAATGCTAGTTCCTTTCTGTTATCCTACTCCTACTTTTTTTAGAATCTCAGAAAAAGAAATCTTCATTTGAATCTATAAACAGATTCCTTCGAAGAAAGACTGCCTTGGTGTCTAGCATTCTTATCACAAAGACTAAGCTTAGAGCAGCTTAGAGGCAGAGAAATTAATTATGGCAGATGACGCCCTCACCCATGACCCACTGTGCATATTTCCAGGATGGAAAACCAAAGACATGAATATATCTGCCTCCATACTCATTCATACAAGATGTCAAGTATTTCCACAGATAAATCATTAAGTACTCAATGAATGATGAATGAAACTACACTGTCCTAATTATTTTCTTAAATTTTTAATTGTTCAAATAATATATGTTTAATAAGAATGTTTATATTATGAAAATTCCAACATATACAATTACATATAAAGAAAAATAAAAGTCCTTTCAACACTCTGTCCTCCCACCTAAATAGCAATCCCATGCTGCTTCTCAAAGATCACTGGTAACCGTTTAGTATATATGTTTCCAAATCTTTTTTAGTATAATTACATGGATACATGTATATTTACAAATACACAGACATAGACACACATGCATTTACAAACTTAAATTGGGCCATGTTTCTGTACTGATTTATGATCTTCTTTTTCACTTATTAGCATGTTCTGGAGATCATTCCATAATAATGCATATAGACCTGCCTAATTCTTCTAAACTGCAGCAGTGTTCTATTTTACAGATGTGCCATTACCCTAATTTTAAAGAATTCCCATAGCCTTTACTATCTTAATCTAGCTAAATCTTGTGTTTAGTATTCCTGTTCTGGTATCTCAAGAGATCAGTATTTGGTCATTAGTGTTGATTTAAGGGTAATTTGCTTAAAAACTTTTTAAAAAAATTTTGCTCTTCTTTAACTTCTTTTCTACTATATTCATGCAAGATAGTATTAGTACAACTTGCTTCAATGAGCAGAAATAAAATGGAATGATAGTGATAGGTTTAGGAACTCTCAGATAAAATAGCTCAAATTAAGGTTGCTTTTACCATGCCATAAACTAGCCAGGTTCAGAGAGATCTAATATCTCTCTTCCTTTCTTAGATACTGAATTGAGGTAGGTGTATCAGAGATCCCTATGCAATAAGTATTTTTTTTCTCACATTCATTCCAACCAGTCCTTATAGTCCAAGAGCAAGTCATGGAGATCTCAGGCATCATTCTGGCATAGGGAAGTTAAAGTCCCCAAAGGTTCTCTTCTGACTTCTTAATGCTTTTAGTTTTATAGCTCTAGTTAAACTGACATTCTGTTGGCTAAAAAGCTTACCTCCTATTTCTATGCCATTTTTGTGGTTCCAACTTCCAGATCTATGAAGCATCTATTGTGCTGAGGCTTTTAAAAGTGGATGCAGTAGATGAAACTGTTATTCTGACAAGTCATTATCACTTAAAGCTGTAGCTAGACACTTTCAGCAAAGTAGAGTAATACAGAGGGCTAAATTCACATGTATACATACTTCCAGTAGATGACCATTCTTTTTAATAAATGGCATGGTTTTTCTGACACCAATGAGACACAGGCAATAACAAAGTGAATATGGAAGAATTTGAGAAGTTTCATGTCTGAGACTTTGTTATTCAAGGAGAATAATATCCTTAATCATCCTAGTACAACTAATCAGGACTCCACTCTGATATTCTGGTAATAGCTCCAAATTAGTATTCTTAATAAAAACATTGCATTCAAGGTAGTGGTAAGAGGTCAGGTTCTGAAGTTGGATGCTAGATATGAATAATGGCTCTACCAATTTCTAACTATGTGATCTTGGGCAATTTGCTTAATTTTTTAAAGCTTCAATTGCTTTATTTGTAAAATGAAGGTAAAAACAACAATGCCTACTTTTCTGAGAAAATTACTACAATATATATAAAGTGCTTAGCACCCAAATATATAAAGCACTATGCCTGGCATTTAATAAGTGCCCAATAAACAGAAGCTATTACTATTACTATTTTTAAAATTGTTGTTAGGAAGCAGGATGTAGGCAGAAAAAGGGAGATTACATAGAAGGATCAGAAAAAACTCTAGAAAAATGTGCCATTATTGCTATCTTATAATGGTGTTTAAACCACATATATCTTTAGTAAGAAGACTAAAAGACAAAACTATTAAAAACAATACAAACAATTTGTTAAGAGATAGGCAATAAAAAAATGTAAATTGTAACATCAAAATTTAAAATGCAGGGAAGACAGGATTTAAGGTATACAGGTTTTTATTTTTATTTTTTTTGGTTTGTTTCCTTCTTTTGTGATCAAAGTTAAGTTGATATTAGTTTTAATACTTGTTATAAATATAATAGGATTTTTTTTGGAAGCCTCACAGTAACCACAAAGCAAAAACCTATAATATATAGATATACTAAAAATAAAAAGCAACTATCAGAAACAGTCACTGAAACACAAAGGAAGACAATATGAGAGGAAGAAAGAGAGGAGTTACAAAACAACTGTACACCGTCTGGGGGATGGACATGTTTGAAGCTCTGACTTGGGTGGGGCAAGGGCAATATAAGTAACCCAAACATTTGTACCCCCATAATATGCTGAAATAAAAAAGAAAAAAAATAAACAAAAAAACCCAACTAGAAAACAAGTGACCAAATGGCAGTAGTAAGGCTTTACCTATCAATAATAATATTGAATGTAGACAGACTAAATTCTTAAGTTAGTCTTAAATTAAAAGATACAGAGTGGTTGAATGGATTAAAAAACAAGAGCCGATTGTATGCTGCCTATAGGAAACTCACTTAACCTATAAGGAAACTCATAGACTGAAAGTGAAGGGATGGAAACAAAAATATTCCATGCAAATGGAAACCAAAAAAGAGCAGGAGTAGCTATACTTATATCAGGTAAAATTGATGTTAAGTCAAAAACTGTAAAAAGAGATGAAAAATGTCATTACATAATGATATGGGGTCAATTCTGCACAAGGATATAACAATGGTAAATATATATGCACCCAACACTGGAGCACCCAAATATATAAAGCAAATATTAATAGATCTAAACACGGAGAGATAGATTGTAATACAGTAATAGTCAAAACCTCACTTTCAGCAATGGACAGATCATCCAGGCAGAAAATCAACAAAGAAATACCAAAGTTAAACCATACTGTAGATATAATGGACCTAACAAACATTTACAGAACATTTCATCCAACAGCTGCAGAAAACACATTTTTCTTATTAGCACACGAAATACTCACTAGGATAGCCTATATGTTAGGCCACAAGACAACTCTCAACAAATTCAAAACAATCAAAATCACATCAAGTATCTTTTCTGACCACAACAGAATAAAACTAGAAATCAGTAACAAGAGGAACTTTGGAAACTGTACAAATACATGAAAATTGAACAACATGCTCCTGAATGACCAATGGGTCAATAAAGAAACTAAGGACAAACAAAATGTGGTATATGTATACCATGGAGTACTATTCGGCTTTAAGAAACAATGGTGATATAGCACCTCTTGTATACTCCTGGATACAGCTGGAACTCATTCTACTAAGTGAAGTATCTCAAGAATGGAAAAACAAGCACCACATGTACTCATCAGCAAATTGGTATTAACGGATCAACACCTAAGTGGACATATAGGAATAACATTTGTAGGGTGTTGGGCGGGTGGGAGGGGGGAGGAGGGGATGGGTATATACAAACATGAGTGAGATGTGCAGCGTATGGGGGATGGTCATGCTTGAGGCTCTGCCTCGAGGGGGGAGGGGGCATGGGCAATATACATAACTGTAATATTTGTACCCCCATAATATGCTGAAATAAAAAAATAAAAATAAATAAATAAATAAAAAGAAACTAAGGAATTTAAAAAATTTCTTTAAAACAAATCAAAATGGAAACACAACATACTAGAACATGTGGGAGACAGGAAATTTTTGTACTAAGAGGAGGTTTATAGCAATAAATAGCATCCATCAAAAAAATAGAAAGACTCCACATAAATAGCTTAATGACGCACACACCTCAAGGAACTAGAAAAGAGCAAATCAAACCCAAAATTAATAAAAGGAAAGAAATAATAAAGATTAGAGCAGAGATAAATGAAATCAAGACTAAAAATAATACAAAAGATCAACAAAATAAAATGTTATTTTTTAAAAAGATAAACAAAATCAACAAACTTTTACCTAGACTAAGAAAAAAAAAGAGAACACCCAAATAAATGAAATCAGAGACAAAAAAGGAAAAATTATAACTTATACCACAGAAATACAAAGGATCATTATAGACTATCATGAACAACTATACGCCAACAAATTGGAAAACCTAGAAGAAATGGATAAATTCCTGCCCACATACAACCTACCAAGATTGAACCATGAAGAAACAGAAAACCTGAACAGACCATTAATGAATAATGAGGTTGAAGCATAATAAAAAGTTTTCCATCAAAGAAAAGCCCAGGACCTGATGGATTTACTGCTGAATTTTTACATTGAATATACTTAAAGAAGAACTAATATGAATTCTACTCAAACAATTTCAAAAAATTAAAGAGACAGGAATGCGTCCAAACTCATTCTACAAGACCAGTGTTACCCTGATATCAAAACCAGACAAAGACACAACAAAAAAAGAAAACTACAGGCTGATGTCTCTGATGAACATAGATGTAAAACTCTTCAACAAAATACTAGCAAACTGAATTTAACAACTCATTAAAAAGATCATTCACCATGATCAAGTGGGATTCATCTCAGGGATGCAAGGATGGCTCAATGTACTCAAATCAATAAACATAATATATCACATCAACAGAATCAAGAACAAAAACCATATGATCATTTCAAAAGATGCTGAAAAAGCATTTGATGAAATTCAACATCCCTTTATGATAAAAATCCTCAACAAATTTTGTATTAAAGGAATATACCTCAACACAATAAAGGCCACATATGACAAGGCCACAGCTAATATCATACTGAATGGGGAAAAATTGAAAGCCTTTCCACCAAGGCTCTGGAACAAAGCAAGAATGCCCAGTTTCACCAGTTTTATTCAACACAGTACTAGAAGTCCTAGCCAGAGCAATTAAGCAAGAGAAAGAAATAAAGGGCATGTAAATTGGAAAGAAGAAGTCAAATTAGCCTTGTTCACAGATGACATGATCTTATACTTAGAAAAACTTAAAGACTTCCCCCCAAATCTCTTAGTACTGATAATGAATTTAATAAAGTTGCATTTTGTATGTTGTAAAGTCAACATACAAAAACCAGTAGTGTTTTTATATGCTAACAGTGATCGATCTGAAAAATCAAGGTCACAATTCCATTTACAATAGCTACAAAAAAAAAAGAGACTTAAATATAAGAACTGAAACTATTGATACTAGAAGAAAATATTGGAGAAATGCTACAGCACATTAATCTGGGAAAAGATTTTTTGGGTAAGACCTCAAAAGCACAGGCAACAAAAGCAAAAATAGACAAATGGGATTGTATCAAGCTAAAAAGCTTCTGTGTAGCAAAAGAAACAATTAACAAGGTGACGAGACAGCCTACAGAATGGTAGAAAATATTCTGCAAACTATCCATTTGACAAGGGATTAATAACCAGAGTATATGAGGAACTCAAACAACTCAAAAGCAAAAATCCAAATAATTTGATTTAAAATGGGCAAAGACCTGAATAGATATGTCTCAAAATATGACATACAAATGGCCAAAAGATATATGAAAAATTGCTCAATAGCACTAATTATCAGAGAAATGCAAATCAAAAACCACAATGAAATATCATCTTGCCTCACCTAGAATGGCTATTATCAAAAAAGACAAACAATAACAAATGTTAACACGGAGATGGAGAAAGGGGAATGCTTGTACTCTGTTGGCAGGAATGCAAACTTGTGCAGCCATTATGGAAAATAGTATGGAGGTTCTTTGAAAAACTAAAAGTAGAACTACTATATGATCCAGCAATCTCACTGCTGCATATATATCCAAAAGAAATAAAATCAGTATATCAAAGAGATCTGTATTCCCATGTTGATTGTAGCACTATTCACAACAGCCAAGATATGGAGTCAACCTAAATGTCCATCAACAGATGAATGGATAAAGAAAATGTGGTGTATATATATATATATATATATACAATGAAATATTATTCAGCCATGAAAAGAATGAAATCCTGTCATTTGTAGCAATATGGATGGAACTGGAGGACATTATGTTAAGGGAAATAAGCCAGGCACAGAAAGACAAATATTGCATGTTCTCATTTACATGTGGGAGGCAAAAAAGTGGATCTCCTAGAGGTAGAGAGTTGGATGTTGGTTACCAGAGGCTGGGGGAAGGGTAGCAAGGAAGTAGGGGATGAAGAGAAGTTGGTTAGTGGGTACAAAAATACACTTAGATAGAAAGCATAAACTGTAATATTTGATATAGCACAGTAGGGAAATTATAGTTAACAATATTGTACTAGGTAAAAAGGAAATCGAAGTCTCAGGGCCACTCCCACCAACTCCTTGTACAAAAGAGAAGGTAAAGGCCTTAGGCACCTGTGAAGAACTGGCCTCACAGATCATTCATTAAGGAAATTCCTTGCTTGCTTCCATAAGGAAGGACATGAACATTGTACCTACATCTAGCACCTAAACCTTATTCAATTCCACACTAATAATGAGTTACAAGTTTATCTTTAGGTAACAGAACTGGAGACACACAGAATCAGACATTCTGCTACCTGCCTAAGAGTGGTTCAACAAGTAAGTGAGCCCTTAATCCTTATCTGCAATTGTGAAATCTTAAATACTGAAAATCCAAAGTTTTTAAATAACCTTTTTGGTTGCAACGTTTGACCTAACTCAAACTTAAGTGGTCACGAAATCTGACCTGAACTGATATGAGACTATATTCTTTGTTTATTCCACTTACTATGAATAATCACACATATTTTAATTCATATGGTTTATATACCATATTACCTTTTTTAAAAAGTGAATTCTGAAATATATTTGGCTCCAAGAGTTTTGAATGAGGCACTGTGGGCTTGTGTCATTTCCTCTCCTGGCTATCTAAGTCTTCACACATATTATCACTAACAGAAAGAAGCTTCTGAAAGTTAACCCATCCCCTTCTTCAACGATGCCCACCGATCAAGGTTCATGACATGTCTACTCTTGGCTTTTTGTTGTTCTTTGGGAGTTTTGGTAAAAGACTATCATTATGCAAACAATGTTGATCTCAGAGATTTAGAAATGGAAAGAAAATTTGGGTATATTCGATAATTTGTGCAACTATAAAAATGAACTATTTAAGAAGAATTTCTTCTTGTCATTATAGCAAGAGCTACACACAGAGTTAAAAAAAATTACCTCCTTTGCTTCCTATGCCTGTACTTTCAAGTACTAGAAAACTTAAGATATCTTAATTATTTTCTAGCATCTTAATCATTTTGTGAAGTTATGATGTTAGCTAATGGCCATTTAATATAAAATATTTTCTTTTATACAGAATTGTAACGTCCCACTAATGTGAATTAAAGCCTAATTTAGTGTGGCTGGGCAGCAGCACGATAAGGGAAATTTATAGACCCTAACCTTGATTGCATTGAGAGACAAGCATGTTGGCCAGCATGGATTCAAAGAATGCTACCTGCTAGGCTCTAGTAGGAAAAGTGGGAAGCTGACTGCTGGAGAACTGAAGCGCTTGTCTTGTAAACCTTTCCAGACCACAATAATGTTAGTTATCCTGTTCATTAGCGGGCACTTTGGAAAGTTCAGGGCACAGGTGGATATACATTCATTCCATTTTATGTTACACATTATGGAAAACACATTCTATAACACAAATAATTCATCAATGCATTGTTTGAAATTTAAGATTACAAAACTGAATGGTAGTTGCTGTTTTATGATTGTTTATACTTGACAAGACAATATGGATAGATGTCCTTTATAATTTTTATATGAACCTATTAGGGAGAACGTACTAGTGCCACTGGCCCACCACCATGTCATTTTCTCTTTGTGTGGGCCATAGACTGTGACCTTTAGGTGTAAGTAAAAACAGATGATCAGGGCTGCTTTAGTGGGGACAGAATGAGCTGGAGATTAAGGTGTTCTGCTTGCCTCCAGTGCCATAGTTGAAGCTAGAAGACTAGAACTGATTGTAAACAAACTGAAACAGTTCTTTAGAAGAGACCTAGGATCCTTCCAATTTAACACAGCAGATTATACCCCTCTGCCCTCTGGTCATAAAGAAGGTGATACAGGTTGCCAGAGGGCAAATCATGAAACAAGAGACACTAGCAGATTTTAATTTAAAGAGCTCACCCACTTTGTTGTTAAGTACAGATAGTTCCCAGAAGAGCCATTACTTAAATGGTTGGTTGGGACTGTGAACTCAGGAACTGTTTCCATAATTCTGGACATGGCTGCATGTTTGGGTGAACACGTGACCCCAATTAGTATCTCAGATAAAAATTAAAGATGAGAGAACATCCAACCTTTTGGGATAGTTAAGGTCGATAATACACAGGTGTATCCTGGAAAAGGCAATTACCCAACTCCTCTATTAAAATGCAAAATGGACCACAGGTGAAGCAGCTGATACACTGTGCATGCAAGCCATGATGGATTGGCTTTATGGTGACCAGGATGTTCCCCCAACGAATATGCCTCTGACTCAGACTATGATAAAAGATGTGATTAGAGTGTACCTAATGTTACTCCCATGTTACTTTGTTACTGGGGGAGAATAAGAAATAGTATCGATACACATAAAAGATTCTTAAAGTGCTACCTGCCTGCCACTTGGGGAACAGTTGTATTTCAGTGAATGGATGTGATGGTCATAATGTAATGCATGTAATGAAGTGTTTAAACACACATGTATAAAAGAATATTTTTTAATTTAAAGCAAGCAAGCAAGCAATAGTGTAGGAAATTATATCTGATTTATGGTCACAACTTCCTTTCTTAGCCTTTGCTGATGCTAAGAAAATTAGCAAAAAGGAAGAAAGGAAGGAGAGTGAACAGAGGAGAAAACAAGTGGAGCCAAACACGTGGAATATTTCTGTTGTTGTTAACCAAGAAAATAGATAACGCAGAAATTGAAGGTGGAAAGAAATCAGAGTTTTAATGAAGCATTACTAAGGCTAGGGGACAAACTGGGGTTTCTTCTAGTGCTCTGGGAGTAAAAAGACCCAGAGAGACCTGCATCTATCCCAGTTTGGGAGAATTTAGAAAATTGCATGACAACAAAAGCCCTATGAATATTATTGAAACACAAGAGGTGTCAATAAGAAGGATTGAATTTGATGAAGACTGATGGGGAGGCTAGAGTCTCTAGGCTCATTACAGTTGGCACTGGGCCAGCATAGTAATTGAACCTGATGCCCCTTATTTGGGTCAAAATCAATGATAAATTAAAGGAAAGAGATAATGGATAAATGAGGTATGCTGAGGTGAAAATCCAACATTATTTTGGTGTCTCAAGAGAGGCTCAGAGAAAGAGAATTCTTTCTTAGCTCATACTCTGGAGGCCCAGAAGGTTGAAGAAATATGGTTTGCCAAAGCTCCCTGTGCTTCTGGAAACTGACAAAGTACAATGACAACCAGAAAGCTTGAGTGGCACCCTCCAGGAAATGCCTTTGTCCTGCATTACTCCTAACCAGGAAGATTCCATTTGGTCATTTTTTCCTCTACAAAGAAATTAATTCTAATTGCTTGATTTAACATGTTTTCTCACCTCAAAAATGGAGGTAGAAGTCACTTTTAGAATAGAATATACCACACCTTTTACAGCTGTGATTTCTACTTCAGATTAAATTTCTGTATAGAGCCACTTAGAAACACAATGATATTGTAGCATTCCTAGGGTAAGTTGTGAGAGAAACCTGTACGCTCTCATTCCAACAGTCAGCTCTGCTAAAAGGCCAATCTAAGCAATTTTATTTAGCATACCTAATTCCTACCTACCTCTTTCTTATGTATTCATGGAATGATCAACACAATGAAGAGTTTTTGTTTTTTTAGTTTCCAATATTTCACAATTTAGAAAAAGAAGTGCATAAAAAGTGAAAGAAAAAAAGGACTGGAAGGAAATATATCAAACATTAAAATAGTGACAGTGGTATAAACAGTGTATATACAGAGGGGGGCAGGATTATAGGTGATTTAAATGCTACTTTAAAAAAATCTTAGTACCACTGCAATTGTCTCAAACATAAGTACTTAAGTGATTGCTGCCAACTCACTGGTATCAGTTTCTTTAAAACCTCATTAGCAAACAGATTCTTGAATGAATCCTCCCTAACTCCTATACACAGCCCTAAAAAGGGATTATCGTTGGTATTGTGAAGAGGTGAATGCTGGGTGCCCATGTCACAGCTAATTAATTTTAATTAGCAGTTTAAACCTGACTTTTCAACTATGGGCTGAGATTAGAGGCAATAACGTAAATTCGAAATTGTTTATTAGAGGCCATACAGGTCATAATTTTTGTAAGGGCTACATTATATTTTTTATATGTTAATGTTAGTTTATGGTATTAAGTTTAATTCTCATTCTGTGATATCTTTGATCTTAAACTTCTGATATGAAAAATTTCTGTATACAGGAGGTGAATTTCATTTTTTTAAAAAAATTATTTTAACCAAATATCCACCTTAAATGTCTGATTTGTTTCCACTATGTTTGCTATTCACCTATTCCAGACTTTTCTGTATTCTGACATCTTTCCCTACTCTGTTTCCTTCTCTCTTTCAAATAAATTTTTTTCCCCTCCTTAAATAACAGCTTTTGCCAACAGATTTTTACTTAACTCTGGAGATCTCAAATGGATCAACTTTATTTTCTTTCAATTTGAAATGAATGTGATACAGGGATTTACCCTTTCTATAACAACAGGAGCAGAGAGAGCACAAAAGACTGTGAAGTCTGCAGGGCATGAAATTAAAATTTTTCCATTGATACAAAAGATACCACTGAAGTAATGATCCAATATTACAATCCTGGCATGAAATCTTCTGGTATGAATAAAAGTCAATGCCATGTGACCTACAGTTTATACATCAGTAGAAACATTTTGCTGTTCACAAAACTGTTTATATTCAAAGAGAGAAGATAAAAGAACTGGGGAATGCTATAGTGAGGCATAAACTTGCTGCAAGGGACAGTTCTGGAAAAGCTATGGAGCTTCAGGAGCACTCAACTAGGAAGCAAGGGAAACTGCAATCCTGGAGGAGGAGGCTCATTTACGAGCATCACAGTAATTCCCAGTGACTCCTAACTCTCCTAAAATCTACAGAGTGACCATGGTTCCCAGTGGTTTCAGTGCCAGTTCCAGTCCTAGCTCTGCCACTAATTATCTTTTTCATTAGATCAGTGGCTTATGTTACAACTGTGATGCACCCTTAATATGAAGCATCACCTCAGCTTTTGCCAGAATCTGGTTCTTCTACTACTAGTCCATTTCTCTCCAAACCCCAGGAGACAGGAGCTGGCTGTGGAGTATTATCAACTGGTCTATAGACAAGTTTTATTTTATGAGCAGCGCATATCTCAGCTGTGTGCTGGACAGAATGAAGGAACACTGCCTGAGGACGCTCCTCTGAGCTATCTGGCACAGCAATTGCACCTACCCATGCCAGGATGGCACTACTTCATTGATGGAGAACACTTAAAAGCATGTGAATGAAAGTCCGCACTAAATGCCATTTGTGATGAACAGTCCACTCTGTGCCTGGTAGGGCAGGTGTTTAAGGCAAATGCTTCAAGTCTTCATTAGGTTACACCAAGTGCCAAGTACCTGACTATAGTGACTCCCTAGGTCAGACATCTTCCAGGGTGTAGGGAAGAGACAGCCCTTGGCAAGAAATAAATTGAACATCCCTTCCCTTGGCATGGAGTGGCACAGTGACCTAGCTCTGGCCTTTCATCTAGGCTCTTAAAAGTGTTTCAGCAGGGTTTCTCAGAGACCCAGAAAAAAGAAAATCCCCAAGGTACAATTCATAGCAATCTTTTATTTATTTAGTGTACAACATTTAAAAAAATAATCCTCCTGGCTAAGTAAGTCTTTTATCTTACCTCCTTATTATATATTATTATTTAACATGAGCATTAATCCAAAATATTTTTAAACTGTCAAAATGTAAAAAGGGTGAATTCTTCATGTATATTAAGAAATACAATTACATAGAAGGCTTGTATTATATAAGACATGCAACTATACACAAGTTTTGTCTGCTTTCTAGCATGCTGTGCTGGTAATGGGATTGAGGCTTTCTTCTCAGCTCTAATTATCAGCTCTGGTTTTCAAGTAGCCCATGTGGCAGAAAGAGCTGGAAGAAAGATCCCTATTCTCATACAAATCCCAACCCACCTCAGAATCTCTCAGATCTCCTAAAGGAAGAAATAGCCTCTCACGTATAACAGTAATCACCCTCTGTGTGCCTGCTAAGAGACTTATGTTCCAACCAAGTTGATCATTTTATAAGGATTTGGGGGGGGGTGCCAAGCAACAGGATGATGAGCTTTTAATCTCAGTAACAGTCATACTTTAGTATGCACCCATGAAAAAAAGAAAATCAATGAAAGCCTTAAAAAACAAAGAGATAATGCATTGGCCAATTACCCTTGAGCTTCAAGACCAACTTGGAATCTTTCATGGATAATCTTTCTTTCTTTCATTTAGGATTTGTACACTAAGAAGCTCATTCATATTCTCTAAAAAGGAATAGCACAGATGTTCAGGTGAGAATATGAATCCAGATGTCTTACGGCTAATGAAAATAACCATGTTCATGAATTTCCTTTTACTGTTTACAAAAACTTTCATAGACTATTTAATTTTTATGGTTAAACTCATAAAAAAGTTATATATAATATAAAATGTTAAAATGAATTTCCCCATAAGAAATAAAAAAAAGGTAAGCTGAAGGAAAAAAAATACATTGTCTTTTGTAGGGGTTGGGGAGGCCATTTCTCACTAATATGAAAAATGTTAAATATATTAAAAGTAGTGTGTGTGTGTTTATAAATCTAAATATATAAGCAGTATATACAAAATGACCAGCTGAGCTAAAGATATATTAGTCAATGGTAATTCGGTATCTTCTCCATTATAAGTATTCTGGCTAACAAAGTCTTTGATTTACACAGTACCATTTTTGCTACTATCATGCAAAATTTTGACCATTCTTTCACCAAGGCAAAGCACGTAGCTTACACTAACATATGGTCACCTTTTTCAATGTGACTGATGACCTGAACTTGGACTTTAAGGGTGTTATCTTTTCTTCTGTTTTTCTCTTGATGTCCTCCCTATCTGATCTGATGTTTTCCAGACATGATTTCATTTAAAAATTCAAAAATTAAAACTTCAGTAAACACGTGTTCACAGAGCACAATCTCAGGACATGTGAATTGTACTGGGTCCCTTGTGAACTGGGAAGGCCAGTGCCTCCCAGGGACTTGCTGTGTACCTTGCTATGAATGACACGTGTCAAGTTTGCTTAACATCCCTAAACTACTCACCAGTATAAAAGTCAAATATTTTTGGCGGAAAGTTTAAAACATGTTATTCTAAAATCATTTATTTAATTATATTTGAAGATGTTCATTTCTTCATTATTTTATTCCCCAAATGTGTAAATTACTCTGAAGTTAAGAGATAAATATACATGTTTTTGTTTTGATTTTATCTCTAAACAAAGGGTAAGGTTCAGAAAGATAGGACAGAAGCATGGAAAACATAGGTTCCTTGTGGTCAAGGGACTTTTCTAAGGTTTTTCTGCTATTATATTAAGCTATATAGGCAGTATGAATCTAGGTTCTCATAATTTAATTGTAATGTACCTTTCTCTAAGCCATGCTGCCTGCCTACATGCAAGGATTTTAACTTGAGAAACTAATACTAAAAACCAGGTCAAAGCAGAGGTTTAGAAAAAGCTCTATGATATAGTCAAACATAAGATAATGAAATGGCCAAACAAAGCATATCTGATATCCCCAGTGGTACTGACATTGTCTAAGCAATCAAACCCCAATGCAAAAAAAAAAAAAAAAATGTTGACACTGCTCTTAATTGAGAATCTGCTGTTATTCAATCTGGAAACACCCTGTAAGCCAAGATGCTTTCTGATTCTTACAAAATGGGAAAACATTAAAGTAGAAGAAAATACACATAACTGGGGCCCATTCCTGGCAATTCTGATTCAATTAATCTGGGCTGAGGCCTAGAAATAGGTATTTTTACAAAGATTCCTAAGTGACTCCAGTGTGCAGACAGATTTTGGAACTGCTGCTCTGAAGGGAATTAAACCCTTTCCAAATCTTTACAAAAGGCTAATTATGAGGACAGAATCCACTATCAGTAGCTTCAGTGAGGCCTTGTGTGACCCTAGAAACAGACGTTCTAGGAACACAACATGAAATCTTAACTCTACCATCTAGCCAAGAATTTTACTCCCCACCATCCTCTATTTAGAAGAAAATCAAATGGAGGGGACATCTCAAGACATTCAAAAAATTTGCTAACATTGCATAAAGAAAGTCCTTTGAATGCAGGGTTATTCATGTTCGCTTCTATGCCATATCTCTGCAGAGGCATTGTCACTCAGGGCATTTCGCAGAGAGGCTGGTATGATTCTTATGCACTGTTCTAGGTGCCCAAACAAGTTTTGTTTCTCAGAGTACAAAAGAAGAAAGCTAACACAGTGCCCAGTATGGCCAAGCATCAAGTTAAAGGCTTTGCATATTTATCCTGCATTTAATCCTATGGGGCAAATTTATTAGGTAGTTACTAAATATTCTTATTTTCACATGAGGAATGGGGCTTACAGAGTTAAAGTAACAGGCATGTTTGCAAGGTCAATAGAAAAAATACAACCCAATTGGCCACCTCTGACATGAACCTACCTTCTATTCCTAACTGTTTATTAGGAGTTTGGAATTACAAAAGCAAGGTCCTAATCCTAGCTCTGTTCCTTATGGCTTGTGTGATCTTGGCAAGTTCTACAATGACAACTACTATTTATGGAGCACTCAGCCATATACTGTGCTAAGGACTTTACATAAACTACCTTGCTTAGTCATCATGACATGCCTATGAGAGAGATATTATTATTCCCCTTTTATAGATTAAATTAAATGATTTGTTCAAAAGCATGTAGCTAGCATTCAAACCTATGCCTATAAACCAAGGTGTTATAATTATTACACCTGGGCTCTTAATTGTTCTATAATTGCCTCTTGGAGCTTTGCTTGCACATGATTGTGAAGATTACATTAGGTAACATATAAAATAATTTCTATAAAAGCATTAAGGTGCCTAGAACAGTTAAGAGACATTTAATGAATGTTTCTTGAAGTTAAGAGAATCTGATGACCTTGGACCAAATGAACAACTCTAAAACAGCAATTCATGAGGCTAAAAACTGTGAAATGATAGCAGGAACTGGCAATACTGAACAGATGTCACTAATCATAGCAGTTTTCAGAGTTCAGTACCCTGAAGAAGACACACCAAGGAAACATAATCCTCACCTATTGCTGGGTTGACAAAGAAATAAGATATTTATGTCATATGGGCCAAGTATAACCTTAGGGTTTTTGCAACCACTGAGTGTAAAATTTTAAAATGGGTTTGCCTCCTATGAATGTGTCCCCTTTGTTTTCTTTTTACATATTGTTTATAAAATTACATAATATATCATTGTTGTAGAACATTTGAAAAATATAGAAAAGTGTGAAAAATAAAGCAGGTCTTATAATCTCTTCACCCAGAACTTAGGCCTTTAGGAAGATTTCCTGAAGCCAATGACTAGAATTCTAAGAGACTAGTAAATATAAGCTGTTATAATGTATATTTTCCCAAGTATAGTATCTTCTTCCTATGGCAAGAAAGTCTTGACAAGCTTCCTCAAGCTGAATTCACTTCTTGGAATTATGCTATGACATGATTATTTCTACCTAACATATTTGTTTCTGTTTTCCTATCTTACACACTCTATAAACCTGTATGTGCAAGAGGAATGCATGATTTTATTAATGGCTTTTAATGTTGGAAATTACAGTATCAATCTAACATCATGGCTTAACTAAAAGTAATATATTTTCATCAAACAAATAAGAATTTCCATGCATTCTCCTGTTCTTGATGGTAATGCAGCTGCTTGGAATTCCAAGTTATCAACCCAACTAAATGAAAACTTTTGATTGGCTGGGCTTTTCACCCTACTGGTTAAACATGGAAGACAGGCATGTTTATAACTTCATATTTTCTTTCATATATTCAACACATTCAGATTAAAGTTTTCAGATTAGTCCTTTTCATCATCAATTTGTGTGCAACATTTCATGAGGTTTTGGATTTTCTTGTTATTTACAACATACTCAAAATGGAAAAGTTATAGTTAATGCTACTTTGTATATAGTGTGTAAACTATTACTCTGAGGGAAAATAAAGCTAAAATGATAGTTCTCGGCTTAATAGCTCACAATTATAGAAGTCATTTTGAAAAATCTGAGAAGAAATTTTATCTAACATTTTGAAACTGAGTTTTAGTATTAAAACTCTTTATGATAATTAAAAACTCATTAAAAATCTTTATGATAATATGTAATTTGTTTGGACATATATTATAAATGGATATATCTCTAGATACCCAACACAATACCTGATACATAACAGTCATTCAACGAATAATATAGCTAGTATCATCATATCTGGTCACCACTCATATACTCTGTCATACAGAGGCAGTGAGGTATGCTATTTGAACATACCACAAAAACATCAGCAGACGTTTGAGATGTTAGTTTAGTTTATACCTCCTCATGATCATTTCCTCTGCTAGGCACATGAGAAAGTATGGTTGAATATTTACAATATTTATATAAATGTGTAAGTGAGAAGAAATTCTAACAAAAAAGGTTTTCTTTTTTTAAAGTTAGGATTCTGGGCCCAAATGCAACAAAATGTTACAATTTGGCTGTTGTGTATATCTGAACAACAACACCTCCACTTCTCTATGTAATTTTTTTTCTATGAAGTTATAAAACCAAACTCCAACACTTAAAGTAATTTTGTCTGATTCCTTTCCTAAACCAGAATTTTATCAGCTCAGTGCCTATACTTTAGAAGCAAATCCAAGTTCCTAGAAGTGGGGAAGAATGAAAAAAAAAAAAAAAAAACACTGAAATTTGTAATTAGAAAAGCTAGTCTTCTTTTCTGCTTCCTACTATGAGACCTTGGGCAGTTACTCAGTGTCTCTCAGTTCTCATTTTCTCATCGTAAAATGAGATAATACTACTACTTACCTCATAGGGTTTTGATGAAATTTAAATGAAATGATGCACTTAAAAGCATTCTGTCAGTGCTAAAGTACTATGCTAAGAATTGCAAACAGGTAATTATAACTTTCAGTATTATATTTTCGTCACTAGTGCAATAAAAAATATGTTTCTTGTGTAGGTTTGGAATCCTCTGGCAGCTGACAATCCAGAATTTTGTTGCCAAGACAAAATAGATCACTGTCACAATTGGCAAGAGCATATTTATATGATTTTCCCTACTCTTCAATCTAAATGGTTACTGGCAATATAATGTGGGAGACTAAACAGTGCCTGAACCACTCATAGACTAAAGCCTTGGTTTACAACCCACAGAGAAAGAAGAACAAATGTAGAAATGTTTGTTCCTCTTCATAACCTAGCAAAGGACCAAAATGTCATCGGTTGTTCTGGTACTTTAAAAGCTATGCCATCATATCTGGAGCTGGAAGCAACTGGATTTTCATGTTAAGTTATAATACTTAAGGTAAAAATAAAGATAAATAAAAACTGTGTTCAAGACAGACAGAAGATTCCTTCCAGTTTGGGCTTCATAGAGTGTAGTCCCAGGTTTTTGATACTTCTGAGCCTGGTCCCTGGATTTCAGCCTCAGAGGGGAAAAGATCTCACAAGCCACCTTCAAGTTAGCTGTGTGTGAACATTTGCATTGTGAGCATGGCTGTGAGTAGGCAAGTGTACTATAGAAAGCTCAGCAAGGTTAAGCTTGCAGGAAAGTTTTCAGAACACATTAAGCATATGGTTTGACAGCAAAGGACCAAGGTATTCAAAAAAAGCAAATCAAACTATTAACAGAATAGAGAATACAGAAATAAATCCATGCACTTACAGCCAACTGATTTTTGACAAAGGCACCAAGAACACACACTAAAGGACAGTGTTTTTAATAAATGGTGCTGTGAAAACTGGATATCCAAATGCAGAAGAATGAAACTAGATTGCTATATCTCACCACATACAAAAATCAAATCAAATAGCCTAAGAATTAAATGTAAGACCTGAAATGATAAACTTACTAGAAGAAAACATAGGGGAAACTCTTCATGACATTGATCTGAGTAAAGATTTTTTAGGTAAGACTTCAGAAGCATAGGCAACAAAAGCAAAAATAGGCAAATGGAATTACATCAAACTAAGAAGCTTCTGCACAGGAAAGGAAACAATCAACAGAGTAAAGAGACAACTTATAAAATGGGAGAACATATTTGCAAATTATTCATCTGACAGGGAGTTAATATCCAAAATAGATAAGGAACTCAAACAGCTCAATAGCAAAAAACCAAATAACCCAATTAATAAATGGGCAAAAGACATGAACAGACATTTCTCAAAAGAAGACGCACAAATGGCTAACATGCGTATGAAAAAATGCTCCACATTACTAATCATCAGGGAAATGCAAATCAAAAATACAAAGAGATATCACCTCATTCCAATTTGAATGGCTATTATAAAAAAGATAAAATATAACACATACTGGTGAGACTTTGGAGAAAGGGGAATGCTTATACATTGTTGGTGGGAATATAAATTGGTACAGCCATTATGGAAAACAGTACAGAGGTTCCTGAAAAAATAGAACCACCATATGATCCAGCAATCCCACACTACTGGGTACATTTCCACAGGAAACAAAACCAGTGTGTCGAAAAGATATCTGCACACTGATGTATACTGCAGCACTATTCACAATAGCCAAGATACAGAATCAACCTAAGTGTCCATCAATATATGAATGGATAAAAAAAATATGGCATATATATATAATGAAATGCTATCCAGCCATTAAAAAACAATGAGAATACTGTCATTTTCAGCAACATGGATGAACCTAGAGGACATTATGTTAAGTGAAATAAGCCAGGCATAGAAAGACAAATATCGCCTCATCTCACTCATATGTGGAATCTAAAAAAGCTGATCTCATAGAGTTACAGGGTAAAAGTAGTGGTTACTAGAGGCTGTGGAGTGGTAGGGATTGGGGGAGGTTGGGGAGAGGATGGTCAATGGGCAGAAAGGTACAGTTAGATAGGAGGAATAAGTTTTGGGGTTCTATTGCATGGTAGGGTAATTATGGTTAACAATATTACATTGTACATTATAAAATAGCTAGAAGAAAGGATTTGTGAATGTTTCCACCACAAAGAAATGATAAATGTATGAGGTGATGGATATGCTAAATACCTTGATTTGATCATTACACAATGTATACATGTACTGAAACATACATGTATAATTATTACGTGTCAATTACTAAAAAAGCCCCCAAGAGCGATCAAGTCCTTCAAAACACATGCTCAACTATTTCCCAAATCCCCTCAAGAAAAAAACAAGCTCCATAAAATCTATACCTCCTCATCCACCAATAACTCAAAAAGAAAAAACAAAATAAAGCAAAACACTTCAACACTTTTGTGTTGTGGTTAAAAACTATAATCTTTCTGGGAAAAAAAGCTAGACTACAGAGGTAAACAGTGCTTCCTAGAAATAGGCTAATTCCAGCTCCAGTTCCAAAAATTCACTAGTTGGGCATGATTTGCTGAGGGCTGCCTTTCTCTCTTCATGTCTTACAAAGAAAAAAGGGTGGAGGTGGAAAGAGTACCAGCTGCATCTCTTCATATGAGTCACAGAAGAACAGAGAGAAGAAGCCTTAGTAACCTATTACTTCAGGGGCTGAAAATTTAATCCTGCCTCTGCATGCCTGGTGTTTGCCTGTTTATTAGTGTACAACAATCATTGCATTGTTGCATGACTGAGAAAGAGAAACTGGGCTGGTATTTTAAAAGTGACAAGATTTCTGTTGCATTGAGCAATCCCAGAAGATACTCTCTTAATCTTAATATAAAATGTGTCAGATCTACATTCCTGAATAGAAAAAGGTACCAATATATAAAGCATATAACAGCTCTAACAGGCCTTTTTTCCCCAGTCAAATTTGAAATAAAAGACTTGAAGATCCAAAGTTACATTAATGCAAATATCTGCCTGTCGCAAGTATATTTTTTGATTAAATTGGCATACATCAAGTACAATTAGAAAGGTTATTTATAACGAAGAAATACATAATTCTGCATCTTAATGGGGATGACAATTACAGCTGATGGTTGCTAATTAACATTACTTCTTTTGCTTCTGGGTGTTAGGTACTTCCTATACAATTTTATTGTTGGCAATGGACACATCTAATTTTGGAACGCACAAAAGGGTTAATTATCAGTAACATTTGCGTTCATAACACATTCATTTGAGAAGCAAATGGTATCCTTCCCAGCTCTGGTTTCACATTGGAGACCAGAGAATCAAGCAGAATTGGTAAACTGATTCAGTCTCATGGCAGGAAAGGCATTTATTCAACTTTCTTCAGAGCCAAGCCTCACCTGCCCACCAGGTGTTCAGAATGTCAGGGAGAAAGCCCCTCCAGTCCTCTCTCCTGTTCTGACCAAGCAGAAATAAATGGCACCTTTTAGTTTGGTCCCACCACCTTCTTGTGCCAAGATGACTGTTGTGCTTACTCTCGTGGGCAGCTCAGGGGTGTATGATCAGTGTTGGAAGCCAGAAGTGAAATAGAGAAAGAAGCATTGCAGCTCTCAGCACAGAAAACTATAATGCCCTCTTTGCTTGTGTTGTAAATTACATATTTATTTTGTTAGTGTGAGATAGATGAATATTTCTACATACAAAGGTGCCCAGCTAAAATCAGGATAAGTGATATTAATGTCTTATGGTCAGTATTATTGAACCTCGAAAGCAATAAACTTTATGAGTCGATAAATATTACATTTGCAACATAGTTAACATTCCTTTACTGTCTCTAGCGCTTATTACACATTGTAACTGCAAGTCTACAATACATTATTCATATTTGGGGTGTCACCAAGTGATGGATTGCTGTAGGAGAGGCTGTCCTTTAAATAAATCAACAAATAAAAATGCAAATGTTAACATTTTCAGCCACAACTTTTTCCATCTTGAATGGGGAATGAAAATTTCACATTATATTGACAGCCAGCAGAGAGAACAATTAACAACCTACATTGTGAATGAGAAAGATGACTTTGCCACGCCTGGTTTTTTTCACCTGCACATGGAAAGATATGGGACTCTTCTAGGTATTTTCAGAGAACAAAGGAAAACCTGACTCCCCACTCTCCAACTCCCCTCTACTATCTGTCCCATCTTCTTTTTCAAGTCTTGAGAATTCTTGGAATTCAGGGGGGACAGGGGAAGGACTTTTACTCCTGTTATTTTCATTACTTTCAAAGGTTTGCTGAGATGAAAAAACAAAGGGCTTTTCTCTTGCATTAAGAGTTTGCATGTAACTGAAAAGTAGTCTATAAAAAATGCCTTTTCTACACTTTGAAATAAAAACAATTCAAATAATACTGATTCTGATATCTGGAAAGCAACCACCATGCCTTCCTGGTAACTGATTTTCATAGTACTGCATCTTTTTTCAACTCTGCACTTTGTATAATAAACCTATAATATGCCATCGAGCACTTCTAAGGATAAAATATGGTGTGCTACACATTGTTTTATTAAACCAAATGCTCATTTTTTAAGAAGCTTCTGAGAACCTATTAATATATTTAGCTGATCGGCAGTATTAAGGACTAACAGATAAAGAATCCTTTTTAAAAGGTCTGTAAATATGAGTCTTCACAGCAATTTTAACCTGGGCTTGTAAAACTCTACAAAGTTGATATAGTCCATTCAGAAAAAGTGTGCTGAGGATGTATTACAAAACCCTTACTGAGGAAACATTTTATTCTTCTTTCTCATGCTTTCCTCTAAACCGAAATGCAACCATCAAAAACATATTAAAGAGGTGTTAAAAATCTCATTTTAGTCTTCAGCAACAGGAAAATTCACTAAGATTGAAAAATCTGGATAATCTCCCCTTTTTACCTCTAACTACTCCAAATGAATCCTTCAAGGTGAGCTAGGATGGAAACTCTTTGAGCACAAGCTTTAAGCCACAAGGTTAAGTGGTCCAAAGACAGGAACCCCATCAACATTTCAGATTCACAACTCATTTGTGAGTCTTTGGCAAAATGCCAACAATAGTAGCATTAAAAATAAAAGAAAAGAACAATAGAGAAGGAATGTGACAAACTAGTTAAATTCTCTTTTGATTGTGAGTGGCCTCCAAAATAGGGAATTTGTCATTGTCAACTATTACAATATTTAAGGTTATGACCTTCAGAGTTTGAAATGCTGACTGCCTCTTAATAGCTATGTGACCTCAGACAAGTCATTCAAGCTCTCTGAGCCTTAGTTCCCTAATTTTTAAGATAGAGATGACAGTACCACTTCATAAGGTTGTGAAGATTACATCAGATAATGCACATAAAGGGCTTGGCACAATGCTTGGCATATAGTAGATACTTAATAGATGGCAGGCATCATTATTATCCTCTATGCTAGAGTCATTTCTCAAAAGTTCTTTAAGATGCTTACCCTTCCTGCTCCTGAATTACAGGAAAAACAATAAGAGCCACAACAGAATGAACACTGGTTCTTAAGGATGCCCAGGTTTGGCTTCTGTGGGACAGTATATCTATAGGCACTGGGGTGGAATACAACTCTTTAGAGAAGGATGAGATAATGCTTCTGTTCCTTTTGAAACTATTTCAAACCAAAAGAATAAATTTTAGGGCATGTCTTTAAAATCATCAGGCTTGAGACCAACAATTTAGGCATTTCTACTTTGCAAGCCTATAAACTTTAAAATTACCTACAAATTAAGTATTAAAATCTATATTCATCTGATAAGATGCTAGGAATTTAAGTGATCAAAAACCAATCATATTCCCAAGGAAACATAAACCAAGCCCTTTTGGTATTGATGTTTATATATTCAGCCTTAAGTGTATAATATGGGAGTTTGCTTATTAAATATGAGAGATTTTAAATATTAATAACATATTTATTTCCCTGACTCTAGAAAAGGCTGAATCAAATTATTAACCCCTCCAATGTCTCTGGTATAAATAAATGTTAGTATTCCTTTATAAATGTATAACTATTCTGTGATAAATTGGGAAAGATCTTCTGCTAAATAAAATTTCTGATGAAGGATAGGATTAGCTTTGGGTTTCTATGGAAACCCTTGTCCATTACCATGATCAATTAAGGAAGTACACGATGTATAAAGAAAAGGACTCCATGTGGTTTAAGCTGGCCAAATCTAGATGCTTCAAAAATAAGGACTTCTCTTTTGAGTAAAAGCCATTATAACTGTCAAGATTTTTTCATTACTTAGTAAATAAACCTCCAAAAATGCTCTCATATGGAGAATATTGAACCAAGCAATCCCTGAAGCTTACCGGGAGGAGTTGTGTTGGAATGATGATGAGGCTGTGGTCACAAGCTCCTTTTGGCTTCTTGTTGGCATAGGAGATGTGGATGCATCTTTTCTAACTCTTGGTATTGTCCCTGTATGAATAATAAAAAAATAATTTGAGCATTGAATACAAGGAAGTGGAAAATTCCATTCTAAGTAATATATTAGACATTATAGGAATCCCCAAACTTCAAAAGTAGGCCACTTTTTTGCCATGAAATGGAACAATGACAGAAGGAAAACTCACTTCAGTTTTGTAAATATCAGAGATCCATAAGGCCTTGTTTTAAAAAGTACATTTGTGCAATAACAGGCTAAGCAGAGATTTTGTTTTTAAACCTGAATGTCTATCATATTCCTGTTGATTTGTGTTTACTGTAAAATTGCCCAAGAAGGTAGGTTGTTTTATTTTGTTCCTGTAAGCCATCATAAGAAAAGATTCCAGTACTTTGAACCTCTAACCCCCCAAATTAAATCAATCCTCTTCAAAAAACTTTCAAGGTAGACTTAAATCTTGAAAGTTTCTTTTAAAAAACTCTATACTGGCTAAAAACACACGTCTTAATTGGAAGATGCTCATCTAACTATTCATTCTAGAGCTGCAGGCAAGTTTCTAAGCAATAGTTTATCTTTCCAAAGTAGAGGATGATTTGGCCTCTGTTCGTTTCTAACAAGTAATGTTTAGTTGATAATTACTTTTCTCTTCTGGAGTGCTAAATAAAAAAGTGGTATAGACAGAAAGAGTTTCTTGTTTTATTTTCTATTTATTATTGTTTTCTAAACAAAATAAAATATCCCTGTCTTATCTTGGAAGACTATAAGAATCCCATTCACAAATTTTCTTCTGGTTCCTGGGAAATTGTTACCCAGGATACATAAAGAAGTTATTTAGGAAGATCCACTCTTTGAGGAAAGTGTGAGTATTCAAATAACACAAAGACAGCATTGGAGTGCTGGGAATACCAGATCCTAAAATTCCAGGAGTACCATATGCTAACTCTGGGAATGGCAACAGTTTAGGTGTGACTGGAGAAAATTAGGCCTCAGAGAAGGCCAGAGTCTTACATCTGTAGAGATTAGCATCAAAATGATCACCATTATCCTTGGTATTTCAAATGTATACTTTTAATATTCACTATTCTCTATGATGTATAGCTGTAAAGGACCAGCTATCTAAATGCACAATTCAGTCCTCTTTGTATAATAAACCTGTGGGACCCTCAACCCAAACCAGTACATATTCATACTACACATAAACTCCATTCGTCCACAGAGTGCATTTAGTCTGTAAGTATCCACTGAGTACTTAATGATGACAAGGGCCAGAAGCCAGGATTAAGCTCAGGCTTAGTTTATGAGGAGGGGAAGGAAGGTGAGAGTAAAGAAATGAGACAGTCTTAATGACTCCATTAAAAAACCATAAATAACACAAAGCAGTATAGGGTAATAATAACAGCTATCACATAGAGTATGCTTAGTATGTGCCAGATACTTTTCTAAGCCTTTTTCATATATATATATACACATATATATATTTCTTTTCAAACTTCATTATTGAAATATAATTTGAATACCATAAAATTTACACATCTCAACTGTACAGTTTGATAAATAGTAGTAAATTTATACAGCTATGAAAAGCATAGCCACAAGCCAGTTTTTAGAAAAAAATTTTATGGGATTTACATATTTATTTTTACAATCTAGTTTTAGTATGTTTCATTACTCCAGAAAGTTCTCTTGTGCTCATTTGTAGGTAATACTTACTCCCTGCCTAGGGTTGGTCCTGGCCCCCTCTAGCTCTATTTCTATAGTTTTATTTTTTTTAGAAATTATTTTTATCCTCATAAAACTCTTTGTGATAGATAATATTTTTATAACAAATTTACAGATAAGGAAAATAAACCATAGAGAACTTATGTGACCCCTCCAAGGTCACAGAGCTAGTAAATGATGGAGCCGACATCAATGTCCAGATAGTCCCAGAGTTTCTGCCACGTGCTCTACTGCTGTAATAAGTAGTATGAAAAGTTTGTGGAATTAAGAAGTGGGAAGGATCACCTTTGGCTATAGAATTAGGGAAGATATGATGCAGGAGGTGAACTTTTGATAGGAAGGAATGAGGAGCTTGGAATGTGTGACAGAGAGACTTGCATTAGCAAAAGCATTCAATTGAAAATTCCAGGGCTAAACATTTCATTTAGTCAGGAAATAATTATTGTACATCACTATGTCCTTGTACCTTGCTAATCACTTTAAATCACTTTACATGCATTATTTCATTAATCCCCACAACAATCTTTAAATTCTATTACTATACTCATTTTATAGATAAGGAAGTAGAAACTGTAAAAAGGTCAAGCAGCATGTCCAATGTGACACAGCTAGTAAGAAGAAAGTAGAGTTTTGAATGCAATCAAGGTCTGTTTGACTCTGTACTGCAAATTTGTAACCATTATGTTAGATGGCCTCAAAAATAGGCAAAACAGTAACAACAACAATAAAAAACCCAGTTTGGTCTTTGGAGAGGTTAATCTTGTGGAAGAATTTAGAGTGAAGTGGAACAGACTGGAAGCAGGTAAAGCAGTTCACTGCTGATACTGCGGTTTGGGCAGAATACTGGGCGATGAAAGAGGAATCTATGATGGACAAATCATACAAACAACTGAGAGGGACTTGTGGGCGAGGTGAGGGAAAGAAGAAATGCCTGGTGGTGACAGAATATAAGTTACTTTTCAGTTACTACAACAAAAGACCTGAACATTAGTTTTATTTTTCTGTTTTCATACTTCCGTCAAAAGTTTGGTTGAGGGAGGGGAGCAAGATGGCGGACGAGAAACACCGGCAGACAGAGTGTCTCTGCAGAAAAGACAGCTTCTAGAAGATATTAGAAGAAAAGAAGCAAGCAGACGACCATACATTGGATGGGGGTTGGAAGGAGGGGTGCCGGAGGCTACGGGAGACTCCACGGGAGGAGGTTGCGGAGGAGAATGGGGAGAAGAGACCTCCCGAGCCAGCAGTTTGGAGACCAGCGGCAAGGGTAGGTG